>OY979645.1:20000-620000 GCA_963855885.1 Coenonympha glycerion
GTGTGTTTTGTGTTGATTTTAGTTTAATTTAATTACGTCTTACTAAGGTTAGGTTAGGATTTTAGATATTCTATTTATTGACTGTTGAGAGGCTCTTTACACCTCCCAACTACAATATATAATAACAATTGCTATTATTTTTTAGAGTAGGTTTAGTTTATTCTGTGACCTGGGAGGCTTTTACACCTCCCAAGCTCGTAGAGTACGTTATAATCATTAGGTTAAGTGTTCATAAATTAAACATTTTGACTTTGGGAGGCTTTTTACACCTCCCATATAATATTATAGGTAGGTATTTACTTGTTAGGTTAGGATCACATATTAAATTTTTGTATTTTTTTTTATTCGATTGACTATTGGGAGGCTTTTTACACCTCCCAATTATTTAGGAATTTTAAGTAAGGATTTAAATAGTTCTTCAACATACGTGATTGAAAATATGTTCGGCTATAGAACGCCTAAGAATTCAGCAATGGGAGGGGGTGAAACCGAGACGGAGCCGTCGCCCCCTAAAAATGAGGCAGGTAAGACCAGTCCTCTGTCAAAGCTGGATACGACGCGAA
This sequence comes from Coenonympha glycerion, assembly GCA_963855885.1. Lineage (NCBI taxonomy): Eukaryota > Metazoa > Arthropoda > Insecta > Lepidoptera > Nymphalidae > Coenonympha > Coenonympha glycerion. The sequence continues at coordinate 20,564 of OY979645.1, forward strand.
CCGTCTCGATGACATCCTCCCCTCAGTCTCTGCCTAAAGGCGCCCTGGTCAGTCCCTCCAAGCCCAAGACGAAGAAAACCGCGTCACAGGGTCTGCTTCCTGCAGGAACCCGAAGCAGGAGGGCTCAGACAGAGGTTACAGTTGGCTCGCCGGAACTTGACATTGAGATAACTAAACCTAAAGGGCGATTAGCAGAGGCGAAGTGCTGCGTTATGAAGGCGAAGTTACAAATCAATAACTCCCTTAACATCAAAACCGAGATAAAGGTGGAAGTTTTACGCGCCGTGGATAGACTGTATCAGTTGGTGAAGGAGGCGGAAGCCGCGAGGCCACCGGCTCCTGTGCCAACTGTTACAGAAATGGTAACGAGCAACGACCGGGTCGCCTCGCAGACCAACGACATGAAAAGAGTATTGGAGTCCGACCTGGCAAAAAAGTTGGAAGAGCACGGTCGAATGTTGCGGGAGAATACCGAACATATGTTAAAGCTCAAGGAGCAAATGACGAAGTTGAAGACGGAGCCAAGGCCAACAACGTATGCTGGTATCACAGCTGCTGCCTCGGTTTCACAGCCAGTCCACTCAATGGTAGTGTCGTCGGCAGACATCGATGACACCAGTGAAGACGTCATCCAGAAAATCCGCAAAGCGGTAGACGCGAAGTCATCTGGCATTCGAGTCGACAGGCTGAGAAAGGCGAAAGAGAGGAAAGTGGTACTGGGCTGCCAATCTAAAGACGAGCTAGCTAAAGTCACAAAAAAGCTGCAGTCTGAGCAACCAGCACTGCTTATCGAACAGAAAGAAAATAAAGATCCTCTAGTCATCTTGAAGAACGTACTGAGTGTAAACACAGACGATGACATCATAGCAGCGTTGAGAAGCCAAAACGCCCATATACTGGGAGACATACCCGAGGCGGACTATAGGGCGACCGTGCGGTACCGCAGGAAGGCACGCAACCCGCACGAGTGCCACGTGGTGCTTCGAGTGTCTCCGCGAGTATGGCAATGCCTTACGTTAGCGGGCCGGGTCCACGTAGACCTACAGAGTCTCCACTGCTCCAGTGCTCAAGGTGCCTTGCCTATAGGCACGGCAGGAAGTCTTGCACGGAAACGGCAGATCTCTGCAGTCACTGCACAGGGCCGCACCTGCGCAAAGACTGGCCGCTCTGGAGAGCGGGAGATTCTCCCATTTGTCGCAACTGCACCCTATCAAAGCTGGACAAAAGCGACCACAACAGCTTTGACAACGACTGTCCCGTTAGAAAGAAGTGGGAAAGGCGTCCCGGGCGTTCCATCACAGCCGAACAATAATTATAAGTACATAGCCCTCCAGGCCAATCTGCAAAGAAAAGAGCTCGCCACCCAAGAGCTAATGTTCGAGGCTCTCAACAAAAAAGTAGCAATTGCATTGATCCAGGAGCCATATGTGGGGGGGATCGGAAGGATGAGAGACTACACCGGTGTCAGAATCTTCCAGAGCATGCAAAGGGGAGACGGTAGCACGGTAAAGGCCGCAATCGCGATATTCGATAACGACGTGACCGTGTTGCCGGACCCGCTGCTCACCACTAACAATATAGTGGTGGTGAGAATCAAAACAAGCGTGTGGGAGATGGGTGTGGTCTCTTGTTATTTCGAACCCAATTTACCCATTGAGCCATACCTGGATCAATTATTGCAAAAGATCGTTGAGAGCCTCGAAACAAAATATGTAGTGGTGGGTGGCGATGCAAATGCGAAAGATACCTGGTGGGGAAGTCGAAAAACGGACAGCAGAGGGGAAGCTATGTTTGGGACACTTGAACAGTTGGGCTTGCAGGTGCTCAACCAGGGCAGCGTGCCTACCTTCGACACGGTTAGGGGTAACAAGGTGTACTCTAGCTGTGTCGACATCACGGCGTGCTCCGTGGAATCTCTGCCACTGATCGAAGACTGGGTGGTGGACGAAAGCGTGACGAGCTCAGATCACAACACAATAGTTTTTAAAATTAGGCTGAAAAAAGCAAAAGGCATGACTATCAGTAGAACAACTAGAATATTTAATACGAGAAAAGCTAATTGGGACGAATTTCATGCGAAACTAGCCCAATTAATGAAAGATGAAAATATAAATAAAAGAGAAATTGAACAAATAAACAGCAAAGAAAAATTAGACTACTTGATAGAAAAATATACAAATATAATAACGACAGCATGCGAAGAAACCATACCAATAAAGAAAGTAATGCAAACGTTTAAATTACCTTGGTGGAATGATGAGCTCGCCGCGCTGAAACGTGAAGCTACCACGAAGAAGCGGCGGATACGATGTGCTGCACCGGTCCGCAGAGATAAACAACGACCCGACCGCAACAGAAAAGAAAAATTGCCATTCCGCCACATAAAAAAGTAGGGTTCAGGGGTTGCTTCCGATTCGCTGCGGCAAAAATTTGGAATGATCTGCCACCCCCGCTCCGGGAATGGAATAAGCCGAAGAGTCAGATCACACTAAGAAATAAGTTGAAGACCTTTTATCTAGATCTCCAAATTGAGGCAGCTAGATTTATCTACAAACAATAAAATAAAAATAAATAGTATAAGATTAAGTAAAAGTCTCCGTACTTTGTTAGGCCAATTCAATATATATATAGATATATATTTTAACTTTTACTTTTTAAACGGATTGTTCGTCATGTTAACTGTATTTTTTATTTATTTATGTTTTGTACAAATAATCAATTTTTTTAATGGGTATGTTCTTCTCGTCTTATATCTTTCTTCCTTTTTAATATAGTAATAGTCAGCTGGAATGGAACGGACAATAGATAATATATAACGGGCAAGGTTATGCGAAGCAACGGGCGCGGTGCAATTTAATTTTAACCTTTGTATGTTAAAGCGGAGCAAACTGAAAACCAGCGCTGGGCATTGTTGCCAATGCCCAGCACAGCTGAGTTTGCGGCCTATTGTCCTTTGTTAGATTTAGTTGCAAAAATAGATAGTTAAGCAAATAATAATGTCTAACAATAAGAAGTGACAATAAAGTTTTTTTATTATTTATTATTTATTTATTATTTATTATTTATAAAGTTGTCCGAGAGTACCTGCAAGCAAAAGAAACTTATGAGTCCCAAGCAAAACAAGCCCAGATAGCTAGCTGGAAGGCGTTCTGCGAGAGACAGGACAAGGAGGGACTGTGGGATGGGATCTACAGGGTCATAGGACGAACGATGAAGAGGCATGAAGATCTTCCTCTGATAAAAGATGGCATAACATATGACCCTACCCAATCAGCGCAGATGTTAGCCGAGACCTTCTATCCGGAGGATCGGGGGGATAGCGATAACGCCGAACATCAGCATATAAGGCAAACAGCTGAGAAAGTAAACGGCTGGACTCCAAACGAAGTTTTGGATCCACCGTTTACCTCTGTCGAGCTAAAAAACGCAGCCTTGAGCTTTAACCCCAAAAAGGCCCCCGGATCAGATGGTCTCACGGCCGACATATGCCAGCGCGCTATATCCCTGGACGCCGACGTGTACCTCGGCCTGGCAAATAAGTGCCTAGAACTGGGTCACTTCCCGACGGTATGGAAAGAGGCCACCGTGATAGTCCTCCGAAAACCCGCAAGAGAGGACTACACCAACCCCAAAGCCTACCGACCGATCGGGTTGTTACCCGTCCTGGTCAAGATCTTGGAGAAGCTGGTTATCGGGCGGATCAAATGGCATATATTGCCCGGGATGAGTACTCGCCAGTACGGATTCATGCCCCAGAGAGGCACTGAGGACTCTCTCTATGATCTAATGCAGAACATCTATGACAAACTAAAAAAGAAAAAGATCATCACAATGATATCATTAGACATAGAGGGGGCATTCGATAGTGCCTGGTGGCCCGCCATCAGAGTCCGGCTGGCTGAGGAAAAGTTTCCCATAAACATCCGCCGAATGATGGACAGCTATCTCCGGGACCGCAAGGTCAGGGTGAGGTACGCGGGCGTGGAATACTCCAAGAATACGACCAAAGGATGTGTCCAGGGATCGATTGGTGGACCCATCTTATGGAACCTTCTGTTAGATCCGCTACTGCGGGGTCTGGAGGAGCGTGGCGACTACTGCCAAGCCTTCGCCGACGACGTCGTCCTCCTCCTAGATGGTGACACGGGGTTGGAGGTCTCAAGACGGGCCAATGCCGCTCTCGCCTATGTCCGGGAGTGGGGAGTCCGAAACAAACTTAATTTCGCACCACACAAAACGAAAGCCATGGTGGTGACGAATTGTTCACGACAGTGAAAAATGGTTAATAATAAAAAATCACGACAGTGAGCAAAACCGCTAGAGCACATTGGGGTCTAAACTCTGATATCCTCAGAACAATCTACATCTCAGTTGTTGAACCAACAATACTTTATGCAGCGAATGTGTGGGCACCAAAGGGGCAGACTGTACAGGTTAAAGTATTACTGGACAGAGTTACAAGGCTGTTTGGCATCTTGATCAGCAAAGCGCACAGAACGGTATCCCTTACCGCTAGCGTCATCTTAGCGGGAATACTGCCCCTCGACCTGCGCGCCTTAGAAAGACAGCGACTTTACGAGATCAGGCAAATGAGAGCAGAAATAGATCAACTACCTGGCCGTGAACTTGAGGCTCCCATCAGCACGTATGAGCTACCCCACCCTGCCTTGAGGAGAAGAATTGAGTACGGACTGGTGGAAGACCAGGATAGCATCCAGGAGCTGCTGACAAGGAAGCTGCCAATAATATACACGGACGGCAGCAAGATAGAGGGCAAGGTGGGGGCTGCCTACACAGGAATCATGGAGGAAAAGGAGGTGGTTTCAAAAAAGCTGCCTCTTGCAAGCTACTGTTCCGTATTTCAAGTGGAAGCCATTGAGGGAGGCAATCAAACTTATGACCAAAGATAGGCGGTTCAGGAAGGCAATAATCCTCACCGATTCGAGATCGATTTTGGAGAGCTTGAAAAGTCCAACCACGCTCCACCCGCTCATAGCAGAAACAAGGTCACTCATGGATAAGCTATCAGAGCTAGATGGTCAAGTACATTTCTACTGGGTTCGTGCACATATCGGTATCATGGGCAACGAGAGAGCGGATGAACTGGCCAAAGAAGCTGCTTTACGCTCAAAGACAGCAGCAATACATGACCGGTTTCCTTTGTCCCTCGCCAAACGCCTCATCAGGAGCGACACACTAGATACTTGGCAAGAACAATACAACAAGTCAACAAGCGGTGCCACCACAAGGAACTTTTTCCCCGATGTTAGGTTGGCCTACAAAATAATAACCAAGCTGAAAATGAACAATCTATTAGCACAAATATTAACAGGCCATGGAGGTTTCAAATCATATTTGCACAAATTTAAGCTGTCTCCGGATCCATACTGCATCTGCGATGGATCTAGCAACGAAACAGTAGAACATATCTTGACGGAGTGTCCAAGGTTCCTCTCAAAGAGGTACGAATGCGAATGCAGTATGGATCTGGAGCTTACCTCTGCTAACGTAAAAGCAAGACGTAACGTAGAAGTAATGTTTTATAGTAAAAGTAAGGTAGTTAAGTAGAATTCAAGTAGAAAGTAAGATATTTATCAACCTTATAGTACTGCCTCCCAATACTATGAGTATTAACTACATTTGTAACCATCCCCATACAACTTCGATCAATCAGGAATATAAAAAATTTGCAGAAATCTTGCGCCGCTGCTTGAATCTACCATTTTTTCTTGGCTCAGTCTTGCCTTGGGAGCAGTGGTGGTCGGTCCTCGGTCCCGGTCTGCGGTCTTGGTCCTGGCAGTAGTTCCCCGGTCCCCGGTCCCTGGTCCCCGGTCCCCGGTCCCTGGTCCCCGGTCCCCGGTCCCCGGTCCTCGGTCCCCGGTCCCCGGTCCTCGGTCCTCGGTCCCCGGTCCCCGGTCCCCGGTCTCCGGTCCCCGGTCCTCGGTCCCCGGTCCCCGGTCCCCGGTCCTCGGTCCTCGGTCCCCGGTCCCCGGTCCCCGGTCTCCGGTCCCCGGTCCCCGGTCCTCGGTCCCCGATCCCCGGTCCCCGGTCCTCGGTCCCCGATCCCCGGTCCCCGGTCCTCGGTCCCCGATCCTCGGTCCTCGGTCCCCGGTCCCCGGTCCCCGGTCTCCGCTCCCCGGTCCTCTGTCCCCGGTCCCTGGTCCCCGGTCCCGTTTCCTTCCCACCATCATGAACCCCAGCTGGCAGTGCCCGGTCTGCCCCGGCTTTCCCCTCGGGGAGCAGCCCGATGGTGGATAGATCGGAATAAAGTATGTAAGTAATGTAAATATATTGATGTATCGTGGATGTCCTTCTGATCCTGACCTGAATTCTGTAAATAAGTTTAAGTGTTAGTTAGTTTTAGTGTAAGATAAGGTCGGGCCTGGTCCCTTCCTGGCCCTTGTGGTCCCGGCCCTTGGTCCGCGGTCCTCGGTCCTTGGGGTCCTCGATCGTGGTCCTGGGACATCGGGGTCCTCGGTCCTCGGTCCTTGGGGTCCTCGATCGCGGTCCTCGGATTTGGGGTCCTCGGTCGCGGTCCTCGAGCGCGGTCCTCGGTCCTGGGTAAAACAAGTACTTGTATAAATTAGATAAGTAATGTCTGTAAATAAGTTCAAGTGTTAGTTAGTTTTAGTGTAAGATAAAGTCGGGCCTGGTCCCTACCTGGTCCTCGATCGCGGTCCTCAGACTTCGGGGTCCTCGATCGCGGTCCTCGGTTGGGGTCCTCGATCGCGGCCCTTGGTCCTGGGTAAAACTGTATTTAGCATTAAGGTTTAAATTTAGAAGGTGGTGGGTATGAGTATATTATGTTCAAATAATTGTACTAAGAATAAACTGCACGTAACATAAATGTTTATAGCATTAAGGTCTAGATTTAGAAGGTGGTGGTTTAGACTTAAGTAGGTTAAGTTTTTCACTGTACTTCTTTAAATAGGTTAAGGTTTTTAAGGGATTTCATCAAATCGGTTGTTATAGAATAGGAAAAAAGGTTGTGACATAATGAACAGTCACAGTAGCGTAGGACCGCTGGTGGTTTTTAGTGGGTAGTCTGGGTTTCGTCACAGCCCAGGAGTCCCACATACCCGGCCCGGAACTGCGACATTCTCTTGGAGTGTGGCAGTTCCGGTACGGGATGCGTAAATGCATTTCCCACCAGCGGGATATAAAAAAAACCTAACCTAACCTAACCTAACCTAACCTAACCTAACCTAACCTAACCTAACCTCTAGAGCAGCCAGGATTAGTTGGGGCCTCCATCCAGACGTCATCCGCACAATATATACTGCGGTAGTGGAACCAATCATAATGTATGCCTCCGCCGCTTGGGCGTCGGCAGCAGAAAAGTTGGAGGTTCAAAAGCACCTCAACAATGTGCAAAGAGGCTTTGCTCAAAAACTTACTCGAGCATACAGGACCGTCTCCTTAAACTCTGCCTTGGTGCTGTCCGGCTTGCTGCCTCTCGACCTCCGTATAAGAGAAGCAGCTGCACTCTACGAGGCCAGGAGGGGGGTGCCCCAGGCAGACCTGGGTGATAGAGAAGTGGAACGGAACATATGAGCTTGGAGTTCATGAGCCTGGTAAACCAAGAGCAAGTCGATAGCCAAAATGTGCAAGCTATTCGCATATATACGGATGGCAGTAAAATTGACGGCAAGGTCGGAGCAGCGCTATCAGTGTGGAACACCGAAAACGAGATTAAAGCCGTCAAATTGAAGCTGTCAACGTATTGCACGGTTTACCAGGCGGAACTTCTCGCCATATACGAAGCCACGAGGATGATGTTAGACAGGAGAGAAAAAAGTTTTGGCATATACAGAGACTCGAGATCCGCACTGGAGACGGTTGTAAACAACGCCTCGATGCACCACCTAGCCGTCCAGTCGCGGGCAAATATCGCCATTGGCAAACTCCGGAACAAGATGATATCCTTGTTCTGGATAAAAGCACATGCCGGACTGGACGGAAATGAGCGAGCCGATGCGCTGGCGAAGGAGGCAGCATTAAAAACTAAAGTAAAACCAAGTTATGATCTATGCCGGGTCTCTTTCGTCAAGCGACAAATCCGTATGGAGTCGCTTGACGAATGAAACCGGAGGTATCAAACCGGGACTAGCGCAGCTATGACAAAACTCTTCTTTCCAAACGCCACCAACGCATATAAAATAATAAGGAACACAGAGCTGACAGGTGTGCTGACACAAGTTCTTACGGGACACGGTGGATTCGCAGAATATCTAAACAGATTTAAGTGTAAGAAGAGTCCATCGTGCATTTGTGACCCCAACGTAAAAGAAAGCATCGCGCATTTACTGTTTGATTGCCCCACCAACTCCAAATTGCAATACGATGCCGAGCATAGAATTGATGATAAAATCTGCGCAGGAAATGCAGCATACCTAATAAGTTGTAAGAATAAAAGGGAAGAATTTATTAAACACTGCATACAAGTAGCAACAAGGAGTATAAAAAATGGGAAATGCTTTCCAAAAAACCAACTTCAAATGCCACTACAAAGAGTGAAATAATTTTTATTTAAATTTTAGGTACCTACACCAATTCGAAGTCGGGCAATGTTTCATACAATCCCTAATAGTCCTTCTTACTTACCTGTCAGCTCTGTGTTCCTTATTATTTTATATGCGTTGGTGGCTTGATGTGCGAAGAAATGACGAAGTCATAGACAATCGCCCGACTTCGAATTGGTGTAGGTACCTAAAATTTAAATAAAAATTATTTCACTCTTTGTAGTGGCATTTGAAGTTGGTTTTTTGGAAAGCATTTCCCATTTTTATTTTATACTTTTTAGTGGAAAACAATAAAATGCACAAGGCGTTGTAAAAATACCCAAATCGCTTGAGGTGTATTCATAAAATCTGAAGAGATACCTCAAATTCACCAAGATCCCATCATCAGACCCTGACTTGATGACTTTAGTCATCAAATCAGTATCTCCTAGCAAATGCACTAGTAACTATAAAAAATACCCAACTCGCTTCAAGTATAGTAGCAAAATTTGAAGAGTTCCCTCGATTTCACCAAGATCCCATCATCAGACCCTGACTTGATGACTTTAGTCATCAAATCAGTATCTGCTAGCATATGCACCAGTAACTATAAAAAATACGCGACTCGCTTTAAGTATACTAGCAAAATTTGAAGAGTTCCCTCGATTTCACCAAGATCCCATGATCAGATCCTGACCTGATGACCATAGGACAACTTGGAAAATATTATTCTTTCTAATAATACTCAAATAGTTTCATGTGTCCATATAAAATTTGAAGAGTTCCCACGATTTCTCCAGGATCCCATCATCAGATCCTGACCTGATTAAAATGGGACCACCTGGAAACAAAACTCTCTTAAACAAAAAAAGAATTTTTCAAATCGGTCCACGCGTCTTCGAGTAATCGGTGAACATACATAGAAAAAAAAAAAATAAAAAAAAAAGATTCCGACGAATTGAGAACCTCCTCCTTTTTTTGAAGTCGGTTAAAAAGAAATAAATAGAGACAGAGAAAAGAAAGAAATGGACATGCAATATAGATCGGTAAAATATAAAATAAATAATCGCAAGACGCAAAAATACTTAAGAATCACAAAATAATATAGCAAAAATACGACTCTGAGGATTTTTGTCAGGGGGAATAGAATTAAAAAAAACCTAACCTAACCTAACCCAACCTAACCTAACCTGCATTTCGTTGAAGCAAAGGGGATATCGGATGTTACGAGACAAAAAGCAATATTTTACGCATCATGCGGGGCAGATTTGTATGCTCTGATTAAATCATTAATATTTCCACAAACAGTGAGTCTAGTATCGTTAGTTGAGGTTATAAATACATTAAATAGTCACTTCAGCCCCCGGCCAAATGAAATTGTGGAATCATACAAGTTTCACATGAGAAAATGCTTTCCAAAAAACCAACTTCAAATGCCACTACAAAGAGTGAAATAATTTTTATTTAAATTTTAGGTACCTACACCAATTCGAAGTCGGGCAATTACAATCCCTAATAGTCCTTCTTACTTACTAATTGATGTGCGAAGAAATGACGAAGTCATAGACAATCGCCCGACTTCGAATTGGTGTAGGTACCTAAAATTTAAATAAAAATTATTTCACTCTTTGTAGTGGCATTTGAAGTTGGTTTTTTGGAAAGCATTTCCCATTTTTATTTTATACTTTTTAGTGGAAAACAATAAAATGCACAAGGCGTTGTAAAAATACCCAAATCGCTTGAGGTGTATTCATAAAATCTGAAGAGATACCTCAAATTCACCAAGATCCCATCATCAGACCCTGACTTGATGACTTTAGTCATCAAATCAGTATCTCCTAGCAAATGCACTAGTAACTATAAAAAATACCCAACTCGCTTCAAGTATAGTAGCAAAATTTGAAGAGTTCCCTCGATTTCACCAAGATCCCATCATCAGACCCTGACTTGATGACTTTAGTCATCAAATCAGTATCTGCTAGCATATGCACCAGTAACTATAAAAAATACGCGACTCGCTTTAAGTATACTAGCAAAATTTGAAGAGTTCCCTCGTTTTCACCAAGATTCCATGATCAGATCCTAACCTGATGACCATAGTACAACTTGGAAAATATTACTCTTTCTAATAATACTCAAATCGTTTCATGTGTCCATATAAAATTTAAAGAGATGTCCCTCGATTTCTCCAGGATCCCATCATCAGATCCTGACTTGATTAAAATGGGACCATTTGGAAACAAAACCCTCTTAAACAAAAAAAGAATTTTTCAAATCGGTCCACGCGTCTTCGAGTAATCGGTGAACATACATAGAAAAAAAAAAAAAAGATTCCGACGAATTGAGAACCTCCTCCTTTTTTTTGAAGTCGGTTAAAAACAAAACAAAAACGAATCGATGCAAGATTATATTGCGACATTAAGAAAAATGACAAAACATTGTAATTTTGTAGACTTGGAACAAACATTCAGGTGTCCCTGAATGTTGACTAGTGTGTGGTGTCTATGACACGAAACTACAAGATAGTTTATTAAAAAAACAGGGCTGACGTATGAGCTAGTGGTCGAATTGGCCTTGCAGGCAGAAAAACGTGAATCGGATCTACATAATCCAGCAAAAGAGGCATTGATGGAAGAACGTGTAAATGCGGATCGAGCCGCTGCCAAGGCACACATACATGAGTCCATTAATAATTAATAAGTAGTAGAATAATAGTAAGTAATACATTTTCAAAACCGACACGTAATATAAAGTATAATAAATAAATAAGTTGCTATAAGTATACTATACTCAGTATTATATTATATTTATACTATGTATTTTTAATATATGTAACGATGTAGTATATACTATATTATGTATAGTAGTAAACTAAATACTAAACATGATTATTATTATTACTACCTCTCATCATTATTTAATCATTTTGCACAAACCCACTTTACACTCTTTGTTAAACCTCTCACCAAAAAGAAAAGGTTATCTGAAAGAGATTGCCTATGGCAGTAAGACCGCCTTTCGCGCATTATGTTTTGTATGATTTCTTGTTTGTTATGTTTTATATTCTTATAATGTGCAATAAATTATCAATTCATTCATTCATCCATTCATTCATTCACAAAACTCATTCACTTATCTGTGTGTAGAGTGTTCATTTATTTTTTTTGTTCATAACAGCTTATACATATATTTGCAAGCCAGTTCGAAATTTAAATGAAACCTTAGAATTTTAGTGACGAAGCAGCCGAAGATGCTATCGTTCTTACACGGAAGAGGGTTACAAGACGGTCGCTAGGCATCATCGCACCGACACGCTAAATCGCTTGTCGACGCGTTTGGTGGTGGGTGGTTACTGAAATCGCGGCCGAACACTCCCCCCTACAAGAAGACGACGCAACGAGATTCCGTCCGTCGATAGGGGAGATAAGAAAGCAATAAAGCAAAGTTCCAGCGCGGCGCGGTCAGTTCGGGGCCGATAAAGCGATCGTGCGCGCTTATAAGCCTCGGCAGCGACGGCGCGCGCCATCCCGCCATGAGGTCGAGTCGCGTGCTGCTCGCCGCCGCGCTGCTGGGCGTCGTCCGCGCCGTCGACCCGCTGCACCCCGCGCAGCCGCCCGGCGCCCGCGCCGCCAACCCCGCCGAGCTGCTGGCCGCGCACTGGTACGAGGACGCGCGCGCCGCCATCGAGGCGCGCCACGCGCGGGGCTCGCGCGACGCGGACGCGGGCGGCGCGCGCAACGTGGTGCTGTTCATGGGCGACGGCATGTCCGTGCCCACGCTGGCGGCGGCGCGCGCGCTGCTGGGCCAGCGCCGCGGCCGCACCGGCGAGGAGGAGCAGCTCTCCTTCGAGACCTTCCCCACCGTCGGCCTCGCTAAGGTGCGTCGACTCGCCCTCGCGACGGCGTGAATCGCGATAGCCGACTGGCGACCGAGACTCATGCGTTGTGTGTGCGCAGACGTACTGCGTGAACGCGCAGACTGCGGACTCGGCGTGCTCGGCGACGGCGTACCTGTGCGGCGTGAAGGCGAATAGCGGCACGCTGGGCGTGACGGCCGCCGTGCCGCGCGGCGACTGCGGCGCGTCGCTGCAGCCGGCGGCGCGCGTGGACTCCGTGGCGGCGTGGGCGCTGCGCGACGGGCGCGACGCGGGCGTGGTGACCACGACGCGCATCACGCACGCGTCGCCCGCCGGCGTGTACGCGCACTCCGCCGAGCGCAACTGGGAGAGCGACGCGGACGTGCGCGCGGACGCGCAGGACGCGGCGTGCGTCGACATCGCGCACCAGCTCGTGCACGGCGACACGGGCAGCCAGTTCAAGGTGAGGCGCTTCGAGCGCGGGCTCGATAGTTTTGAATAGATGAAGAGGGTTCGCAATATAATATTGTATTATGTCTTTACCTATGAAATTGCCTTTGTTCAGTACTGGTTATTTCAAATGAAAAAAAGTTTGTAATGCTTCTGTATTCTAAATCAAAACTAATTTTGTTTTAAAACCATGACATTCTTTTTAAAAACTCAGTCTTTTGTTTTTTGATGATCGTTGTATTTTCATTACATTTGAACATTTTTCGTCATATTTTATACTTTAAAAATTTGTGTAATTATGGAATATGAGTTCCGTCGTAGCATCAACGCGACACAAACGGCACCTATCATCAAAAACGTTTACGGAAAAAACTGTACAAATGAACGCAAAACTATTTAGTTATTGGTTTCCCGGTTCCGTTCTGGAAAATTTAACTTGAGAAATGAAACTCGTGTTCGTCAGGAGACTTTAGTCAACAATTATATTTCATACATTTTATTCTTCAATAATAATAAACACAATCAGGTACACTTTCATTGTACTGGCAATTTCGCACTTTTATTTATTTTGTTTTTTAAAACTGACCACCCTGATGGACACGCTGTCCCAGCCTACGTCCGCGCCATGCTCCATTCTTTTATTGTGCGCGGCAATGAGCACTCGACTACAAAAACACGTCTCGTTTTTGTTAATTTAGGTTCAAAGTAAAAAAAATTAAGTGTTCAGTGTTAAAACTTGCTTAATTTTCTATACTGATAATGCTTAGACGCTAGTAAAATTTATTATTATAACAAAAATAAAATCAAATCAAATCATATAATTGTGCATTCATCTTCGTCAGACTCCGAGGAAAGAGGGTAAGTGAAAATTAACCTTTTTTCCCAGATATCACATCAACTCAAATATCAATGCTGACGAAAGTGTGTCCAAAAATTTAAATCCTAAGGCATCTCTAAGCTAACTTGGAGGGTATCACATTGAGGTTATCACGAAAGTATAGCATGATGCGCGAAATAGTCCAGGCATCTCTAAGCTAGCTTGGAGGGTATCACGTTGAGGATACCACGAAAGCATAGCATGATGCGTCAATGCTCCTGGAGGTTGACTGCGGGTCAACACGAAGGATTTTAAAAAACCTCAAAGGACTTTGCGGATACCAACGGGGGACGATGTCGGTGTGGCGCTGTTCTCGGCTTCACTACAAGTGGCTCCGCATGAGCTCCCGGACTATGATCCCGAATTGCTATCGGCGCTCAGTCACAAGAACTATATTAATGGTTAGTCCCGACAGTTGTAAAATTCTAGCCGACCTTCATTGCAAAGAATCAAATAGTTTATTTGATATACTTGCCTGGCTTATGAATAGCCAGTTAAATGTTATAGCCTTTTATCAGTGATAACTATTTCACGACTTAAAAACTAATTCCACGAGGGTACCAACGCGTCGAACTTTTCTAACTATGTACCTACAACAATAATGTTTAGATTTTGTGGTGGAAAATAATTTTACTTACTTTCGAAAATTAATGTTCAGATTGTGTAATGGGATGATAATTTAACTATTAGCTCAAAACTCAATAAGTTAACAATATTATGTATAATGTACCATTAGTCTGAAAGTTTCATTGAAGTGAATTGTTAAATTCTTTCTGAAACTAATAAAAATCTTAAACCACAACGCGTCCAACTGAGAAGAAGCTTAAGTATTGACAAATGACATTTTGTTTCGACAAATGACAAGTAATTAAAGTTCACGAACGGGACCAGATGTTTTTTCGGAGAAATAGTTTCGGGCATTATACTAGTTTCAATGGTTACTGATCGTCAGGTGTTGTAAATAAAGAAACCAGCAGGGCGCGGCGGGCGACTTTGCTATCGACACCCACCGCTGGGACAGCGCAATCTCGTTTCTCGAGAAACTAGCTGGCCCCCTCTCGTTACGGCTCGGCCAGCAGGGGGGGCGTGACACACTTGAGTATTGGCGATCAGCCGCGAGGAAGATGCGACGTGGCAGCGAATCTCCAGCATCAGCCACAACAAGGACCAGGTTCATCGACGACGCTAGACATTAAGGTACCTATATGCCAGTTGTCTTCAACATTTTGAAGTTTATTGGTTACATATTACTGACAAGGAATCCGTCACGATCTATAACATGATCTAGAATTTCGGGAGTTATAATAAGTGAAGACTATTTTTTGACTTTCACTAGGTGTACAAATGTACGTACATTCAATAAAATATTTTAATGAATTGAACAAATTAAGGAACTAGCTCCAAAAAATTATTATTACATAATACCATTTTAAAAATCGTACACTAACACAGTGTACCGCCTTACACGTTCACAACAAAGAAAAAGCGACAAATGTCTTTGACAATCGACATTTCTTTTTTGGGTGAGATAATGTGGGAGTGAGTCAAGTATGTTCGATTATAGTTAAGATGTGTCTAACCTCAAAATCTTACGTGGTAAAAGATACATTCTAAATTTAAAGGCGTTAAATGAATTTGTAGTTCAAAATCCTTTGAAATTGATAGTTCATAGAACAGCCTACAAGCGAATACTTAAAAAGGGTTTTATGCTTATGAACTGAAGAATCTTATTTTAAAGTACCGATTCATCCTTGGTAAAATACATAAAGAAGTTGTGACTCATCTCAGATACTTATCGCGGTTTTTTCATGAAGATTTGTTAGGTGTTAGAGTGTTAAAGTTATTTACTACCCTCAAAACATGCTCAGTTTCCTGGTTTTATTTTAATTTCTGACGATATGGCAGTATGGTTACCCAACCGCAAACTATGACGTGAATTATGTAACAATTCAAATTCTGTAAAAAAATTATACGCTTAACTCGTTGTATCATCTAAGAGTTAAGCTTAATTCCGATTAAAAGTCCTAAAGTCCACTTCTCCAGCTATTAGGTATGGATGGGGTTACACAGAACGTCTGTAGAAACAAAAAATGTAGCCCGTAAGAAAAATTAGACTTTAGACGCAGCTGTTCGTCCATCATCGGTTATCCTATCAGATGGCCAGTGGTTACAAAATATTTTTTAAGTCATCTAACTCCCTTAAACCTAAAAGGTTGAACTAGTGATTCACACGATTTCCCGGTCTAGATGAAAACTAATTCTTTTCATTAGAGGGATTTTTGTTTTTGTAATAATTAACGTTAAGATGAATCGAAATACCTCTTTACAGAGTTGATGGCCATATTTTTCGATATATCTATTTTGATACACATGATTTACATCAGTTGCATAGAGGATATCAAATATCCTCATTTAAACGATTGGGTTAATTGTTTCTTATATGGAAATTAAAGATAATCAAAAGCTGACCAAGAGTTACATCCAGTTAATGGGATTAAGCTATCGCTGTAAAATTATATACTTCAAAGTTATTCAAAGAGTTCAATCCAGTTATTGAATTTATCGCTTCTTGCAATAATGCGAAATGTAATCAATATGAACCCAGACGTCTTAGAAACAGACGCATTCTGAACATTTTGGAACACCAAGTTTACCTTTGCTCTTCTATACATTCTTCTAGAGGTAGAATGCTTAAAAATACTATTATAGACAATGCTTTAGACATACATCGTCTAAGGACCTCTACAACTTTGGATTTCCTTCTTTTACATAAGGTGTCAAAAGACTTACTTCTTATAGTACATTTATTGATGATAAATAAATAAATATGGTCTTTCCCTAGAGAACCACAATTCATAGGAATTACTGGAGGAAGTTCTCTGAAGGCATTAAAAAAAAAAAAAAAAAAAGGACATTTTGTTGGAATTTTTAATAATCTATATGTTTCAAAAATTTTGTGTTATTTACAAAGTTTTGTGGCAATACTGCTTTAATAACGGCTGAGATCCGTACAATCCGTACATTATAAGTCAACCTCGTAATTTCCAACAGAACAACTTGTTAACGACGTAGCATATGGTACGATTACTTGTTATCATTCGGCATTGAGTTTAATTTCTGCTGATGATTTTGGGTCAAAAAAAAAAAAAAAAAAAAAAAAAAAAAAAAAAAAAAAAAAAAAATATATATATATATATATATAAATATTATATTGCGAAAATGAATAGATAAATTAACATCAAACACCACATAGTAGCACACAATATAGTATGCTAACACATTGCTCAATGGGCCTTAATAAGAGTTTATTCATTCCGTAACTTTGCTTTGCTGATCTTGTAACTTTTTTAGCTTTAGGCAGTAGACACAGCACAGAATGAAAACATTAGCATTAGTTAAAGTTAGTATTATTGTTTTTATATAATTCAAGGGAATTATTGAGTTTATACAACGCCAGCTACTACTCAGGGCGAACCAGTTTTAATTATACCATAATCAAAACTGAAGAGAAAGTATAAAAATTTGCCACAGCTTTGAAAAACAAATCGATATGTCGTTTACAAAATCTTAGACCAAGATATATAATAGACAACCTCTTGATAATGTTGAAGCGACCTCATAAGGTCGCCTGCAGGCAGACCACCGTGAGAACGTGTCTGCCGAGGAATATAATCTCTCACGAGAGAGGTCTGCGTTTCAGTGTACTCAGCACCAAGTACGCAACACTTCCTCGGCGAGCACGTAGTTTGTTGCTTGACCTCATCAGAAAAGCAGTCTGCTGGTAACAACCATTACGGACGTTACCTAAGTTTTATAACCTCTTATTGAGCGATGATGCTTCTGTCGCAATAGCTCTTTTGCTCTCTAATCATTAATCATTATAATCTATCTAAATATAAATTAAACCTATTTGTAATGTGACTGGTTTATTGATCCAGGAATTGAACGAAAAGATTGTGTTAATTAAATACTTCTGTGGTATAAAGAGGACCTATTTCCTATTATAATAGGAAACAATTTACTATCTGTTAATGTCCATAATTTAACAAAAATTTTCATCTCTAAACATCTACCTGATTGTGTTTATTATTATTGAAGAATAAAATGTATGAAATATAATTGATGATTAAACGAACTTACCTGTAAGTGAAGTTCTATCACAATTATGTGAATACATTTTATTCGAAAATAATAATATAAGGTCCCTCCCATACCCAAAACCCATGAGTATAATACGAAAATTTTGTTAAATATTCTCTAAAGAATGAAGCATGGCGCGGACGTAGGCTGGGACAGCGTGTCCATCAGGGTGGTCAGTTTTAAAAAACAAAATAAATAAAAGTGCGAAATTGCCAGTACAATGAAAGTGTACCTGATTGTGTTTATTATTATTTTCGAATAAAATGTATTCACATAATTGTGATAGAACTTCACTTACAGGTAAGTTCGTTTAATCATCAATAATGAATTAAAGGCGATTGTGGAAGCTGAAGAAACTCAATCTACAGCTGAGCTAGCAGCAGCTTTTGATGTAAGCATCAAAACAATATTGATCCATTTGCTACGAATTGGCAATGTAAAAAGCTTGATAGATGGGTGCTCCAGGATCTTAACGTTCGCCAGCGCAACTAACGCGTCGAGACCTGCCTTGCGCTGCTCAACAGGCAAAGAAATGAAGGAATTTTGAAACCAATTGTTACGTGCGACGAAAAATGGATTCTGTTCTACAATTGAAAGAGCTCAACAAGTTGGTTAGAACCTAGATGAACACCAAAGCAATGCCCTAAACCAAAATGATCCCTATAAATATGATGGTCACTGTTTGGTGGTCTAGTGTGGGTGTGATTCACCACAGATTTTTACAAAAAGGCATGAGCGTTACTGCAGATGTGTACTGTGAAGAACTGGACAGAATTATGGAGAAGCTTGCACATCTGCAACCAGCTTTGGTCAATTGGTCGTCCCTTCTGTTCCTTCACGACAACGCGCGACCCCATACTGTGCAACAGACTGGGTTCCAGGCTGCAAGAGCTGGGTTGGAATCTCTCCCTCATCCGCCATACTTTCCAGACCTTGTACCTACCGACTATTACTTTTCCCAAAATTTAGACAACTTTTTATTGAGTAAAAAATTCAATTTCCGAGAAGCAGTACAAAATGCCTTTGAAGAGTTTGAAGAGCCTCCCGTCCAGCTGATTTTTACAAGAAGGGAATAAACTGCCAATGCGTTGGCAAAGATGCGTCGATTGCATGGGTGATTACTTTGAATAACAGAAATAAAAAAGTTTGAAAAAATAAGTACTTTCACTTACTCCATACAAAACGGCAATTTCATAGGTAAAGCCCTGTTATTATAATGTTACATAACGGATCGGGGGAGCTGGTGTCCGAAGATATTTTATATGCATCGTGGCTTTCTAATAAGACAATTAAGTTTTTCTCAGTCTCTACGTGTAGTCATTTGCCGGTCTGTCACGGTCCCGAAGCAAGATCGCAGGCAAGGAGCGCCTAGAGGACGCTTCGGGGGTACGACGGGTAACGCAAACAATTTTTTTTGCAGGTGATTCTGGGTGGAGGTCGGCGGGAGCTGCTGCCCACCACCCACGTGGACGAGGAGGGCACGCGGGGGCGGCGCACGGACGGCAGGGACCTGATCGAGGAGTGGCTGCAGGACAAGCGCGCGCGCAACGCCTCGCACCAGTACGCGTGGAACCGAGAGCAGTTGCTCGCGGCCAACGCCTCGCTGCCGGACTACCTGCTGGGGCTGTTCGAGGGCAACCACCTGCGCTACAACCTGCTCACCGACGCCGCCACCGAGCCCACGCTGGCCGAGCTCACCGAGGTGGCCATCCGCATGCTGCGCCGCAACGAGCGCGGCTTCTTCCTGTTCGTGGAGGGCGGCCGCATCGACCACGCGCACCACGACAACCAGCCGCGCCTCGCGCTCGACGAGACCATCGAGCTGAGCGCGGCCGTGCAGCGCGCCACCGAGCTGCTGGACGAGCGGGACTCGCTGGTCGTGGTGACGGCGGACCACGCGCACGTCATGGCGTTCAACGGGTACAGCGCGCGCGGCGCCGACGTGCTGGGCGCGTCGCGCAGCGTCGACACGGACGGCGTACCCTACATGACGCTGTCGTACACCAACGGGCCGGGCCGCCGGACAGACGTCGACGGGCGCCGGGTCGACGTGACGCGGGAGCCGCAGTTCGGCGCGGCCACGTGGCGCACGCACGTGGACGTGCCGCTCGCGTCGGAGACGCACGGCGCGGACGACGTGGGCGTGTTCGCGTGGGGCCGCCACCACGCCATGTTCAGCGGCGTGTTCGAGCAGAGCCACGTGCCGCACCGCCTCGCGTACGCGGGCTGCTTCGGGCGCGGCGCGCAGGCGTGCAGCGCGGCCGCGTCGGTGGCGCCGCGCGCGCTCGCCGCGCTGCTGGCGGTGCTCGCCGCGCTGGCTGCTGGCGGAGCGCGCTAGCGGCGCCGCGACGGACTCGTTGAGCTGTTGTACACGTTCGCCACATTGAAGTGGGTTAAGACTTATCTAGTCGGTCAGCCTGAAGTGAGTGAGACCTCACACCTGGCACACCACCAAGTGTTTTTTTAATAATTGGACGACCAAGACGTTCACCTCGAGTTTACCCAGTGCCCGTGTTCCACATTTATTAGGCATTCAACAACATGAGCTACAATAATATAATTATGGCCTGTTACATAATTTCATTTCTCATAAAAAGTATAATGTAAGTAATAATACATAGTAATGTAGTAATTTTTCTAAATATGAAATAGACAAAATGTCGCAAAATATAGTTATATACACTGTTTTTTTTGTAGGCGCCTACCATTTATGTTTCTACAAAGATAAAATTTAGAATATTTATACGCCATAAGGTAGAATGTATAAGGATATTTGTACTTTTCTTGACTTTTCTTGATGCACTTTTCGAAAATCATGCTAGAGGTAAAGCAGTGATGAGTCCATTATTAAATCACACAGACATACCACTGCAGTCGCTGTGGCGGAAAGAAGGAGACACAAGCATTTTCGATATGCAGTTAATACCTACAATATTCGCAATGCAGTGGAACAAATGTAACGCAACAGTCGTGCGGTGCACACTAGCCGCTGCCCGCTGCTGCGGCTGCCACACTGCGTGCTCCGGGGCTGCGCTCGCCTTGTGGCTCCGTCACAGACTTGTCATCTTACACCGAACTCTTCTTTTATTTGATTCTTTACGTGAAATTTTCTTAACCTCTATGCGATAAAACCTGGTAGGCCTACAGAAAACTGAAAAATATTTTATTAATGCGAACTCAACAGGTCTGCCCGCGAAATTCAAAATTTTCGTGGTTTTTTGTGATTTGTAAGCTTATTACACATAATAGGCTTATGGCAGTCATTTTGCGAGAATGGCAGTTACTTCTATACATGTTTATATCAAGATTTTTGCATAAAAATGTCTATCCTAGGAAATTAGTCCGAGCAAAGAGTTTTAAGTGAGCAACTCACAAATCTCGGATTAATTTCTTTAACTCGACACTTTCAAGCAGAGATTTTTATATAAACACGTGAAGATGATATTGGGATTATCGCAATTTGACTGCCATAAGCTTATTACGTCTTATCAGCTTAAAAATCGCGAAAAACCATAAAAAAATTTGAATTTCGCGGGCACCCGTTTCGTGTGCACCTTAATCGTATCAAATATGATAAGTAATCATGTAAATTATATCTTTTGAATCGCTTGTTTGCCATTGGCTTGTAAAGTCAGAAACTGCTTCATCGACTCTTGACAACAGGTGTATACTGTATACAGAAACCGAATCTACGCCGCCGGCGAGTATTGGCATCGTCAATAGCCAAATTTTCTTGTACGTATAATATCGAGCAAAAGTGAATTTTGTTGTATGCGAACCCTTTAATATGCCTAATTTATTTTTATCCTGTTTTTAGTATATTTTTCTTGCTATACCGACAACATAAAAACATCATCTGCGAAAATTTCAAGAGTAATTTCGACAGTTTAAGAGATACAGCCTGGCGACAGACAGACGAACAGACGGACACGTTTACTTTTTTACGGAACCCTAATAAAACGAGGCAAGGTTCAAAAGTGCGTTGTCATCAGAAGATTTTTAGGGTTCCATACCAAAATGGTAAAAATGGAACCCTTATGGTGAGACTTTCTCCGTCCGTCCGTCCGTCCGTCCATCCGTCTGTCACACTCGATTATTTCAGTAACTATTCAAGCTATCGCCTTGAAATTTAGAATAGTTATAGGTAATAGTGACCCGACGTCATAACAATCGTAGAAAATTGTTTTTATTAACCGTCTAAAAAAAAGGAGGAGGTTCTCAATTCGTCGGAATCTTTTTTTTTTTTTTTATCTATGTATGTTCACCGATTACTCGAAGACGCGTGGACCGATTTGAAAAATTATTTTTTTGTTTAAAAGGGTATAGTTTCCAGATGGTCCCATTTTAATCAGGTCAGGATCTGATGATGGGATCCTGGAGAAATGGAGGGAACTCTTCAAATTTTAAATGGACACTTGATACTATTTGGGTATTATTTGAAAGAGTAATATTTTCCAAGTTGTCCTATGGTCATCAGGTCAGGATCTGATCATGGGATCTTGGTGAAATCGAGGGAACTCTTCAAATTTTACCAGTATACTTGAAGCGAGTTGGGTATTTTTTATAGTTACTGGTGCATTTGCTAGCAGATACTGATTTGATGACTAAAGTCATCAAGTCAGGGTCTGATGATGGGATCTTGGTGAAATCGAGGGAACTCTTCAAATTTTGCTAGTATACTTGAAGCGAGTTGGGTATTTTTCATAGTTACTGGTGTATTTGCTAGCAGATACTGATTTGATGACTAAAGTCATCAAGTCAGGGTCTGATGATGGGATCTTGGTGAAATTGAGGGATCTCTTCAGATTTTATGAACAAGCGATTTGGGTATTTTTACAACGCCTTGTGCATTTTATTGTTTTTCCACTAAAAAGTAAAAAATAAAAATGGGAAATGCTTTCCAAAAAACCAACTTCAAATGCAAATGCAAAAACTCAATGCAAAGAGTGAAATAATTTTTAATGTAGGTACCTACACCAATTCGAAGTCGGGCGATTGTCTATGACTTCGTCATTTCTTCGCACATCAAATAAGTAAGAAGGAATATTAGGGATTGTATGAAACATTGCCCGACTTCGAATTGGTGTAGGTACCTACATTAAAAATTATTTCACTCTTTGCATTGAGTTTTTGCATTTGCATTTGAAGTTGGTTTTTTGGAAAGCATTTCCCATTTTTTTTTTATTTAAAAAGGGGGGAAAACCGGGTCGATAAAATTTCAAAATGATATAACAATATTGAGTGGGGTACCATATGAAAGGGCGTTACTTGCGTATTCTAAAACTAATTTTTATTTATTTTTATGCCTGATAGTTTTTGATTTATTGGGCAAACTGTCGAAAAAAATACCGTACCCCCCCTTATCTCCGAAGTTTACCGATAGAAAAATCTGAAATAATTATGATCAATAGAAGTTAACGTATATTTTACAGGAAAAATAAAATCAATTCGCTGATTAATATACTATTTTTAATAATAACAATAATCCGCCAAAAACAAAGTGACGTTTGCGGTTTGCCAATAAAAGTACCTACATGTAAATTAAACTCGTAAATTCATGAACAAAAGTTATTCTTTCAATGTTTTACTTCTTTCATGGTATGGAACCCTCGGTGCGCGAGTCCGACTCGCAGTTGGTCGGTTTTTTTTATTTTAGGCACCATCAAGTTTATTGTCTTAAAATCTTTATACTTAGCGGTAATCTAATCAAACAAAAGTGTACAGCACAAAGGCAAGGCTACACGTGAGCTCCTGTCGAACCGCTCACGTGTTCCGCGACGGAACTAGCGGCAGCCGACGACACACGCACATTCCAAGCTGATACAATATTTGATGTGGAACACATTATTTACACATCTAACCGAATATAAAAGTCTCTAATCAGTAGAACTGTACAGTGTTTCGGCTTCAGTTACTTTACTGCGCCCAATTAATTTGTTACACGAGCGTCCTCGTAGGAAGGTCACTGTCAAGTCACTTTCGAAGGTGAGACTAGAAACATATATTTAATCAACCCCCAAGGCTTATTTTTAGAGATAAGATTTTGGAGTCAGTTCTCGTAGACACATTCAGGGCCACTTGATTACGTTCATTCGAGCACCAGGTCATAATATTTAACCGGACGCTGCACGCTGAGATACTTCTCACTCCGATTTTAGAGCATGGGAGATGATGTGTTTAATGAATGAATGATGTTTGTTTGCTAAATCTAGAGAAGCTGTTGAAGCCAAACATGAAACGTCGAGCCAAACATACGTCGGAGGATCTTTAGCGAGGGTTCTTTCTGATTTCTTGTAGTCTTAAAGATCTTTGCAATTTGACCTATGTTCTGTGATCCAGCAAAGCTACGAAACTATTCTAGAAAAGGTAGTGTGTGAAGTGTGCCGTTTATTTTTAATAATCTCGAAAAACAAAAGAAAAAGAAGATCCTTTATAATGAAGTATAGTATATTAAATATTATAATGTTTTTATTTGTATGTTACCTGATTTTTCTAAAATTATACACTGAACAAATATTTTGCATAATCCTGCTTTTATTTTACGATTTGTGATAGCGGAGGCACCATCTCTTTTTGCATTTTTGCAATAAAAAATGCAAAATTAAAAACCTATAATTTGCAATTATCGAAGATTATCATACAACTAAAATAAGAGTATGAGTTTACAGCAAAAAAATCTCATACTCGGACGACCGATACGATGTCATACGATACGATAATTAAGATAAATGCTTAGTAAACTTGCAAGATAATACAGCTTTTATATTTTACTGAAGATCAAAGTCAACTCCTGCACGGACGCCAGAGTTGACGCGCAGTGTCGCGAGGAAGGCATCTCCCTGCAGCATGGCGCGGCTCGGAGTCTTGTGCGTGCTGCTGCTGGCACACCACTGTAGCGGTAAGATGTAGATCACAGTCGCCTCTCGCGCGGATGCCAGAGTTGATGCGAAGTTTCGCGAGGAAGGCATCTCCCTGGAGCATGGCAGGGCTCGGAGTCTTGTGCGTGCTGCTGTGGGCCGGCACCGACTGAACAATTTGGGTGTGGATCCATATTATTGTGTAATACCAGCTAACATACCACCACAGTGCTTGGAACATTCCGTGGGAATCAAAAGTAAATCCTTCCCTTCCTCTCGTCTATAGAACGCGCGAAGGGTCGTGTGTGTAAAATTTTAGCTTTCTAGGAAGCGGAGCTCGAGTGAGGCGAGAATGATGACTCAGCGAGTAAATAAATGAACGCGTGAACCTCTTTCAGCACGCGATGGATACCACCACCACCCACGCAACCCGCGCCGCCCGGCGCCGCCGCGCGAGGGAGTGGTGAGCCAGGCCGACCCGGCGTACTGGGCGGCCGAGGCGCGCGCCGCGATCGAGGCGCGCGAGCGGTACACACGCGACGGCGGCGAGCGGCCGGCGCGCAACGTGGTGCTGTTCCTGGGCGACGGCATGTCGGTGACCACGCTGGCGGCGGCGCACACGCTGCTCGGCCAGCGCCGCAACCGCACCGGCGAGGAGACGCTGCTGTCCTTCGAGGCCTTCCCCAACGTCGGGCTCTCTAAGGTGTGTGGGAGTTCACTTCTTAACGAACGATATTACAAGTATACTTACTCTAAGTTTTAATGTAGGACTGGTACATGTTAAGTAATATTGCGTACCGGCTATGTTTGGCTAATTTGAAGTTGATTCTACAAGTTACAGCAAAAAATATGATTTTTATCAGATATTACACCACCTACCACCTATAAGAGACTGTTAAAAGCTTGATCAATGACAAGTAATCATATTAAATAAAAATAAAAATTGGTCAGGTGCGAGTCGGGCTCGCGCACTGATGTTCGTTTTCACCAAAATTTTAAGACACCTAAGCCCTTAGGTGACAGTTGTTGTAAATGAAAACTGTCACCTATCGGCTTAGGCGTTTCTTTAAGTGTTGGTGAAAACGAGCATGAGGGTCCGTACCAACAAGATCTATTCTCTATAGTATTAAAGTAATTTAAACACCCCTGGCCCGTAAAATCAAAAACGAGCATAAAAATAACGTTTATTGTGTGGGAGCCCCCCTTCATTTTTACAATTCCGTATCTCAATAGAAAAAAGACGGAACCCTTATATAATCACTTTGTTGTCCACCTCTCCGTCTTTCTGTCTGTGTGTCACCACCGTTTAGTAATTATTATAAGGAACACTATTCGACGACCTCCGTGGCGAGGAGACGCTGTTGTCCGTTGAGGCTTTCCCCAACGTAGGACTGTCTAAGGTTTATCACTTCTTAACGAACTATATTAAACTCAATTATTATGTTATACCTAAATTCTTCAAACACCCTACCCTAAAAGACTCTGTTAATACGACGAACGATAATAAAATATTTATTGATATTGAAATACAACTATAAGTTATAATTATGGCAATTAAAATTATTGTATCTGTCCTCGAATTTGGAAAGTATTTAGCGACAAATGAGCTATCATGGGGGCGTGTGCGCAGACGTACTGCCTGGACGCGCAGGTCGCGGACTCGGCGTGCTCGGCCACGGCGTACCTGTGCGGCGCCAAGGCCAACCTCGGCACCATCGGCGTGTCGGGCGCCGTGCCGCGCTTCGCGTGCGCCGCGGGCGCTGACGCGCGCAACCACGTCGACTCGGTGGCCGTGTGGGCGCTGCGCGACGGGCGCGACGCGGGTTTGGTGACCACGACGCGCGTGACGCACGCGTCGCCCGCGGCCATCTACGCGCACACCGCCGACCGCGAGTGGGAGAGCGACGCGGACGTGCGCGGCGCCGGCAACGACCCCGCCGTGTGCCCAGATATCGCACAGCAGCTCATCAACTCGTATCCCGGAAACCAGCTCAAGGTGTGCTCCACGTTAGCCGAATAAATATTTAGGAGAACTTTTAGATTTGTTGATTTTCACACGACGTTTTCACCGTGAGGGGAGTGGTATTTATCTGCTGCAAAGGCTCCCGATAATATCGGGATTCTCCTTTCGGAGATCGGGAAGTTTATTATATCTAGTCCGTGTCCGTAATCAGATGTAGCTTCACTGCTTTAGAGTAATTCAAGCAAAACTGTTGTCAACATCCCGTAACGATAAACGCATTAAAAATCAAAGAAGGTGTGGTAAGGGGTGCCATCATATCAACCACGCAAACTTTGACAATAACGAATTAGAAAAATCCACAAACGGTCAGACCTTTGTCATAATTGAGCGATTCTTATATTAATGCTGTTTTAATAGGTCATTATGGGAGGTGGACGGCGTGAGTTGCTGCCCAAGGACGTCAAGGACGAAGAGGGTATGCTCGGCAGGAGGACGGACGGTCGCAACCTCATCCAGAAATGGCGCACGGACAAGGCCGCTCTCAACGTCACCCACCAGTACATATGGAACCGGCAGCAGCTGCTGGCCGCGGGCGTGGACCCACCGGAGTATCTGCTGGGGTTGTTTGACGGAAGCCACATGCAGTACCACTTGGAGGCCAACAAAGAGACGGAGCCCACGCTCGCGGAAATGACGGAAGTGGCGATCAAGTCCCTTAGCAGGAACGAGAGAGGATTCTTTCTGTTCGTGGAGGGGGGTCGCATCGACCACGGGCACCACGAAAATCTGGCAGAGTTTGCGTTGGATGAGACCATCGAGCTGAGCGAGGCCGTGCAGCGCGCCACCGAGCTGCTGGACGAGGAGGACTCGCTGATCGTGGTCACGTCCGACCACTCGCACGTCATGACTTTTGCCGGGTACACGCACCGCGGAGGAGACATCCGTGGCACAACCGACGACCTCGGCAAGGACGGTGTGCCATACATGAAGCTGTCCTACGCGAACGGGCCCGGTTACCGCCCCGAGGTGAACGGGAGCAGAACTGACGTCACAAAAGAGGCTAAGTACCGTAAGTGCTCATGATGATCTTCTTCCTTGTGTATAAAGAGGCGGCAAATTAATCTTTTCAGGCGGCAGTATTATACAGATAAGTAAGTACCTACGAGTAGGTTTTATGGGCAATGATTTTCCACCAATAATGATTGTATAAGCGTAATATCATTTTAAGTCTCTATAGATATAAAGCTATTTGCATGCCTCACGTCTGTATGCTTCTTCACCACAACTATATCACAAGATGGAAATGTTACTCTAAAATTAGATACTTGGTCGCTATCATGCTTTTCCAAAGGTAAGCGGGTGTCTGACACCAAGTGCAGTGTGCAGCGTGCAGCGCTCTTGCTGACAAGTAGTTTTGCGCAGGGTCTCCTCGCTGGCTGTACCCCGCGGCCGTGCCGCTGGACTCGGAGACTCACGGCGGTGAGGACGTGGGCGTGTTCGCCGTGGGCGCGCACGCGCGCATGTTCGCGAGCGTGATGGAGGAGAGCCGCCTGCCGCACATCATGGGCTACGCTGCCTGCATGGGGCCTGGTTTGCATGCGCCCACCTGCCCTGACCGCGACCGCGGGGTACTCGGTTGGCTCGAAGACACATTTAATTTTTTATAAAATGTATGCATTTAAATTAGTTATATGATTTTTGAAGAACATATTTTTTGTTATTATCATATTTGAATTCACATGGTGTGTGTTTTGTGTAACATTAAAACTTCCAGCGTTCTCTTAGTATTTGTTTTTATTATAAGTCCTTTCAGCCTACGTAATTGAATAGTGAACGTGGGCTTAATATGTCCGATGGAATTTCAACATCCATTGAAATAAACGTTTCCACGTTTCCACGTTTTGCATTTACTCGTCACAGTAAAGCCTGAATAAAGCCCGTGACTTTTAACAATGTCAAAAAGTTGTCAGATGAAGGAGTAAGTGCATCCTTACGATGTAGAGAAATGCTCCATGCTAAACAAAGTAGTGCACCATGAGGTATCCTGATGAAGTAAAATATTATGAAAATAATGCAGTTAATTATACTTCCAAAAAATCTATTTCCAATAGAAATTTTTGATAATTTCGTTATAGGTGAAAGAAAGAAAGAAAGAAAGAAAACTAGTTTATTCATCTTATGCTTAGGGTACAAACAAACTTAAAATTAATGATTATTATATAGTAGTTGATAAGAAGTATTTAATAATTAATTTAATCTAAAATGAATTCTTACATACACTTGGCACAGGATGAAATGGCCCCAGCTCAGCATTAATGCTGCAGGTTTTAAAATAAAACCTGAGCGCTGGTATTCTGCCAGGACCAAAAAGAGTGAAGTACACGAGCCTAACAGTCTACACCAACATCTGTGATTGACAGGATGAGTTCGATTAAACGGAGCTAAAAATAAAAATAAAATACTTGCCGTTATACATAAAGGTAATAGTTAGAAAGGCAATGAAATAAATACAGATAAAAGCATAATTATTATGTATATATAATGTATGGTATTGACACGAGCTATCTGACGAGATAGGTACGGGCGAAGTTTTACTTAAATTATGTGTGTAGGTACCTAGATGTAGCAGATAGCAGCTTCAAACGACCAAATTAAATAACGTAGAACTAATTAGAGTTTCTTTTTTAGATTATTTTTAAACGCAGGAACTAAACTTAAATTTCTCAGAGGAGGAGGAATATTATTCAAGCATTTTGTGGCTAGGTATCGAAAACTTCCACGAAAAACTGCTGATCTATGACGTGGCCAGGTGAGTCTGTTTAGTGGTCTTCGAGCATTGAAAGCTGTTAAATACCAAGATAACTTATTATAGAGATAGTCCGGCGTTTTCTTCTTGATAACACCAAACAATAGAGTGCTGAAATGCAGTTCAATACGCGACCTCATATTGAGCATATTAGCATTATTTAAATAAGGAGTCACATGTGTACGAGGAGGTATATAGAAACAGAATCTCGCACATGCATTCTGGACTCTTTGAATAAGTCGCATGGACCGTTGAAGTAAGCATGGGCCGTAAATACTAATGCAATAATTCGACTTGGATTGAATAAGTCCCTCGCACAGCTTAGTTCTGAGATCAGTATCGATATATTCTCTTATATTGTACAAAATCCTAAGTCGATAGAAGCAGTTTCGGGCTACTTCTTGTACATACTTTTCAAAATGAAGTTTCGCATCCATGATAAGTCCCAAATTTCGTGCTTCCTAAACCCGTTCTATGGAGGCTCCATTTATGTTAATTTTGACCGTGTTGAGGCCAACATCTAACACTTGCTTTTTGGTTCCTTGTTGTTGTATCAGAAATTTGGACTTTGATGGATTTAAAACTAATGAGTTTTTCGATGACCACTGATTAATACGCACTAAGTCACTGTTAATTAATTCTACAGCACAGTTAACATACTTAGGTAAGAAAGACGTGTAAATTTGTAGATCATCTGCATAAAGATGATAATTACAGTGTTCAATATTTTTAACTATATCTGCCGAATAAAGAATGAAAAGAAGTGGTACTAAAATAGAGCCCTGAGGAACTCCTCTGTTCACTGGTTGAACCACGGAGTTAAGGTATGAGCCGTCCGCTTGCCGCTAGGTCTTTATTCTACGCACTATCAAACGTAAAACAAGGTCAGTTAGTAACAAAAAAGTGATTGATAATGAAAAAACACAAAAATTGGAAAACTGCAATATTTCTGGGGACAAAATTAAATATTAAACGACAATTTTTCATACGTTATCAGAAAACTTGTATACGTGTAATAACATTTTTTGAAAAAACAAGTGTAAAGTTTTTTGCCAGTTCTTCTCGATAAAAACCTGCCTTCCAAACCTGGCGGTAGAGTTTTGACTTTTCATAGGATAAGGTCAGGTTAGGGTAGATTATTTATTTCTATTATTTAGGCATATTTAAACAAATTAATTAATTTGTTTAAATATGCACTTTAAATATTATCCTGTTTACTGGCGCCGAGGCTAATAGGCTCGTTATACCAAACTTTAAATGGCACCTAGTAAAATAATCTGCTTGATAATCTAAAGGTATTCGTAAAATAATACTTTGCAACGAACGAGATGCGTCAACCGAAATATTCACTAACTTATGCAGCTTTCTACTATCAGATAGGCTTATAGTATTTTATAGTGAAACATTCTTTCAGATATCTAGACTATATATTGGAATCGAATCTGTCACATGGAATCAACCGTTTTTAAATACGTTTAATTATAGCTACATGTACTCATAATGTTGTTTTGTTGTTGCTCAACCCACACTCTGTCCCCGTGGATAGTATTACTTTTTCCGGTATAAAAAGAAGCCTTAGTTTTCATTAAGGTAATAACTTTCTTCTTCTTCTTAGTCGTAGCCTCATGACTGAGGGTCGAGAAACGAACATAGCTTGTAGCTCAAGGCTCGCCAGGTGGTGTGGTCTAGAGCCTTGTGGATAGAACTTTGGATGTTCACGCCGGTGGCCTTTCAGATGCTGTCTATCCACCGGGTTGGCGCTCTGCTCTCGCAAACACCAGAGGCAGTTATCAGTGACCCCAAGTTGACAAATTCATGAACCGTTGTCAAATAGCACGAATTGTTTGTTCTTTGAATTGTTCTGCTCTGTCGATAATTTATCTCCATTTTAAATTCCAACCAAATGGCAAAAAAAATTATCATCCGACCGATAGCATCTCATCTCCGTTATCGATGCGAATACTTGCAAGATAATACAGCTGATTTATTAAATTTAAGATCACAGTCGTCTCCCGCGCGGATGCCAGAGTTGACGCGCAGTGTCGCGAGGAAGGCATCTCCCTGCAGCATGGCGCGGCTCGGAGTCTTGTGCGTGCTGCTGCTGGCACACCACTGTAGCGGTAAGATGTAGATCACAGTCGCCAGAGCCCAATGCCAGAGAGTAAAGCGATATAGAGTCAGCGAGTTTGTACATAGAATACGAACGTGTGAACGTGTTTTCAGCACGCGATGGATACCACCACCAAACACGCAACTCGAATCGCCCGGCGCCGCCGCGTGAGAGAGCCGCGCGCGAGGCCGAGCCGGCATACTGGGCGGCGGAAGCACGCGCAGCAATTGAGGCTCGCGAGCGGTACGTCGGCGACAAGGGCGCGCGCGCGGCGCGTAACGTGGTGATGTTCCTGGGCGACGGCATGTCGCTGCCCACGCTGGCGGCCGCACGCACGCTGCTCGGCCAGCGCCAGAACCGCACCGGCGAGGAGACGCTGTTGTCCTTTGAGGCTTTCCCCAACGTGGGACTCTCTAAGGTTTATCAGAGTACACTTAATGAACTATATATATTAAACTCAATTATTATGTTAACTTCAAATAAATACCCTAAAAGACTCTTTTAATATTTATTAACCGACTTCAAAAAAAGGAGGAGGTTCTCAATTCGTCGGAATCTTTTTTTTTTCATCTATGTATGTTCACCGATTACTCGAAGACGCGTAGACCGATTTGAAAAATTCTTTTTTTGTTTAAGAGGGTTTTGTTTCCAGATGGTCCCATTTTAATCAGGTCAGGATCTGATGATGGGATCCTGGAGAAATCGAGGGAACTCTTCAAATTTTATATGGACACATGGAACTATTTGAGTATTATTAGAAAGAGTAATATTTTCCAAGTTGTCTTATAGTCATCAAGTCAGGCTCTGATCATGGGATCTTGGTGAAATCGAGGGAAATCTTCAAATTTTGCTAGTATACATAAAGCGAGTTGGGTATTTTTTATAGTTACTGGTGCTTATGCTAACAGATACTGATTTGATGACTAAAGCCATCAAATCAGGGTCTGATGATGGGATCTTGGTGAAATCGAGGGAACTCTTCAAATTTTGCTAGTATACTTGAAGCGAATTGGGTATTTTTTATAGTTACTGGTGCATTTGCTAGCAGATACTGATTTGATGACTAAAGTCATCAAGTCAGGGTCTGATGATGGGATCTTGGTGAAATCGAGGGAACGCTTCAAATTTTGCTAGTATACTTGAAGCGAGTTGGGTATTTTTTATAGTTACTGGTGTATTTGCTAGCAGATACTGATTTGAACTAAAGTCATCAAGTCAGGGTCTGATGATGGGATCTTTGTGAATTTGAGGTATCTCTTCAGATTTTATGAACACACCTCAAGCGATTTGGGTATTTTTACAACGCCTTGTGCATTTTATTGTTTTCCACTAAAAAGTATAAAATAAAAATGGGAAATGCTTTCCAAAAAACCAACTTCAAATGCCACTACAAAGAGTGAAATAATTTTTATTTAAATTTTAGGTACCTACACCAATTCGAAGTCGGGCGATTGTCTATGACTTCGTCATTTCTTCGCACATCAAGTAAGTAAGAAGGACTATTAGGGATTGTATGAAACATTGCCCGACTTCGAATTGGTGTAGGTACCTAAAATTTAAATAAAAATTATTTCACTCTTTGTAGTGGCATTTGGAGTTGGTTTTTTGGTAAGCATTTCCCATTTTTATTGATATTGAAATACAGATACTAACTGAAATTTTGTCTGGAATTTGGAAAGTTTGTAACGACTAATGAGCTATCGTACACGGTACGCAGACGTACTGCCTGGACGCGCAGATCGCGGACTCGGCGTGCTCGGCCACGGCGTACCTGTGCGGCGCCAAGGCCAACCTCGGCACCATCGGCGTGTCGGGCGCAGTGCCACGCTTCGCGTGCGCCGCGGGCGCCGACGCGCGTAACCACGTCAGCTCACTGGCCACGTGGGCGCTGAGCGACGGGCGCGACGCGGGCGTGGTGACCACGACGCGCATCACGCACGCGTCGCCCGCGGGGGTGTACGCGCACACCGCCGACCGCGACTGGGAGAGCGACGCGGACGTGCGCGGCGCCGGACACGACCCCGCCGTGTGCGCCGACATCGCGCAGCAGCTCGTCAACTCGTATCCCGGGAACCGACTCAAGGTTAGTCCCACGTTGCACAAAAAAATATTTTGGAGACCTCTTAGATGCACTGGTTTTCTCGCGATGTATTATTTCATTACGAAACGAGTGATATTATAATTTAATATTAAATTCATATAACTCTGAGAAATAAGTATAATGCGAACCTGTAGTTAGATAGGTACAGATTCAATGCTCGAGACACGTGACAAGAGAGAGAGTAAGAGACATTTATTTGCAGAGTGCGATATACTTGTTCTAACTTGCTAAGGCTACTCTCCTGGGAAGGAGAACCATATTAGAGGACGTTCTCCTGAATAAAACTGTTGTAAAATTGTCGTAATGTTACTTTTTCACTTGAAATTGGGAAATCGCGTCGGAAGAGGTACAATAATTGAAAATAAGAATTCTGCATTACTCTTATTAATTCGGAAACGAGGAAGCTTTGCCGAGAACGAATAAAACCGTGACTTGCCATCCGCGAGACCTCTTTAATAGCTGCAGACGCATGCTTATAGTCCTCTTTTAATAGGTCATCCTGGGAGGTGGACGGCGTGAGTTTCTGCCCGAAGACGTCACGGACGAAGAGGGCACCCTCGGCAGGAGGGTGGACGGTCGCAATCTCATCGACGAGTGGCGCATGGACAAGGCTGCTCGGAACGTCAGTTACCAATACATATGGAACCGCCAGCAGCTGCTGGCTGCGAGCGCCGACCCGCCGGAGTACCTGCTGGGGCTGTTTGAAGGAAGCCACATGCAGTACCACTTGGAGGCGAACGAGGAGACGGAACCTACGCTCGCGGAAATGACGGAGGCGGCGATCCAGTCCCTCGGCAGGAACGAAAGGGGGTTCTTTCTGTTCGTGGAGGGGGGTCGCATTGACCACGCGCACCACGATAATCAGGTGCAGCTCGCGTTGGACGAGACCATCGAGTTGAGCGCGGCCGTGCAGCGCGCCACCGAGCTGCTGGACGAGCGGGACTCGCTGATCGTGGTCACGTCCGACCACTCGCACGTCATGGCCTTCAACGGGTACACGCACCGCGGTGGAGACATCCTCGGCCCGTCCGACGACCTCGGCGACGACGGCGTGCCCTACATGACGCTGTCCTACACCAACGGGCCCGGCCACCGCCGCCAGGACAACCAGCGCAGGGTGGACGTCACGCGAGAAGACGATTTCCGTGAGTGCTCATGATGATTCTCTTTCTTGTGTTTACTTCAGACTGTAGCAACATAAAGGTCAGGAGGAGGAATTGATGATTGAACATTTTAATGTCGTTATTCCGCCAAATCACCCACCCCTAGGTACGTTGTGAAAGCAGATGCAAGACGATTGCTTCCTCAGTCCTTCGATATTAATCAATTTGAATGCATCATATCTGCAGGCTTCCCCTCAAGGACAATCTCACTAAATTACATTAATGTTCCTTTGAAATGCGGTACCTGCTTGATTTGCTTTTCCACCGTAGTTGGTGCGACACGCACCGTACTGGTAGTGTCCAGCTCTCGCTGACGGCGCTGTTGTGCAGGGTCCACGCGCTGGCGCTCGCACGTCGAGGTGCCGCTGGAGTCGGAGACGCACGGCGGCGAGGACGTGGGCGTGTTCGCCGTGGGCGCGCACGCGCGCATGTTCGCGGGCGTGCTGGAGCAGAGCCGCCTGCCGCACATAGTGGGCTACGCCGCGTGCCTGGGGCCCGGTGCGCAGGCGCCCGCGTGCCCGCGCGCTCGCCACTGACCGCAACTTCTACGCTTCTAAGATACACGTTGCCAACAAATTATTTTGTATTTACTGTTTACGACTTACGTGTACGATAATACACGAACGAACACACTTTTACTTATTTTTTTTTCGGTTGTAATCTGTTTTGTTGTGAATATTAAAGTATCCAGTGTTCTTATAATAAGTATCTGTTTTTCATATTTAGTTTCAATTAAAGCAGCTGTTGTATAAACAATGCGTTCGCATAATCACTCGTAACAATGAAATTCAGAATTTGGTTGTCTAGACTCGTGAAATCTAGCAATGTCAAAAAAATATCCGATGAAGAAGTACCTAAGCATGTTCCGAACTGTCAACTGACTCTACTAATTTCATGGTCAAAGTAGTAGGTAGGCACTAGGTATGCATTTGAAAACTAAACTGTTTAGGTACTATGTTTTTTTTTATGCTATACAAGTTAGTACTTGACTGCGATCTCACCTGATGGTAAGTGATGATGCAGCCGAAGATGTTAGCATACTAACTTGGAAGGGGTAAGTTATGTCACCCCAACGGTTTCTACACAGCATCGTACCGGAACGCTAAATCGCTTGGCGGTACGTGTCTGCTGGTAGGGTGGTAACTAGCCACGGCCAAAGCCTCCCACCAGACAATGAAAATGTGAATGAAATCATAGCCGCAAACATGTCCTGGGTGCAAGGAGGGTAGGCGTGTGAGGGTCTAGCGGCGCGCCATCGACAGGCATTGTCCTCCGACGCTGATAATATAATTATTATGTCGCGCGACTGTGTAACGTCATACGCGG
Organism: Coenonympha glycerion; assembly: GCA_963855885.1. Lineage (NCBI taxonomy): Eukaryota > Metazoa > Arthropoda > Insecta > Lepidoptera > Nymphalidae > Coenonympha > Coenonympha glycerion. The sequence goes on from OY979645.1 coordinate 56,714, forward strand.
CTGCAAACGTCACTGCGCGTCGGCAGCCAGATAACGAAACAATTGATGAGTGATAATGATAAGAACTGGACTGATAGACAGGGTTTAGACCTCCTTTTCCTTTCATCAGTGGGTGGGAGGTTCAGTCCATAATATTAAATGGTCTCATTATCGTCAAAATCATCGTATACGCTTCGCATGTACACCGGAGCATCATCGGATGTCAACTCGACATCGGTCCACTGACTTTAAACTTCCTATGACCCCTTTTAGTAAAGATCATTTTTAGATCTTTAAGTTGAAGATGATTTCACATATTTAAGTTGTGGTGGTAAAATTCAGTTGGCTTCATTAGCAAACATATTATTTAGTCAAGACAAATTTTATTTTCACCCGCGACTCCGGCCCATGTGAAATCCGATTTTTACTAATTCTGGAGTACTTAAATGTGAATTTCCCATTCCCGCTCCATGTGCCGAGCTTAATACCTACTTTTAATAAAGTTTTATAAAGCAATCTATCTAGTACATAATATAATATACTATTTCTACAGTAATCTATAGACATTACTGCAGTACTGAGCTATGAATTATTCCGAGATCAAATATTTCCTTCCTTAAACTCTAGTCTTTCTCTGTGCCAAACATTAAATTTGTTTTAATGGTTTAGACGTAAAAGCGAAGCAAACAAACTAACATTCACATTGATTATAATATTACATATTAAGTAGGGATTTAGGATTACCCTTGGATCTTGATGGAGGGAGCCACTGCGACAGCGCCACGGACGCGGCGCTCGGAGCGATTCGCTGCGGATTAGTGCGTACACGCGCGACGCCCCGCGTGCCGGTTGTTTGAGCACTGCATTAGTAGCACCACAGCGCGAGGCCACGACTTCGGCGATAGCGCCGCACATTCAGCGACAACGACACACATTCGTGCCTCATAATTTTCATCTAACGCTTTAAAGCGTTACATAAAAAGCCATGATCTCTGTGCTATGGACGTCGTTTTACACTGATCTCACAAATTGATAACCCAGTGACAACTAGTTGATCTATTTTTAGTGGAATTTTTAGCTAGTGAATTTTATATTGTGATAAACAGTTTTCATACAAGTAACATCAGTCTATGTTTGTATTTTATATGTGGCGCTCTATTTAGCACAAACGTGTGAAATAATTTTTATCAATTCTTACGTCAATCCATACGAGTTCTATAAAATTATCTATTAATTCATTAGGTACTAATTACTTGTGAGTTGTGACTAAATATATTTTCATATTATTATGTCTTCTTATAGAACATCTCGTATAATTACTTAGCACATATTTCCCGTTAATGATACCATGCTCTACTCGTGACGTTGTTTTAAAATCTCCAAGGAAATAGTTGCGACTGCTGCTGCAGCCTTCACGCGCGAGACTCGTGAACAAACTGGTCCCGAGGGATGCGCTGCTCATCAGCATCAGCACCGCAATCAGCAGAGTGCAGCTCGACAGCGTTTTGTCGCGTCCACGCACTTGCCGAACCTCAATAACAAACTAGCACAAATTCAAACATGTGGACAGAGAGTTTGCCGAGGTTTGCAAGCGCTAGCGGCCTGCGGGCAAACCAAAGAGAGTTTCCTTTGTTGCTGACTTGCGACTTTTACGCTTGCGCCTCTCTGTGTCGTTCGTGCGGTATTTTCTCTCATATTATTAGTTTTCTTGCTCTTACTTTCTTGTTGATATTATAGTTAAAATTATAAAAATCAACCGAATGTTATAGCCGACACAAACTCGAAATCTGTCGTGATTGTCTGTTAAGAACATACGCTGTTCCAAACGTGTGGATGGCGGAGTTTGATTTGCCCGAGTAAAACGTTTGTAGGGGTTGTAGTTTACGGCAAGGGCCAAGCGTGCGGAGGCGGCATCCCGTGTGTGTCCCGAGCGGGCCCGCTCCCGGCGCGAGCCTGCGCGCTCCTGCCGCCCCGCGCCCCGCCCGCCCCGCCCTCGCCGCCAGGACTCCGGGCGCGCTCCGGCAGTGCGCGCCGCCCGCCCGGAGCGCCGCCCGCGACTTGCGCCCGCAGCGAGGAAACTTTCCCGAGTTCGCGATCGTGCTCCGCGTCGCGATGTGTTGTTGGAGCAAACGGTGAAGTGGTGTTGTGGTGAAGTGAGTCGAGTTGGTTGCAGAAATATTTGTTTGTTTGTGCCGTTATTATACGGAAGACGATCGTGACGGGGCAGTACTAGTATTAGTGTGTTTGTAAGTACCTAACGTAAACATATTTTTAACTTTCCTCTTTGAAACTTCTTGAAACACTGTTTGTAGAAATCGTTCTCCGGTAAAAGCGAATTAAATTTGTAGAATGTAGAGCATCTGAGAGCTTGAATTTGGAACCGCCTAGCGTTTCGTAAAGAAAGTTTGATTCCCGCCAAAAACAAATTGGCGAAGATATATTTTTAGAAGGAGATAGGAGATTTAGCATAGATCACGTTTTAGAAGGAGTAAGTTTTTTAAAGCTCAAGCAATAGGTACTCCCTTTAGCTAAGGGTATACTAATTAAACGTAAACGTTAAACATGATGGAAACTCTGTTTTCTGCGTCTCTACCCTTTTATACAATAACTGAAATACATTACACACCGAGAGGAGAAAATGGCCGATTACCAACGAGAAGGTACCTAGGTGATTTGAGACACCTAAGTAGGAAGTCGAAATTTCTCCTGAATGCTTCATTACTACATTTTTGCAAGGGAAAGAAACTGTGAAATGTTGGTTATCTTTTGACATGTTAGCCGCTGATTCCTTTATTGTGATTACTGCAATACTTACGTTTTGATTCAAGTGTAAGTAAATAGGATTTTCAGCATTTTTCGCGTCAGTGAAAAGTATTGGTTACAGTTACTGCTGACATTATCTCGTACTGTTGAAATAGGGTATTTGACTCCAATTTTTTTATTACTTTATTATAAAGTAGAATTAAAATAATGACGTGCACTGAAAGAACTAATTAAATCGATCAAATAACAAAAAAGTTATAAGCATTTAAAGATTTGTGATTAGACAGAGATAGCAACATGAAATTGTGACGTCACAAAGTACCAATGCCATAGTAGCTTCGTGCGCCTTCATACAAATTTTCGTTTTGCGAGAAAGGGATAGAAGATCCCCCCACTCCAAAGTTTAAACGCCTGTAACTTTGTAAATCTTCGTTGGATTTTAATATTTCTTTCACTGCACGTTATTATTTTTATCCTAGTTTATAATAAAGTAATATTTTTTATCAAATTCAAAAGTAGTGTAAGACCCTATTCTCATCAGATTCGTTGATGTTTTACTGTTTTTTAAAAGCAAATAAATTATATCAAAACTGACAACACTAACATATGACTATATACTTTTTCTAATTGTAAATACTGCAATATACCTAATATTTACAAGTGTAGGTCCACATTGTACTTAGCTAAGTATCTTCGTCCACATTCATTTTACCTGACTGCCAAGGAAGAGTTATGTTTTTCGCGCGAATCTTGTATGTTTGTCTTTATTACCTACTTAACTCCTTAGTATTTGTCAAACGGCTAGATTGGCTGGATGGATTTTAGCAGTTAGGGTATCGTAAGATTCGTGCAAAAAATCCAAGTAAAAGTGTAAGTCTATTGTAGTAAAAGTGTAGACTATTCATAAGAGCTAACAAGTAAGGCCTATCCTACTCCTACTAATATTATAAACGCGAAAGTTTGTAATAATGTGTGGATGTATGTTTGTTACTCTTTCACGAAAAAACTACTGAATGGATTTTGATGAAACTTTACAACATTATAGCTTACACATCAGAACAACACATAGGCTATTATTTATAAAGATATAGAGTGAATTATCCAAAATATATAACGATAAGTGTCATGTAAATACGAAAAAATTGCAATCTGCGACCTTTACTGACGTACGCCGCGAAAACCGTTGGAGTTACACGTATATAATGTATGATGGAAATGTTTACCTTAAATAGTTCTACAAAAAACCCCGCGACAGCATATATCCAACTCTTATGTGTAAGCCATTATCGCCAAAATACTGAACCCCGAGTGCCCGATACTTACTTATAGGCGTTCCGGCGCGGCCGGGCGACTACGGGCGGGACGGGGAAGAGGCATTTATGAGTGCGATCTATCTTTATATACTATAGAGTTTATATATAGTTACAATTCACATACATTACAAAATATAATTGTTCGAACACTTAACGCGTGGACCGATTTTCATGATATTTTTTTTTTTGGATTTATCTTTTGTCCCGAATAGCAGAATGATATAATATCTAACATTGAAAATTTGACAAAAAAAAAACACTTACTACCATCATTATTACAATTTTCCATCACCATCATCATTTTCTGAAACTGCGGCGCGGCAATACTTATAGCCTAAAGATAAATAGATAGCTCTGATGACATAACATCCACTACAAAGGATTTTTAAAAATCTCGAAATTCACGCGGGCGAAGCCGCGGGCAAAAGCTAGTATGAAATAAATGATTTGACCTTTGTTTTTTGGAAAAAGAACAAAGTGGCGGATTTTGAAGCTAAATTGTTAGTTATTAATAAAACAATAACCAAACCTAAAGAAAAGTTAATTGTTTCGGTGTTTTAGTTCATTGTTTGTAACTTTGTAAGTTGACATTTAATTCAATCAATGATCACACCTTTTAGAATCAATTATAGTATCAGCTACCTCTGCTACTTATTCTAAACATTTGGCCAGAATAAAGAATTTAACTGTACTGTCGTTTCTAAGGGGTCGTCAAATAACAACTACTTAGTGCTCGTATTCCGCCCGCCCCTGACTCACAACTTCATTCGTATCAAAATAGGTATTATGTTAGATAGGTACTTACTCGTATGCTTCTGTGAATGCTCGGATCTGCTATCGTAACCTGAAAATCAGATTGTATAATAAGAAATGGCTGAGATCGGTAGCGCTATCACATTACAACCCACCACTTTACTTTTGGCCTTATTCAATAAGTTATTATGTACGAGTGTAACGAGTAATTAATTAATTTATTATTCTTCATGCGCCTAAACTTTTCGTCGGAATTTTTTTTTTTTATCTATGTATGTTCACCGATTACTCGAAGACGCGTGGACCGAGTCGAAAAATTATTTTTTTGTTAAGGGTATAGTTTCCAGATGGTCCCATTTTAATCAGGTCAGGATCTGATGATGGGATCCTGGAGAAATGGAGGGAACTCTTCAAATTTTATATGGACACTTGGTACAATTTGGGTATTATTTGAAAGAGTAATATTTTCCAAGTTGTCCTATGGTCATCAGGTCAGGATCTGATCATGATTGTATGATTGTATGATACGGGATTGTATGAAACATTGCCCGACTTCGAATTGGTGTAGGTACCTACATTAAAAATTATTTCACTCTGTGGCATTTGAAGTTGGTTTTTTGGAAAGCATTTCCCATTTTTTTATTTTATTGATTTAAAGGTAATAGTTACTTTACAGAAGTTCAGTGCTAAAACATTATACACAAAATTTAATACACAAAACCACAACTAAGTTAAGACTCAGCATCATAGACTCCAAATCTGATAATGGTTAAAAGACTGATCTCAGATAGAAATATAAAACTAGAGAACAAAAATTACTACTATAATAATATTAATGTAAGCATTCAACATTCTACATGGGTGATGGGTACATATATTTTGGCTACTGTCGTTTTCGCAATTTTCAATATTGTTCTCTGAAACTGCTTCAGCAACTGAATGGTGAGCCCAGCAATATCCGCTCTAATCACAAGGTGCGGTTAATTGACTCTTCACCGCGCGTCCTCTTCATACATCAACTGCAGTGCGGGAAACGCAACTCTATGCTTAGTGTAGTAGAGTGCAGTTCAGCGCGACAGACGAGCGCGGTCCGTGCTAGGATTAGGATGATACTCGCCGGTGAGAATCGCCAAAATGTCCTCGAAAGACACCAATGGGTCTGAATTTCAAATGCGTATTTGACTGAATAAATGACCAGTACATAGCTATTTGAAAGTTGCCATAGATAGATAAAAAGAGAAACTCTCAAGCTCTTTTTTAAAGTCCCACTATTATAATAGATCTCATCTTAAAATGAGAGGAGTTTAGCCATATAGCTGACCACCATGGCCCATTGAAGTAAAAACTACTTAAGGCAGGGCGGGAATTTCTGAGATGGGTAAAAACAATTGAACTTACCGTTACCATTGACATACCACCAGGCTGTACCTCTTGAACCGTGATAGCTCTATAGACTTGAAATTTTCACAGATGATGTATTTCTTTTTCTGATATAACAACAAATACAAAAAATAGGTCATGCATGTTTTTCGTAAATTTCATCATGCATCATGGTATCCGGGTCAGTACCTCGTGCCTCAGTCATACCTCGCCCGGTATTGTCATCGTGCTAGCAGCACCAGTCAGTGTCGCTAATGACGTCCTCAACATTATCCTCGTTGTGTTGTGTAGTGTAGTGCTCGACACAAGGGAGCGAACAAACGGATTGTTTCGTCAACGAGAGGTTTTGTTTATTTATTTCCGCGCGGAGTGCGTCGGGGCGCGCTCCGCGGGCCGCTGTAATTGACTCGCTCTGCGATGCGAATGTCGTTTGTGTGAATATTAATTGCATCGATCCATTGTTGCATCCTTTCAAGTAGGCAACGCTTGTTACATATTCACAGTGGTGAATTTTTTGTTTGTGTCATTATTAATGGTATACTTTTGTGTGACTTTGTTTGATTCGGCTGAAGCGTTCTGTAGAGCTTTATGTACCAATAATTTCACTGTAACTACATAGTGTCTGTAAGATAATTCATGTATATCTGTCATGTCTCGTTTCTCACCTCGGACTCGCTTGAGTGAAGTTTTGATATATCTTGTTGGCACGCGTGAATAATCGTACAGAATAAATATATCCAGCGTTGGTGCATAAATCATAATATATTGTGTCCATGAGTTCAAGGAATATGATTAATTGGGATTCACTATTTCGTTTGTGTTTTACGACTTTATTCAAATTCAAAATTTTACCGTATTCTGTTATAATGACCCTAAACACATGGTTTGTTGAATCAATAACAATGAACAATGCGTGTCCGACGAACTGTGGAGCGCCACTGGCCGGTGTCTCAGATGCACTGCAGTGTCAACACAGTGCACCGGCTGCGGTGCGGGTCGACACTCGCCTCAGGGAGAGTCAACATTCAACACTCGTCAGTCAATACAGCTGCAGGCGTTGTGTGTGCGAGCGTCTCACCTGTCACACACTTGTGTTTTGACTCTTGACACGTCGCTCCCAGTAGTCGAAATTAGAGAAGAAGTTATACAAGTAAAAAACGTTTTTCCAAGTGTTGTTGGTTTTGGTGATATTTTGTAGATTTTAATGTTCTTGCTAAATAACAAAGATTAGGTACGAATAGAAATCGAAAACAAGTAGGTTTATGAGTCGAGATAACCGTAGATAGTTTGATACATTTATACATACCGTATTAATAAAAAAACATAAGAATAGGTATTTACATTAATCGGAAATTACAAAGAATAGTACCTACATGAAGTGACAAAGACTCGAGTTTAAATTATATAGACTTATCGGGCAAATCATTTGGGATGGATTAATACAGATCGGGCTCTTCTTGTTTCAGAAATAAACAGTGTGCGAGGAGTGATGTGAACTAGCAGTGCGCGCCATGGCTGCCAGGCGCACGCGGCGCCCGCGCAGGCGCGCGAGGCACCCGTAGCCTCAGTCGCACTCGTCGCACCCGGGCCGCACTCGCACCGCGCCCGGGTCGCACCCATCGCACCCGGGTCGCACCCGCTGAACCCGGGTCGCACCCGCCGCACCCGGGTCGCACCCGCCGTACCCCCGCACCCGTGCCGCGCGGGTTGACGTAGCGGATAAGATGGCCGATGACAACACCATCATCGAGGGCACCGTCAAGTTTCGAGATGGGAAAAAGGTAATTTTAAAAATATTTTTCTAGAAAAGAATAAATACATTTGCTCATATTTTGCAAAAAATGCAGTGCATTCCACGACTTTGAGTTGCAATGTGTTGCACAATCCTCCATGTTTTTAACCGACTTCAAAAAAAGGAGGAGGTTCTCAATTCGTCGGAATCTTTTTTTAAATATCCTCTCATAATTTATTTAAAACAAGTTACGACTGAACTTAAATAAGTTCTTATCAATTAATAAAAAACTAATTCTATTTGTGACTCTATAATTATAACGAAATGTCAACTTTTTGAGCAAATGTATTAAAAATATTTTATTGCAAATGTATTAAACAATGTCGTTCAATGCACGTGCGGAATAGTCATTTTTACTCGTCCGTATAATTGACTCGCGCCTTCGGCTTGGGTCAATAACCCAGAACTCATAAAGAAATTACAAACTTTGACACTGTGTTAACTTATATTAACTATCCAGGCAGACTGCAAGAAGAGTTAGACCATCAGTAAGTCATCGAACTATAAAACAAAATAGATTATTACTGTAGTGACTATCGGTGGTAAAACTACAAGATGAAAGCGAAATTATGTTTCGAAATCCGAATGTATCTACGAGTAGAACTGCAAAAATACTTATAACAGCCCAAGATTTGATTTAAATCTTCGATAACAGCGACAACCTTACAACATAATTTACATGTAGTGATGATTGATGATAACGTGCAGCTGGTTAATGCTTACATGCAACGGTCGAGTCGCGTAATCAGTGATTGGTTAATGTTTACATCAATTGTACAGCCAAGGCACCGAATGGCTGGTGATGGTTGAAATGGGTACCGGTGATGTTTGGTCGATATCCAATGTTATTTTCGAGAATCTCTCCGCTGCCTGGTGATGTAAGTTAGTAAACTGCTGGTGGTAGGATACTCTATTTGTTGAGTCAAGCCGAGTAACACCGCAGTAAGCTGTTTTGGTTTGGATTTTGGAGGGTACTGTAGCAGGAGGGATTATTGGGCAAAATTAGACTTTCATTTCAACCCCTTTCTACATCTCTCTTGGTTGCCTTTCAGAATACTTAACCAAATGACGCCAAGTGCCAAAGTTAAACTCTGCAATATGCAGGTTGACGGGTTCCGTATACATTTGAGTCTGTCTAGAGTTACAGGTTTATTCACGGCGTTTAGTATCGACAAACACTCATAACTCCAAAAAATCATACATAGCCCTAGATGCAAACCATTGACCCCTCGATGCCTTGGTGTGATGCAGACTCATATTTAATGGGTTATCACTGTTTAATTATAGCTTAAAAACCAAAATAAGCATTTTTTTCTGCTATAATTTTACACAATCCACAGCTTTCAATATATTATGTCAAGATTATGATCAACCCCATAAAACAGACTCCGAATTTGAAACTGAAAAAACAGTGACACAAACTTTAACTCGTTGATCTTAGCGTGAATTGAGTATCCAGAACACTTAAGATAGAGTATAATCAGCGCATATGCTGAACTCCAGAACTTGCAAACGAAAATTGACCTTAATTTGACGTGCTACCCGCCAGCTCCATATAAATCTAACCGAATTGCATAAATTTATAATACCAAAAATTACGTATTAATTTATTATATTCACAGTGTGTGTTCTTTCAAGTTCCGGTGCAGCGTTCTAATGGTATATCGTTGTCCACAGTGGAAGTCCCGGTGGTGCGTCATGCGGAAGCTGTCGCCGGTGGCAGGTGAGCACACACACACGCACAAACACACATACACACACACATACACACAACACACACACACGCGCAGATAACACCCGACATATTGACAGAATACACTGCGGCTGCTTAGATAAATCTCTGATTGGTAGACAGCAGACACGATAGCTGATAATAATCTACCGTTATTTGACATTGAGATTTGAGGAACAATTCGTAAGTCTTTTTGAGTTCAAAATTTAGGTCTGCACGAATTTTTTTTTAACAAGAGGATAATATGATAAATTTTGATTATATTAAGATTTGTTGATGTTAGAATAACATTTTTTAAATAATATTAGAATTTTGTAAACCATGCATAGTTTTGCAAGTCTTCTAGCCACAGATTTTACTTCTAGCATGATTTTAACTATAACAAAAGCAAGTTTTTTAAGGTAAATAGTTCCTTAATGAAGCACAATAAATCAAAACAAAAATAACGTAAAAATAAGAACAAAATGTAAAAGTAGAGTTGTGATAAAATTCATCGATGCCTTATCAATCTTATCGTAATAAAAACTAACTTACTGAGCATTACAGAACTGCTCACATTTATTGGAGTGCAAAAATCATCAGAGATATTGCAAAGGACGACTGAGACATACTATTCAGTTTTATATTTTTAGGGTATTTTCAGTCACGATTACATATTTGTTATTTTAAGCTTTTTATTTGGTAGTACGAAGTCATTGCAATGAGTTTTTTTTCAAAGAAAATTTTCTTTACTTTTTCTGTTTAAAAAACCAAAGAAGATTATTTATCAGAAAACAACGCTATTTCACCAAAACCTTAACAAAAAACCCAAACATAGTGCGGCTACTGATATGTATATACTAAAAATATATAAAGGCTTAAAATTGAACCTTGTGGTGTAACTACAAGAGCATACTTCAATTTGGTATTATTTATGCATACTCATTGTTTTCAATCACTCAGATAAGAAGGAACGAAATCAAGTGTTTTGTCCTTGACACCTTAATCGCTTATAGTTTAAATAGTAAACTCTGATTTTCAAAGCAATCAAAAGCCTTAGACAGGTCATAGAGAATCGTCTAGGATAGAAACCGCCCAAAAATCATAAATAATTTAAGAGCTTGGCACCGGCAATTTAGTGTTGTTCCTCTGTTTTTTTTTTGGGAAAACTTTCTATTCAAATTTTTTTCCAATCGTGTTACTGCTACTGAGCGAATAACATATTATTGCTTAAATAACGTTTAACGATATTATAAGCCTCATGTTCAGCGGTAATAGCTCTGTGGTGAAATCCGCCAAAAAGGGGCAAGAGAAAAAATTACTAAAATAGCTAATTGTAGTTTATCAAATGAGGCATCCATTTAGGCAGATACCATATGCACTACATGAAACACCGCACAAAGAGATCGAGCTGTTTCCTCGCTCGCCACTTTCAGCGCTTTGCACCGGCTAACGAGAGTAATCATTGCGCTAACGAAGCGCTGCAAACACTTGGAACTAAACGCGAGTAGCAGCTGACTTGCAGCTGTTTACTACTCGCGCGTCGCTTCAGCGCTCAAAGAATGTCGTCGCTCGCGGCGCCATGTCAGCGCAGAGTGGAACACTAACTAGTTACTAGTGAGAATGCACTTAGCCAGCTAGCTGCAACCCTGCAACACACTATATCTGGGTAAGAGATATTGCAGCCAGAGAGACTGAGACTAGACAAACTGAACTTCTGTAATACAAAACCTAGGTTTTGCCAACTTTCGGTTTTTCATACTCGTATGAATAAAGTTTCGAAAAGTTAACTTTGCTTGTAAATCCGGCTTTTAAATAAGTTGGTCGTACTAAGCGGGAATTGAACCCGTGTCTCTTACTCGTAGATGTCGCGGCAGCAATTCTCATCCTTTTCTGTCCTTAATCAGAACTGTGGTACCATCTAGTAAGATGTTTCCTACAATCAATTTCAAACTACTTTCCAAAGGTCTATCTATCATTTCTCTCTTTGAACGAGACAAGCCTTTCTTTCGAAATGTTATTATCAATAGTGTTTGGTAGGTTTGTCTGTAAACCTGCCATTCCACCCACGAACCGCCACACAAGCTGAGTAAACTCGCCGAATACCGGGCTTTGTTTCAGTACTGAAGGCCGCTTCAGTATTCATGGTCATCAACAAAAAATCTGCTGCCTGCGATTGACTGAATTCGCTCACATTTTTTTGCTAATCAGTTTTTTACTTTATTAGGGACCATAGCCTATTCTTGAGAAAGTAAAAAAATTAAAGCTTTTTTAAGTGGAACGTTCGACATTTTCATTCACCTTAGAAAGTGATTCTATACGCTCTGTCTTTAACAATGTTTTTTAGGGAGCGTATTTGCTGTCCGAGCGTGATATTCGACCTACTTTAACCCCCGAAACGTTTAGTTTTGTAGTCCTTCAGTAAGTAACGCCACGTGCAGAGATAACGTCACAGGGTGTCTATCGGATAAAGGGGTGCAGATAACGACCCCTTCCCCCTTGAGATCAGTCCGTATCGCTCAACCTTCCTGGGTTCAAATCCTGTGTACTGTATATTTTACATGGTTGTCGGATTGGAGATGATTTACGAGTGACGTCACATATAGAAGCGCGTTTGACTTTAAGGCCAATTGAAATTTTGGACCCGTTGCATAGGTTGCATATTATTGTGTGCCAGTAGTGAAGGAATCCGTCATCCAATCGGATTTTGGTGGTTAAGGAATTGAAAGTGCACTTGTATCTGCTTACATAATACATACACTTGCAATATACTGTTCTATATTTTGCGTAGTTGGCTTACATCTGTAGAGATCGACCATCACAAATTAATAGAAAAATTATAAGAAGATCATAATTAAATCACGTCTCAATTTTAATTGACAGAGTGACTCTCGCTGGGCGCAGTCGATTTCCCATTAGTATTCGATTGAATTACGTGAATAAATTTCGGAGCGAGCTCCAATTATTGAACTTTGAAAAACTACCCTCCGCTAGTTACCGGTCGGTAATTCGGCGCAAACATACAATTTCACATTTAAATTAGCGGTAAATGGCATTAAATGATATGCAGCGGCCGGGCGCCGGGCGGACCAATTAGTGCGCTCACGTGCCGCGGGGTGGAGTGAGTTGCAGTCGTTAGAGGTCACCGACACACGGCACAGGCACATGGCACACGGCACAGGCACATGGCACACGGCACACGCGAACTTGCTAGACTATATTCTATATTATTACTAGCTGATGCCCGCGACTTCATCCACGTGGGATAAAACTATTCTATCTTTTAAGTTGGACCAAATGACAGATATTCACGAAGTTTGAACTAAATCAGTTCAGTAGTTTAGGAGTCCATTGAGGACAAACATTGTGACACGAGATTTATATATATTAAGACTAGCTGACCTGGCAAACGTTGTTTTGCCCTTGGGGATTTAAAAAATAGTTAAATTGAGATTTAAACTATCCTATCTCTCAAGTTGGATCGAACTGCACATGGTGTACGAATTTTATTATAATCGGTTAAGTGGTTTAGGAGTCCATTGAGGACAAACATTGTGACACGAGATTTATATATATTAAGATTAGATTAGATTAGATGATTCGGCTACCAGTATTTACACTCATTCCTCATCATGTCAACAACCACAAACACTATCTCTATGAGAAACTAAAGTAGGAGTTTTATTATAGGTATAAACGTATAATGTGATTGCAATTCGCGTGAAAAATTTATATTATTACTAGATTAAAACTGCGTATAATATTTTCCGAGTTGCAAGTTCACCTCATAAGAGCTTGTAATTTAAGTCCGTTGGAAAAATAATGTTCTGTATCATTTTCATTATATTTAACCTTGTAGAAAACATGTAAGAACTGCAAGTGTGAACCTGCGGTATATAAGTTTGATCTTAGCGCTTCTATAATTTTGTAATGGAAAGTCATCCGCAGCACACAATATTGAACAGCCTTGAACATAATTATTATGTTAAGACATAACAAGTACCTCTTAATTAAGACATAACAAGTACCTCTTAACGAATGAAAACTCAATGAATAAGCATTTAAAGGCGGACTCAGCGATGGTAATGATTTAATATCCCGCTCATTGATTCCGTGATCTCTAAGCTCATACATATTAATGATCGCAGCGATTGACTCGCAACAATCGCGTACCTGCCGCGTGCCGCCCCGACGTGCCCCGCGTGCCAATGACCGCCTGCTCGAGTGAGCCCTTCTAGGGGGCCCCCAACCCCGTGGCCCCGGGCGCGAACAATGCAGCCCCCTCGCGCGACGCCCCACTGAACGCAGTCGACCTTGACTCGTGGCTCGGCAGACGATGCATGCGATTCTATTAGAATATGACAGTGTTTTGTTCATTATTTGCGCTTGACCTTTATGAATTTGACTTTGGAACTTTAAACATAATAGAATAAGGTCTTTCGTCTCAAATGGTGTCATTTAGTAGGTACAAAAGTGTATTTTTTGTAATTTGTGGCTTAATGAGAAATAAAATGTCTTTGTTTCTTCTTCTTGAAACTAAAATTTAAAATTATCATTGCAAATAAGTCTCAAACATTGAAATAAGCATTTCAGCAGAATGGCAAGACACAGTGAGAGTGACATAGGAAATTTAATGTAGTTTGTTCCTTGTTTCTGCATTTGTTACCACATTTGCGTTACCAACATTTTTCGTAATGTAATAAAATGTGGTGATTATTATGGTTAGTTAAAAAATAAATGATGTTAACAAAACATCCGCACTGTTGAACACAATGTTACACGAACACTTACAGACTACAATACAATATTTCTGAATACCACAACCATTCTGAAGCGCGACATTGATGCAGAAGAACTTTATATCAACTCACAAACACAAAATATAATTGACATCTTCCCTACGCACAGCAGCGACTACATAGGTGCAGATAGAGCTACTCGTAGATAGAGCGATGTCCAGGCGAGCGTAGGGTACAGCGCAAAAGAATTCCATAACGTTTATTTTTCGACATCATAAAATCTGCAGAATGTGAATCGATTCTGGGGGAGTCTTTTTGGATTTTTTATCAAAGATCAGATATCAAATTTGTGTTTGTTTGTTTTGTAAATGCACAAGAAACGCCCATGGTTCCATTGCGATTGAGATTTGTGAGACATGAAAGCGATAATAATATGATCATAGATTTATAATAGGTCGTCACTCGCGCTCAATATTAATTTAAAACGTATCAGTTTATATCACAAAGTAATAATAATAATCAGCGTCATTGAAAAACTTAGTTAAGAAGTATTTCTAACATAATAAAATTAATAATAACAATAATATGGGCGCTACAATTGGACCCTGTGGAACACCCAAAGTATGAACTCGCGCGGCTGCGTATAAAAAGTTTTCGTAAAATATGAATTAGATGGTTCATCCATTTGAGTTCTATGACTATATGATACGAGACACTGCAATCAAATTCCAGTGCCGATAACAGTGTGATACTAATAAGTAAAGGATTGTGTTCAACCCAGTCAAATGCATTAGATAGATTGCAAAACCTCGATAGAATTCTGTAATAGAATTGTTTGTTTCCCGGCGTGTGGTGTACATTGCGCGTTTGGTGTGCGCAGACTGCGTGCACCTGCAGGTGTACCGCGACTCGCGCGCGCGCTGCGGCGGCGCGGCCAGCAAGGCGTCGCTGTCGCTGCAGCGCTTCCTGGGCTGCGAGGCGGGCTTCACGCTGGACAAGCACTCGCACACGCTGGCGCTGCTGTGCCAGGACTTCACCGCCGTGCTGGCCTTCGAGACGAGGGAGCGGCTCATGCAGTGGCAGGTACGAGCGCGCCAGGCGCGAGTGTGCGCGGGAGTGCTCGGCCTCTGACGGTGTCGCGTGCGCAGGTGAAGGTGAGCGCGGCGCTGGGCGAGGCGCGGCAGTACCTGGTGCTGGTGGGCGGCGGCGGGAGCGGCGCGCGGCGGCTGGCGGCGGGCCCGGCGCGGCTGCACCTGCTGGAGCGCCGCGTGGCGCTGACGCGGGGCGTGCCGCCGCGCCTGCTGGCCGTGTGGGACATCGCGCACCTCAGGTACACGCACGCGCTCGCAGCGGGAACTAGCGGTATACACTACACTACTCTACAGTCTACACTCCCAAACATTTTTACGTCGTTTGGTGAATTTTAATTTATCTTAAATATTATATGTGAGAGATAATAAACATCTAGAAATTATTTTTTTGTGGATTCTCTTCACCTGATATATCTATAACATCATAATCTAATAACATCTTTCTTTAATCTTTCTTTCATCATGCCATTGAAAGAGATAAGATACAAGTAAAGGTTGAAGTTTTGCAAATTGAATATTCCTGATTGTTGATTTTTTAGCTCACTTCAACACATTCTTTGTTACTTTTATCGTAAGGGCTGTCTTTCATATCAAATTTGTTAAAAATTTACTCCAAAATATATTACATCCAGTTTGAAAAATATTCATGCAATTTTATTTTAGGTGTCCTAACATAAAAATTATCAGATTGATCTTGTAGATACTTAGTCGGGCGACGCTGATAATAATGTTTCAAGTTTCCCTGCACTCGTAAACAATTTACGATACTATCTTGGAACTTCACCATCTCTTCATTACTACGTTACTTTGATATTATATCACTGTAATAAATGTATCAAACGCTTTTAGTAATTGTTCTTGTAACTCAAAATTGATCTTTCGAAAATCCGAATTCACCAAAGAAACACTCGTGAAACATTCTTTGAATTCTCTCCTGTCTTAACCCTAGGATGGTAACATAATTTAAACGAACACGCACTGTAACAGGGGTGCCATGTCACCCCATGGTAATAAAATGAATAAAAAACTTTTGTTTAGTGAAAAATAAAACGTTTTATTTTTGAAACAAACTAAAAGAACACTTTTCTTGAAATCAATCATGAATTAAATGAAATTGGATTAAAAAAATAATAGTTTTGGCTACTTAAACACAATTGAGACAAAATTTATTACGAAGTTCAGGGCATGCAGGTCTTTTGCATTTTGAACAAAAAATCTTCACTTTTTGTCATTCTTCCGAGGACACAATACACATTGAGCTTGCTTTTGCAATTTGGCAGGAGGTTCACTTGTTGGAACTTCTTTGGGGATATTTAGAATGGCCCTTATATTTCCCGATAGTTGCCGAGGTAAATTTGACTTCAAGCGTCGTCTCTGAGGCTACCCTAAGGTGTTCTGCTTGATGATAGCGCAGAAGCAGACCAAACATGACCATTCTTGCCTCTCAAATAACACTCTCTCAAAGATGTGACAAAGGCACATCATCTTCGTCTGAGCCGAGAACAATGTCGTCTTGTTCTGAATGCACGGAGACGTTATCTTCAGAAGCCTCCTCCGACTCTAATGGCTCTGCTTTACTCTCATCATCCTCAGCCATATTATCTAAGTACCGCTCAAGCTCTTCATCATTACGGAACGCAATAATGAACTGAAAATAAGATAAAAATAAATATAGTAACAAAAGAAAATAATTACGTCAATAGTAACAGGGGTGACGCAACACCCCACAAATACCTGCAGAATGAAATTGACGTGTTGCAGCTTCTCCCGCGCAATGGCTACTGATGACTCTCGGTAAGACAAAAGAATACACGAAACGGTAGAGTGAGACAGCGAATAATTTTCAGTAAATCACAGCGTGATTTCTCGCGTGGGGTGCTAAGGCACCCCTGTTACCATCCTAGGGTTAAAATTGCATTTTCATAAAAGAGAAAGCATTAAAATATTTTACTAAATGGAGGTTAACTGGTCTAAAACATGACACACTAATTTGTAGATCAGAACTGTTCATTATGTTGGTGTGTAGAAGTTTAGAGGCTCTGATTGGCGCAGACGCTACGGGGTGGTGGAGGGGCGCTTCTGCTTCGAGGGCGGCTCGCACTGCGGCAAGGGCGAAGGGCTGCATGTGCTGGTGACGGACCAGGCACACGACATCGCCCGGGACTTCGACCTCGCCTCCAGAGGGCAGCTCACTCCGAGGAGGAGGCCTCTAGGTAACAGACCTGACACGACACTATACGTTTGCCTTTTGACATTAAAATACAATTTCAATATAACTTATTTTTTTATATATTTCACATTGTCCTCAGGTACGCAAAGCCCTAATTGCACCAATTCACTGAGGAAACCTCACGTTCGACGATTGGAGCTGAACACGATAGATCGGTCCCTACCTCCTACGGACCTGCGTCTCTACGAGGACCCCTGCATCGGGGAGGAAGCCGGGGCCGTGTCCCCCTACTGGCCCTCCGCGGAGCGCACCAACTTCCCGGACATGGGCCTCGGCGACACGGCGTCCGTCAACGAAACCGTCGACGGCTCGGACATGGCTCCGTGGAACGGGAACGGGAACGTGATGCTCGAGAGATGCATGAGTTGTATTTCGAAGCTGGGTGCGCTGTCGAGGTCGTCCACGGCGGCTCTGACGCCGGGCGCCAAGCACTTCAGCCCGGCGTGGACGATGGAGGCCGTGGACGAAACTCGCACAGAGGCGATCGTGCACGACACGGGCGGCAGTGACAGGTCGTCAGACACGAATAAGAATACCGAAGAAGTATGTCGCTGTTCCCTGGAGCGGCCCCCCGAGCGCCCGCCCAAGCCGGCGCGGCTGGAGCTGCAGCTCGCGCGCAAGCCGCCCATGCCGCTCCCCACGCGCTCCTTCAGCCACTCGCACCTCGCCTCCATCGGCGAGAACAACCCCACCAACATCGGCCCCTACGAAAATTACGACGTGCCAAAGATACCTTCTGCAGAGGTAAGCGTCATGCACACGTATACTACGTATACTTCCACGCTTTTTATAGTGCCTTTTAATACTAATGTAATTTTTTATTAATTCTTAGGTAGAAGGGGAATACTACGATACGCCAAAAAGACTAAAAGAATGTTTAAATAATGAGTTATTTAAAATGACAAAGAGTTCTACCTCAAACACGCTTATACTGAAAAAGCCGTGCGGATGTCTGCTCAAGCTGGGGAGGAAGCCGAAGCGGCCGACCATAGTGGACACGGACGAGAGCTTTCAGCCGACCAGCTGTCCGTGCCGGCGCGTGACGGACTGGGCCAACAACTGGATCAAGCTGCCGTACTGCCGCAGGAACGACGCGGAGACCGCCGCGCGCGACAAGGAGAACGTGACACCCGACGCCCGGGACGGCAACGCGCTGTACGCCACGGTCGACCTCTCCCGGAAAACGAAGAGAAAAATGCAGAACGACAACACCGTATTCCTCGACAACCAAATGACTAGGAGTCTAGATTTGAGCGCGGTCGAGGTGGACGACGGCCCGCACGCCAACTACGAGAATCTCAACTTCGCGCTCTCCTTGGAGCACTACGAGAACGCCAAGGACCTGCTGCGGAGGGCGGGCGTGACGCAGCCCGAGCTCGACGCGCTGAGCGCCAACCTGCGGCCCGCGCCCCCGCGCGCCACCTGCGCCGAGTGCGGCCATCCGCGGGAGCAGCGCGCGCCGCCGCCGGGCGGGAGCGCGACCCACGACGAATACCTGCTCATGGAGCCCAGCTCGCTGGACAGCAACAAGCTGGAGCAGGACAAGGCGCTGCCCTCCGGTTACACGCCGATGTCGCCGATCGGCAGCTTCGGCTTCCACACGCTGAAACTTCCAGCCAAGAGCCCCATCGGCCGGCTGCTCGACGAGAAGTCCGCCAGCAACCCCACGCTCTGCGGCCCCGAGGAAGCGCGCGCCGGCGCGCCGGCCGCTGCGACCCGCGTCGAGTTGCGTGCGGGCCGGCAGCGCGCCGAATACAGGAAACGCTCCAGCTCGGCGGACTCGTCGCGCTTCCTCGACGACGTGAAGGAGTTCGACGGAAGCGTCGGCAGCCGCGGCTCGGCCTCGTCCATCGAGACGCTGCGCGACGGCGGCGCCGGCGCCGACGAGCGGGCGGCCGCCGCGCCGTGCGACTGCGCCGCGAGCAAGCACTCGGACGCCGACAGCTCGGAGGCGTCGAAGGCGGCGGGCTGCGCGACGGCGCCCGCCGGGAACCGCTCGTCGTCGTCGTCGAACGACTCGGGAGTGTCGAGCTGGTCGCTGGCGGCGCGCGGCGAGGCACCCTTCGAGCTGCCCGCCACCAGCGCCGCGGCCCGCCGCCGCTACCGCTCCGCGCGCCGCGCCGCCGACTCGCCGCGCACGCCGCCCCGCCGCTCGCGCTCCTCGGGGCCGCCGCGCGCGGAGTCGCAAGACACGCACAAGTGCTGCTCCGCCGAGGCCGAGGTGCCCATCCTCACCGTCAAGCCTATACGAGGTCCGTGCGCTTTCTGGCTCAATACTAATCCATTATTTATTAATGCGAGAACATTAATCATTAAAATAGTCTGTATTTCGTCAGGTGTAATGGACACGCACAGCACGTCGAGCGGCACGTCGGACATGTCGGACTACATCGAGACGCTGTCCATCTGCTCGTCGCACTCGTCGACCGACACGCCGGTCACCATGCGGTGAGTGCACTGTCGGTGACGTGGACGCTCGTCGTGCAGTGGGCGTGCTGTGACGCAGGGCTCTGTTGCAGGGTGCTCCGCCAGACGACGAGCACGCTGCGGCCGCGCTCCGGCAAGGAGTACCAGCCGCTCGCGCCGCACCTCGCCGCGCGCCCGCCGCACCCGCTCACACACACGCACACGCACACACACACCTCTACGCATACACACACTCACACTCACACACACACGCAGCCGCGCTACCACAACCTGCCGTGAGGGACTCGCTCCTATTGAAATATTTGAAACATTCAGACGAACTGTTGTTCTCCTATATGCTCTGTAATGTCATCGCTAACGATTTGTAACTGTGCAATATTTGAGAAAATTTTATACTTATTACCAACTTCAGTTACCTTTTGATTAATTTTGTTTTATTTAAATCAGTATGCCTTATTTCTATTTAAATAATTATAATGATGTTATTATTATTATTATCACTCTCATGAAACTAGTCATAATGTGTTACTTTTTTCTAGTCCCTATAAGTCACGTATTCTTCTCACTTCTGCTGTGAGGTCATCTCCTACATCCTGTCTATTATGTAGTGTCCCGCGTGTCTCTTGGTCACCAGTCTTCTCTACGATCCGTCCAAGGTCTGTCTCCCAAGTGCCAGCTCCAGTGATCTCACTTGTCTTTTCTATGAATTACTTTATTACATTCTTAGATTCCTTATAAGAGGGAACTCTCATTAAACTAAATTCGTTATCACCTATTTTATCTGTAATATTATCAAAATAATAATAAATTTTACACACATTGACATCATAATCATATAATTTACTATCTTCTCTAAATTATTTGAATGTGCTGCTGTAATCTATATATTGAAATGAATATTCATGGATTACAGTTGTATGTATTGAGCTTAACTGAAGTAAAGAAAGTTGATTTTCATAACGATTTGTACCGTGACCTGTACTAACTGTATGTAATATTGTACATTAAAAATGTTTATTACTTAGGCTAATGTGATTACATTTTTTGTAAGTAATCTTTGTAATGACCTGAGGAGTTAGTTTAAGGGGATTCTATTCAATTCATGGGACGCTATCGTCGTTTCCATTCTTGATATTATCAAATCAAGTACATCATAAGAGTTTCCTCCATACGCTGTTGAAGAATTGTACTGTTGAAGAACTATACGAATTATGTAACAGGTTAATGTAATATTAGTTATTTACTCGAAGATCCCACTGAAACCTGCCTACTGTAACACAGAGCCGAACGGTTTTAACTTCTAGTCATTTATACTCATTACCGGTATTGTATTTAAAATCGCATACGATGTAAATAATATTATAACTATTTAGAGACGTAAATATAACTTTTTAAATGAAATTATTCTCTAGATTCTACGTACAACGACTTCTCGTTTCTCGTTTGTTACGACGATATAATATTTTGATATTCGGAGTTTATTTCAAAGCGTTTTAAGTCTGAAGTTAGGCGGAGGGCCGGTGTCAATGTGCGGCCTCCGCGACTCACTATAGCAATAAGCAGTGCAACTGAGGTGATGTAACATAGTATAATGACATAAATTATATTATTAATATTTGGCCGTGCAAGCCGCACGAGCCGCAGGCAGGCGGTCCCGAACCGAACGCGGTCGGCGCCGAGACTGGACTAGCAAGCAGGTTGTTTAGACTTTACGCTAGAATGAATTTATAACTAAACTAATGTTAACGATTCGAATTTCTGAATAAAAAACGGAATAAATGCTCACCTTGTGTTTTATTTACATTACTTTTGCCTTGAGTTGAGCCTAGCGTTTAACCGGTAGCGTTTGACGGGTAAGTAGATAGAAACCGGCACGGAACGTCCCTCGAGACAGTTTATCGTCTTTGCTTGACAAAGAAAAATTGTCATTGCGACAAGATGGGTCTCCGCGGAAAAGGGAACAAGTTCATTTAGCGCTAAACTCGAGCCGCCATCTCTCCGCGCCGTCGGGGTCGAGCGAGGAGCTCTAACCACGCCGCATTATATTAACATGGCTAACATAAACAATATTTGCTACTCTAATAAAATAGTAATTGGACAAAAATGTTGAGTTTAAACTGAGTTGATTTTATTTCTAATTTTTGTTAGATATTTGAATTTTTACCCGACTGCAAGAAGGGTTATGTTTTTCGCGCGTATCTTGTATGTATGCATGTAAATTTCTTTATGACCACGTATCTTCCAAACGGCTGGATGGATCTTGACGTTAATGGTATCGTTAGATTTGTCTCATTAACCCAAGTGTTCTTAGATAGGTTTTTGAAAATAAAAACCAAAATGGCGGATTTTGGGCCTAAAATTGTCAGTCATTTACAAAATATTTATAACCAAACCTATCGAGTGGGGTATCAAAATGAAGGGAATTACAAGGAGATTACAAAAATATATATAAGTCATATGTTTCGAATTAATTTGGAATTATAAACAGTCGATCAATGCGTTCAAAATGGTAATATTTGTAGTTTTTGATAGCGTTAATCTTTTATTGACCAAATGTGTGTCGTACTTTATATTGTGCATTTTTACTTGGTATATCATAGCATAAATCGAAAACATAATTTAATATAATCATTAAACAATTATTTAACATCTATAATTTCGCTACTCGCGCTAGATGGCGCTGTGTGTACTTTAAGACGCGCTCCACTTTGTCGAACGATGTTTTTCCCGAACGATCCGCTTAAAGCGACGTGAGTTAGATACGCCTGAGCCCTAAACGTACACAAACTACACCTATGAAATGTTACTGGTCAGCTTATATATTTCCGGGATAAAATCCAGGTTTGCGTTTGACGACACTGTTTACAACTTTTACTTCTTCCAAGTGACTGACTGACTTGAACCGACATAATATAATATATAACCAAATATACCCACTTTACGTCTTTGACATTGTGTAGATAAAAGTGCTTAGGTTTCGCTCGTAAAGTGTGGCAACTAAAAAGCCTGAAATAAAATAAATAATTAAAAAAATCAAAAAACCCGACTGCAAAAATGTCAACTAAAATGCAATAACTTAAAAGACTGAAACAAGGCGGACAACGAAAACAAAATTATAATAAACTTAAAACGATGCAATTTTTACTTCATTTTAACGAACAACATTATGAGCTGAAAGCTTTAGTTAACTTTTCGCATTCAATTTAAAAATAAAGCAGGCGGGACCTATTAATTTTCTCTATGTTAATTTATAATTTGCGAAAATAGGTCCCGCCTGCTTTATTTTTAAATTGAATGCGAAAATTTAACTAAAGCTTTCAGCTCATAATGTTGTTTGTTAAAATGAAGTAAAAATTGCATCGTTTTAAGTTTATTATAATTTTGTTTTCGTTGTCCGCCTTGTTTCAGTCTTTTAAGTTATTGCATTTTAGTTGACATTTTTGCAGTCGGGTTTTTTGATTTTTTTAATTATTTATTTTATTAAAGTATTAGAGCATTCGGCTTATCTGAAGGTTAATAATTTGGCAAATACTGAAAGAATAAATAGTCGTACAGCAAGTAATGATGTTGAGTAGAAAGTGCAGAGAACTGGGAGCTACTCAGTATTTACAATAATAAACAACAGAACAGGACAGTACATGAAAGAAGTTTATCACTAATTGGTAGGGCAGATGTAGTGCAATGAAGTGCACGGAGCAGCGCGGAGTAAACAAGGCTGTGGACATGCGGGTTGTTTGCAGGGAGCTGTCACCGACACACGGCGCTGCGGGTCACAACACAACACCTACGACACGCGCTTGATTCACTCCTAGAGTCCTATTGCATCCCTTGTTTGTCATATACTGATAGAGAAAATTAC
Organism: Coenonympha glycerion; assembly: GCA_963855885.1. NCBI lineage: Eukaryota > Metazoa > Arthropoda > Insecta > Lepidoptera > Nymphalidae > Coenonympha > Coenonympha glycerion. The sequence continues at coordinate 80,751 of OY979645.1, forward strand.
CAACTCAATTGTAATGAAGATATCTCAATGGTCAGTTAAGATTCATGGCCGCAATTAGGTATTTAGTGTTTATGGATGAGCTTGATGTGAAGTGGAATGCCTGCTCATGTCATATTATGTGGTAAGTTCAGTTTAGGACTTTGTATTGAAATGCCGTACGACACATCCGTTCTTAAGTCTCCTTATGTCCTGTAAAATCGTCAGCTATAGTGCCTTTAAAATCTAACGCACAATACTGCTTTCTTGAAGAATATCAGCTGACACCCATATAAAGTCAAGAAAAGCAAACTCTACATATAAAGTGAAGTTCTTAATATGGTGACTGTATGAAAAAGTGGAAAAGTAAGCGATGACATAAAAAATTATTGTCAACGCATTGTAACCTTGAAACCTTATAGTTGTAAATAAATAAGGTATAAAAAAGCATTGCAAGTAAGATTGTTTGTAAAAAACCAGTTACAATAGTTATACTTAATTCTAAATGCTGTCTATCTTGCCTTGACTCAAGTACATCTGTGTCAGGAAGTTTTCAAAGCTTGCCTGTCATTGTTAATTACTAAGGAGCTTCTTTGCGGAAGCTCACGGCAAGCTTTTGTTTGTCGTTTGGTGTCACGCGCCACTCGCTGCTACCTTCCTGTAATCTTCTTTACAAACTCGCTTCCAAACAAGCTTCCAATATGTTTCTCAATACTAACAGTATCTTTTTTGATCATATCATTAGTTAGTTACTTGTATTTTATTTCTGCTTTGGAAATTGGTTTTTATATATAAATATCGAATACATGATACTTAGTTATAAAACTACCCCCAGTAGTTCGGCTGTTTAAGTGGTTGAATTCAAAAATAAACTTAAGCTTTTTTAATTATAATTTATGACATAACAAGTTTTTTTTCAATTCTACCCCTAGGGGGGAAATATTGGGAGATACGTGAGCGAAGCCATAGGCACCTACTAGTTAAGAATACTTACATCTATTACTTCTATTAGTGATACTCTTTACATTGACTTTCAGTATGATGACTACATAATGTGATAATCGTTTCAAAAATCTTAATATAATAATTACGCGTCACGTTGTTTGTCTGCGATTCACTCCTAAGCACACAGTGTGCAGTTTGATTTAACTTAAAACGTAGGATAGCTTAAATTTCAATTTATATCAATTTTTTATACCCCTAAGGGCAAAACAATGTTTGCCAGGTCAGATAGTATAACGACGTAAGTGCGGTGTAATGCGCGTGTAAACACGTTAAACGTACAATTTATGAGCACTGAGCAGTAACTCGTCTATAGTTGCTCTATTATTTGTTTGTTTTGGTCAATCGTAAAGTTAGTATCATAACATCGCTTATAACGACGACGCTTCCTGCTTCTCTTTACTACTACTTATGGGTAAAGTGATGGCTTTCTAGAAATACGAGTTACAACACGTAGCTTTAAAAGCTGGCCTCTCCATGTCCACGGCTTAATGCAAAAGTTCTTCGACCGTCATTGTTCCGGTCCACTTCTGTATATTGCGAAGCCATGACTTCTCCCTTCTTACGAGCTCCTTTATTACAGCCATTTATCCCATCATAATCATCATCATCAAATCGTGTCGTAACATATCTATGCTAGGAGACTTTACGCTGCTTAATTCGCTTTACGCGACAATTCGTTTTCTTTGGCATACGGAGAAGGACAGGAACGTAGGACACCTTGGTCGTCCAATTCATGCGAAACATTTTTCGGACATTTCGAAATATTCTCTTTTTTTCGATCCTTTATAATAATAATAATAATTTATTTCCAGACATTAAATCCATATTATAGAGTTGTTAGTAACAAGTTTTCTTATAACCTATGTTAGTAATTAATTTAAAAAGAAATAATTAATGTGTTAATTTATATGTATAAGGTCCATAATTCACAACCATACAAACCTAAAGGAAAAATGTAGCAATGTAGCTCAGTAATTGTTCTACTCAAAAACGTCAATCATGAATTTTGCCGAGTCTGTAATTGATACGAGTAACAAAGGTTTAAAGGGTGGTTCATTAACTAAATAATAAAAAACATAATCTGAAATTAAAAAAAAAATACTAAGGAGAATATAAGATTCCATCAATTTACTTTTAATGGACACCATTTCGGAACGTTATTACCTAGATAGGTGTTATCAGCTAGATAGGTGTTAACAGCAATTAAGATTACCTACAATCTTTGTAATCGTCGTAATCGCTGGTTTTCCCGTCTCGCCGGCCGAGTGCTAAATGCGTGTGCAACGATACTGATGATAATGACGACAGCGTCAGTCCACGTGCTAGCACGGGCTGCCCACGACTCACGCACAATGTCACGGCCTCTGAACGCGACATCTTATCGTTCACTTTATACTAGATATCGTTATTTCATTCAAGCCCAACGTCCTATGTGATACGTGTATTCTATAGTTTTAACGGCTATAAGACTAGTAGGGTATCACCACTTTTAAGAGTACCCAGCACTATAAATGTGTAAGGAGATTTTGATTGTTCTAGAATCAAAATCTCCTTGAATTGTACTAATCTTACGAAGCTCAAATAGCGGCAAAGACGCGCATCGTGAAGCGAGTTAGCAAAGTCACAGTTTAAAGATTGTCTAACACTGATGTTGCAATGTGGTAGCAACCGTTAGAGGCTATTTATCCTTCCAAGTTTTGGTAACTAATCGCAGATTTCAATAATTATTTTCTCAGTTATGGTAAACTCAGTGCTACGATATCTATGTATTTGTGTAACGCGTTACAATTTGTAGGATCCGCTTCATTCAAAAGCTTGAATGATGTATATGAGCGCGGAGACAGCTCCACAACGAGCGGCTGGCGAGTGGCGACGATAAATAATAAATAAAACATGACGTCACAATTCACTTGGCGACCGACCAGCGCGACGCTTCCGAAGCGAAATTGCACTTCATTCGGCGGAAAACTCACCGCCTGGCTACACGGAACAGCGCTCTATCAAAATTGTGTAGCGACACGCGTGACGCAAATGGGTTTATTAAATTATAGATGGGTTTGCGCTTGACTACATAAATCATTATATCTGATGGACAGAAATGATGAGGTCTAGGATGGAGCGCGCTTGCCTAGAAAATTCTTATTCACTCTTCTCTAGAAGGCACCCAGATTGTACTTGGCTGGGGACACAAAAAAAAAATCCACTAATAGTCACGTACTCTATCCCTTTAATACGCTATTTTATCTCGAGCATATTATGACCAGCTCCTATTTGACGGGGCGCATATTCGTCAGAAATACTATGAGGTCTTACCAGGCGATTGAAAGTTGATGTGACACAGCCACATAAAACCTTATACTGCTCTTGTTTGATAATTCAATACAGGTTTTAGACGAACTTGTGTGCCCAACAACTGCAGCTATTATTTCCGTACATTAGTTGTCTTCTTTACGTCGTGAGTCGTCGCCTATTTCACCGCAGCCGAGCTTTCCGTGGCCAGGCGGTCAGCGACGTATTACTAAACGAACGCAGAGCATCCGTACATAAAGGTAATTTGTTTATCTTACAAAGCGAAACTCATTAAAAGTCGAAATTCGTGCGAGGGAGGCGCGGTGGCCGTTTTTAATATGAGTTAGACGAGGGGTGCGGGGGGTGGAGGTCGGATGTAATATGTGCAGCTCCCGACAGCAGCCTTTGAGCGGCTTAGCGCAAACAGCGCCGAGTACAATAACAACTCATACTAAGAGCTTCGACCAAGTGTTCTCCCATGGGGTCCGATATTTTAGGAAGTCTTGCCCACCAAATCATGTCTAGGTCATCCAATTCTGGAAGATAATTATTTGGTGCCAATTATGTTGGGCAAAATCTCCACACTTAACTAATTTGATGTGGGGAGCATTTTGAAAAGGGCAACACTATTTTAGACGCGCCTAATTGGCGTCTTTGTTTACGTTTAATAAAACCTTTAGGGCGTCTAAAATTGAAAAGTAGCAATACTGATAAGTATTTTGATATTATTATTCTGTGCCAATACATAAAGAAGGAAGATCGTGGGAAGGTGCTGGATACAGGTAGCACAGGACCGTGTGAGCTGAAAATCATTGCAGGAGGCCTTTGTCCAGCGGTGGACGTTCGTCGGATGAAACGAAGAAACAAATGCATAAAAATAACATGACATGCTTGTAACTCAAGTAGGTACGTAAACATCAGCTTAGCACAAACAAGAACAAAACATTCCACCAACATCAGTTATATTCAGTTTGAATACTAATAGTAAGTAATTCATTTGTAGCGTGTGTTTGTTTCGCTAAACGCGCGCAAAGTGTACGAAAACATCGCGCATCTCGTTGTTTCTGCGAATCCTCGTAACATCGTTGTTCCTGCTCCGCTCGCTGTGAGATTAATGTATTCGGAAGGTTCATCTGGAGAGTATCCGCTAACAAAGGCGGATCCGGCGTCGTTAGCGCGGCCTCTCATCGCATTTACATCTCGCGAAGATTTGTATTCCGATCCTGGGAGCTGCGGCAGTAACGCTCGCCACGGCTCATGGTAATGGCAGCGATCGCATCTTTTGAGTGGAGTGAGTGAGTAGACGCGCTAATTCTTTGTCCTTCTCAACCCCTTTTTGTGACCCACTACTGAACATCAATCGCTGTTTAGAATTTGAGGGGTTCAGTCAGAGTTCATCATGCAGCTGGTTAAATTCAGATTCGCGGGCTTCGCTCTCATTTGAAAACGTTATGCCGAACTATCATGCAGAATAATAGTCATTCACAATGCAATGCATTCCAGGATTCTACATGCGCTGCGTTTGTAGAGTTGGTCCTTAGACATCATTTTAATGTACTGCGGAGGTAGGAACTTCTGGCAGACCCTAAAAAAATAACTGTTTTCCGCACGATGCTATCCTTCACCGCTATATAAACAGATCATATTATTTGGTTTCCATAAATGCATATAACATGCCTGGGATCCGAACCCCCAACTCCTTGAAAAACGGAAAGAAGACTGAACTAATAGCCGTGTTACCCTAGTTTTATTCCGGAATAATTGTAATGTTCACCACAGGCGGGCTTAGGAGCCGAGGAGGCTATAAAAGCGGGTGTCCTCGCTCCTGCACCGACTAAATGAGGACCTCTTTCATGAATAATGTAGAGAACTATAAAAGTGTCAGCTCTCACTAAAATCTATCACTCTTTTCTTCATAAAGCCGGTTTGTTTATCCGTGTCTTTGTTTTTATTATTATTCTGTTTTAATTAGACTTTAAGATCTTCATGTAGTGACATTTCAAGTAGTTCACACCGCTGAACTATGGATTTTACAAAATAAAAGTAGCATGTTAATCCTAGGTATACATATAAGTTTAGTGTATAAAAAAGTATTCAAAAAAACTTACTTTCACATTAATAACTTTGTCTCATGGTTTTTTGCCAAATAACTAGGTCTACCATCCGGTTGCAGCCCAAGCCACCGATGGTACAGTCAGGGCTCCAGATTGAAGATTCTTCTTAAAGTGCTTTCTGTGTGAGTCCTTTAATCTTACAGCCGAGCGAAAGCTTCTTGAGATGTTAGTTGTAGCGAAACGACTCTTAGCATTAAACCGTTGAGGACACATTCCACACGGCGGTAATCTCATAACAGAGATATTATGAAGAAGTTGGTATAATATGTTGAGATTTCAATTTAAAAACCATCTTGTGAAGAAGTTTCAACGGCTGACATGAAGAGAGGCTTCAAAGGAGGCAGAAGCAGGTTAATGCTGCATTAAGAACATTTGCCCAAATTAACTCCACCGGGAAAAGTTCGCAAAGTGTTGTTGCAAAGTTTTCGTGTTCCGCAAACAAGTCTTTGATCCTGAACCAATAAAGCGGAGGAGTGTGTCCTCCCCCTTCCAACGCGAAGCCTCTCTTTGATAAAATTATAAAAGCGGAGACTGTTTGCGATTGCGTCCAAGCGTATTGGTTTTGTATACTATGGCGCAACACTCAGATTTTCTAGAAGGTTTGCCGGGAAACAAACACCGTCCGATTCCCTATTTTATTGCGCCTTGGGCAGCGAGATATTGCACTGACTATAGTGAAAAGCGTGTTCGACTGTAAATCATCAGGTCCTTGATTCAATTTATATGTATATATTTATATAAATTAAATGAAATTATTAGCAGTGTGAACGGTTGGCTGGCCGAGCACAACTTAGAAATAAATTTTCAAAAAACAAAATTGATGCAATTTAGACCATATCAAAAACCACCATTAGAAATAAATTTTTCGTTTCAAAATTGTACGCTGGAATGTGTCGAATCATTTAGTCTGCTTGGTATTGACATCGACTGCCACTTAAACTGGAAAACACACATTCAAAAAATAAAAACTAAATTATCGCGATTCACTTATGCGTTGAGAGAATTAAAAAAATCCACCGACGCGGAAGCAGCACTGTTAGCCTATTTCGCGTATGCAAATGCTTGGCTGAGTTACGGAGTCATATTGTGGGGTAATAGCACTGATGCACATCAACTTTTCGTGCTACAAAAAAAATGCGTAAGGATTATCTACAATCTAAAAAATAGACAAAGTTGCGCACCACACTTCAAAACATCTAAAATCCTAACCCTGCCAAGCATATACATACTAGAATCATGTAAGTTTGTAAGAAAATATCCGGATTTTTTTAAAAAACTCCAGGACATGCCACGACCAATTAAATTACGGCGTGCGCGAAAGCATAATTTAGTTTATCCGAAATCGAATTTAAATATCCACAGCACCGGTCCCAACCCAATGTGTACAAAAATTTACAATCAGCTTCCAAAAGAAATAAAAGCAGAAGAGAATATAAATATATTCATTAACAAGTTAAAAGACTTCCTGCAAAAAAAAGCGTATTATCATATTAATGAATTTTTAGATAAAAAATGATTGTTATTTGACACATCGTTGTTTGACACAATAAGTCCGCCTCCCTAGTTACAGCGCCCTTACAGGGTTATTTTAATGTAACTGAATAAATAAATGAAATAAATAAATGAAATAAATGAAATAAATTCCCAATCAAGCTACTAAATAGAATTGAGTTTTTCTGTAAAGAGTTTATATGTAAACGTAAATTTTAGTATCGGAAAGTTTTCTCCGTGCTTATGCCTTGTTTGCGCTAAAATATTTTCGGAGTCTACCTCATCCTAGAAGCTGAAAAGCTAAGTGCTGGAGAATGAATAACTAATAATGGTCAATAGTAACTAATATAACTAATATCCCAGTATAAGGAATTGCTACGCCCATCCTGGGCATTCACATTACAAATTGACTTCACATTATTAATATTTTATTGTATATTGTGTAATCATTGTATGTATGTGAAATGGCAAATAAAGAAATGAAATGAAATGAATAGAAGAAAATAATATTACCATTAAAACAAATTATTATTGATCGAAACAATGAAAGGTTTTTAAGATTGTATCTATCATGTATTGTTTAACAATAATATTTGTCTTTCTGTATATTTTATCTGTACATCTTATCACTTAATTTTTAAAATTCGTAAATACCCTAAAATAAGATTCTAATCAATTGATTATTTGGTCGAAACCTAGGTTTTCATAATGAATATATTTTTATACTTGTTTGTAATTGAGAAAGGAGAAGAATGTTTGTAATTGATATTAGAATGAACATAGGATGTTGCAATAGCAATAAACCACTCTGTGGTACTAGTAGCAATTCTGATTAGGAATCTCTAACCGTGTCGATCTACTATACCTTTCCGAGTCCAAACGTAGTAGTAAATTTTAGACCCGCTAAGTTTAGAGATTCTAAAACAGAATTGCATGCCACTTGCTATACTTGTAGAGTGTGACTGTACTATCAGGTGACGCGTTTCTCTCGGAGCAATGTTCATGTTGGTGACTCATGACGTCATCGGTATGCAGCTCACGTCATGGGAGGTAGGGGAAGCGAGGTGACGCGATAACCAGCCTGCACATCGCCGCTGCCTCTTTATGTACGCCTCTCCCCCTTGTGTTCCTCACACGCACGTCTGCCAGTTCTCCGGATTTGTTTCAAAATGTTTTTCACTGAAATTCTTTGTATCGCTAACGAGCGACTTTAGAGAAAAGTCTTGAGATTCTCTTTTGGCTCGTTAAATTGCTGGGAGGTGCTTGTTTATGTTTCTCTCTTTGAATCATATGGTTATTGTGTATTAAAGTTGAACAAATTAAGAAATCAGTAACTTCTCCTTTCGTTTTTTGAATGCGGTTAAATAAAAGGATGTCCTTTTATGAAAAAAATTATAGAATTGCTAAGAAACACCTTTTACAACCATTGCTTACATCGATGAACTTCTTCAAGGTTAAAAATGTAATCACGTTGTACCTAATTACTTAAACGATATTAAGTAGATAGTAATATTTGTAAAAAAAAAACATTATTTAGCAAAGATAAAAAACCTTTAACTGAAACCTTGTTAATTTGTCTATTACATTTCTACGACTACTAATGGAACGAAATAAAAAAAAAAAGTTTTCATCGATAAATCACGAGATCAACTTATCGTTCGGATATGTCATAATATTTTAAATTTCGTGGAAATAGAATAGATAAGGCAACATAGCTGTTGATTGTTTTACCGAAGTGAACATAGGAAGGCGTCGACTCAGCAGGACAGAGCGTTCGTGCGAGCACATTCAGGAAAATTCACGTAGTCACGTGAGACGTGGACAAACAGAATTGTGAATATCTCGTCGCATCGGCTGCGGGAGGAAGGCATGTCAGCTCCGAAAAGCGATATTTGTGCACCGCGGGAAATACGATAAGCCGACGAAAGCTAGACTCCTTACACTTACAAATAAACTGAAAAATACAACGCGGTATTTTAAAGAAGGCACACCGTACACTGCATACAAATCGACTGAGTAACTACAGGATAACAGGAGAATCTAATTTTAAAAATAAGTTAAACATTTGAAATATACAGGGTTATTTTAAAAATACCAAATCGCTCTCGGCCTATAGTTTTTTACATTAAAACTAACAACTTTTGTTCTACGACTCTTCGAAATACAGTATTAATTTATTTCATACAAAAAAATAATAACTCATGTTATTTCTGTAAAATGGCGTTACACTGTGTACAACCATATATAGGTATGTATTATCATTATGAACAACGTCGGGTCAGTGACCGTACGATAGGGTCGAGATTCGCGCGCCGCGCGCCGGCCGCGTGGCTAATGTAGCACGAAGGTATACATGTACAGTGTAAAGAGTAGTTACGGGTAGAGTATCTGTGTTAAATGTTGAAAATTTGATATTTCTCAAAATATCGAGTTAAAAAAAGTCATAGAACAAAAGTTGTTTGTGTTAATGTAAATAACTACAGGCCGAGAGCGATTTGGTATTTTTAAAATAACCCTGTATAAGAGCCCACTCTGAAGTCGTCTCCGTTATTAAACCTTCCTCGTACCTTTTCTTATCATTGATCTGCGGAGGGTTGTCTTATCTGCACACCTCTTTGTGTCACGGCTTCACTCCACGTCGTCTAGTCGTAAGAAAGGATTACTTTGAGACCCTTAGCTAAATCTGAAAAGCCAGCGAGGTGTATGCCTTATCCTATTTTATTTAATGTACAAGTCCTCAAAGGTTTCTTTAATTAATTTACTTCAATAGTTAATTGGAGTCCGCTCTTACTCTACCTAAGATTTCAATTATTTTCGAAGAAATTAGTAAGATTGAATGGAAGTACGCGTTATTTTTCGGAATTACATAATTAGCAAGATAGATCAATTTGTTTTACTCATTCTTCATGTAACTTCACCATGCGAAATCGTAAAGATTTTTACAATTTAGCATCTACAAAACCGCATAGCATTTGTATTGTCTGATGTCTTGATCTGTCTTGCTAATTAGATACATTGTTTACTACGAATGATTATGGATTTTCTGATGTTATTTCAATGTGATGGTTGCCCGCCCATTGCCCGCCAAATTCATTTTTTTTTTCAATCTGTAAGTTGGACATAGTTCAGTTAATTTTTGGGAAATTGCAGTATCATCTTCGAGCATCGTCTATTTTGTGATTTAGTCACGACCAACTCGATATAAGACTAATGAATGAATAATGACAATAAACAGCTGAAACTGGCGCGAAGACAAGTTTTGTCCGCCTTAAGTACATACATTTTTTGTTTATATTTATAATTTATGGTGCTATGAATTATATTGTTTCAAATATAATGTTAAGCTATAAATAGTTATATCTATAATATTATCGGCAGTAAGTAGATACTAGAGTGTATGATACAATTCAAGATCAAATGTTATTGCGCAAAACATTATTTATTATTTTTATCGACTCTTATCTTAATCGCCAGGATTATTTGTATTGTGCATATATAAGGCGTATATTACAAATCTCCTTATTTATGGTTTTATTGGTAGGATTTGCCAATTCTTCAATAATTCACGCTAATCTTCAGGTAGTGTATTATTTAGATTAATAACTGTGTCGATCATGTTAACGTCGTGAAATTGATTTCAAGTCTAAAACTTTGTACATTTACGTTTAACTACACAAGCATTTATATTAAGGAACATGCCACAGATGTGCCCGCGGAATTCAATTTTTTGTGGTTTTTCAAATTGCGGGAATTCCAGTATCGTCTTCACGTGTTTAAACAAAAATATCTGCTTTAAAGTGTCGAGTTATAGAAATTAGTCCAACAATTGCGAGTTACTCACTTAAAACTTGATACTTGGACTAATTTCCTAGGATAGACATTTTTATGAAAAGATTATGATATAAACATACTGCCATCCCCGCAAATTGACTGCCTTAAGCCTATTATGTGTAATTAGCGTATAAATTGCAAAAAAACCCAAAAAAATTGGAATTTCGCGGGCAGATTCGTTGAGTTCGCCTTAATTATATAACTAACTAACCCGAAAAACGTTTCTTTGTCTAATAAATTATTGCTCATTAGGTATAGGTTACGAATTATGATAAATATTTTACGTTCTTTTTCAGACGACCTGAATACACGCAAAAAAAAACATAAAAATTTGTCTAGCCGTTTCAAAGGAGGTTCGTTATAAACGTTGTGATACGGGAATTTTATATATTAGAGATTTTTCACATTTATGAGAAAAATACTAAGCGAAATTTTGATTCAACTGACTTTCAATTAAGTAACAATTCTGTTAATATTATGAATGTGGCAGTTTGTATGTTTGCCCCTTTATTCAGACAACTAAGTATTTCTACTGATTTGGCTGAGAATGTAAACAGCTTACACCTGGGTTAACAAAGACTGTTTAATTCAAGGTTACCGCGGGATCAGTATAACTACACATTATACTATAGCAAATTAGTTTTAAATTGAAATTAAGTTGGGGACGTCAGTGGGGATAGGACACCACTAACTATCGGCATTTATCATTAATCGGATTTTTCTTGTCAACTGTCGTAAAAAGTACAGGAAACAGCAACTTTTAAATCGGCATTACTATCTTTTCACTTCTCAAGTTTCTAAATTGTTGAACTCTAAATTGCTCGGCGTCTTTGGCGGTACTATGGAAAGCAGCTGCGACCAAAGCCTCTAATCAGACCTGAGCCATTTTTATAATTTAGAAATTAATAATTATATAATTTAGAAATTATATATCTCCCCAATGCTCAAATCTGAGCGCGCCGTTGCCTGCGCCAGGGAGTCATAACATTGTTTGCAAGAGATGACGAGATGTAGCGAGAGACATTATCGTAATAACATAGGAACTGAACACCATCGGACTGAAACGCTCATATGAACGCCGTTGGCCGTACCTGCTACTGTCTTTGCTCGCTTTTATTCAGCCTTTAAGTCATCTAACCAACTGCCTAAACTTTCGCAGCTTTCTAGTTTTAGGACATTTTTGTGTTTAAGTTTATTCCTATAAATTTAAATATCCGTGGGACTTGAACCCACGTCCCCCAGCTATCGCAGCTTGGTGCTCTTACACCGACTGAGCTACGCAAGTACTGTCCCATTACGATGAAATTCGGGTGCATATTGTTTTTCGTTCTTGGGCAAAAATAAAAGTTACTTATACAGATTTAATTTTACTTTGAAATTTAGAACAGAGGACGATCTAATCTAATCTACGTATCACCCACAGAAAAAAGATTAGTCAAAAAGCTATTCCTTGGTCTGTGGTATCACCTATCAATATATTGGCATCCGAGATAACTCGATAACCGAATGTTGATGAGCTCTGTATCTAAAGGGGAAACTGCGAATATATTAAGTGCTATCTAATATCTATCTACTAACTAGTATCAGATAAACAGTGGATAAATAATATTTATTATTCTGTGTTACATTATAATAATTTGATATTATCCTGAAAAAAAAAATCATTTTTCAGGAAGTACATATTTCTATTATTAAGTTTTAAACATTGGCCCATTTAGAGTGAGATCTTTACTTAAATATTATTTTGCGGAATGCTACTTGATGGTTTTTAATTTCTTATAATCTGATCTTAAACGATTTCAATATATTTATTGCAGCAAGTGAACTACCATCTATACAAAGCATCACTTGTAATGACAGCGATGCTGCACTAGTGTCGTAATTTTATGTTTATTTTATTTAGTCGATATCGATTGCGCGGTGTTTTACGAGCGACGTTTCGATGTCGCGCGATGAGGCGGCGACGCGCGACGCGACGGAAGCTGTCGCATGTGAGATCGTAAATCAGCAACGAGTGGTGTGCACTGCTCGGTGTGTGGTGTACGGTATAAGTACATGGTGAACAAGTGACGCAATGGTCATTAATGTTTTTATGGCGCTGACATCCTGTGTGGTAATGCAATGGATGCGACGAATAATTCGGAGGGTTTGGGAGACCGTCCGTTGGTCGCTGTGTGCTTTGTGAAGTAACTATGAAATGAGTTTCATAGAATATATATATTTTTAAAGTCAACGCGAGCAAAGGAGCGAGTGGGTCACCTGATAGTAAGTGACCACCGCCGCCCATGGACATTTGCACCGTCATCAGAGGAACTGCAAATGCGTTGATGACTCTTAAGAAATTTGTGTATCCGCCCCTTGAAAACCCGATGTTATAGTTTTGAGAGTTATAGTTCTATCGCCACATAACCTGTGCCTGTATTTTGTGCCTATCAAAGAATGATAGCCACTGGCATATGTTTTTTATCCATTGAAAGTTTGCTATAAAATAAAAAGAACATTTCCTTAGTAAAACTTCAATGGATGAAAAACATTTGCTAGTGGCTATCATTCTTTGACAGGCACCGAGTTACAGAATAGATACGCAGAGGGTACGATTGCAGTCAAGTTGTAGTGCCACACCGTTTGCGTAAGTTATTGAAGTCCTTTGTGGGGTTGAATGTACGCTTCTACAATATGATACCGAAGTCTGGCTTGGACTTACCTTTGCACCGGTTTAAAGATACTGTCAAAAACATTTAATGAACCAGGGTTACTACACCATTGAAGAATTTTTAAATAACAAGGATTCTTGGAACGATAGTGATATGCTTCCATCTCCTCACGAGATATCTTAAAAATATTGTTTCATACTATATTGAGACATTTTTTGAAAAAAGCAAGTACCGAGTTCCTTGCCAGTTCTTCTCGGTGCAAACCTGCTTTCTCGAACCTGGCGGTAGAGTCTTGACATTTCATGAGAGCTTATATCTAAGCCTATGTGAAATAAAGAATTTCATTTCAAGTAGGTGCTAAGTTATAAGTAGTAAGCATTGTTTACGTCATTGCAAATATTACCGTTATAACAGGTTACAGCGACACCCTCTAGCTCGTGACACACCACTGACTTCTGAGTTATTATCATAAGCACGTGGCAATTTGTTGATCCAACCTGGGGGTCTGCAGTCAATTAGCAGTGGATGTGTTGGCAGTGCAGTGGTTCAATTGATTAACAACTTGTTCATTTACGTATCTGAGTAAAATATCAAAGTATCAAAATTATTTATTTGGTTACCAAATGCTTTTCGTATGCAGCAGGAAAGACGGATAATAATCCTATACCTTTAAACGAGCAATTCTATACATATTTGATAATCAGATATTTCTTTATAATCTGAATCTCGGAAACGGCTTGAACGATTTTCATGAAAATTGAAAGAAAATGTCGAATTTACCAAAAAAATAACATAAAAATATGACTCCTGCTGCCATCTATTGGCCAGTAGTATACCACCTAGCGAAGCTCGGTCACCCAGATATTATTATCTTATCTTTAAAACGAGCCTGCTATTAAATGTGACTGGAAAAGATAAATATGGGTGTTTATGAGAAAATACCGTGTTTGGTAAATAAAACCTTACTGCACTACTTCTTTAAAAAACTTCAATCGATAGCAAAAATAACTATTCAGTTGTCATTGAAATATAACCGACATTATAATATTACAGTACTCTCAATATCTCGTTGCGATACAATACAGAACAGAGAAACAGCTACCGTCTTTTGCGCCGTCTGTCACACTTACGACTTTACGGTAGGCGCCTTACTATTCTACCATTTTATTGCATCGCTGGCAGCGAGATATTGCTACTACCATAATAGTTGAATTTGACTCGAAGGGAATCTAAATCCGTTTGAACGCAATCTCATTGAACAACAGAGTGGTGAGGTTAAGGGGGGGTGCGGGCGGCAAAAAACAAAAGCTTTATTTGATCTCGCGCTATCGGATCGGCCGCGGGCTGATAAGAGGCTGCGATACAGCGATACGTTCCCACTGAGCAGATTGATTGTTTTTTGAGGGATTGGACCTTCGCAATATTCCAGGTTCTTCAGTAAAGGCGTATAGAGATGTAGCAGACTTTCACGCTCCGTATGTATGAGGTAACTTCAAATTCAAACTCAGAACAGTTATTATAGTAGATTTATTTACTATAGTAGCAATAGGCTGTTGTGTTAACTTGACGTCGGGATAATTGTCAAAGTTGTAGTTTGATTGCTCAGCGGAGATGTTGATGTGAGTTTGTCAAACACGGGCGGCGACCCGGGGCGCCGGGGCGGCGGGGGCGGCGTGGCGCGTATCATCATGTATAATTCATGCGAGGGAACGCTTTAATTGTACAAGTTGCAATGACGAGCCGCGCGATGGAGCTTCAACCGACATGTTTGTGATTATTGTTATGAGATTTTTATTCTCATACAAATGATTTACTTATTTATGAATAACTACATGACGTGTGGAATTGGATTGAGCCAGAGAAAAGTAACATGAATAATGCTAATTTGATTAAGGAATGCATCACTTTGGAGGACACAATTTCGACGTCAAATGAATTCGCAACTCAGTCGATGCGACACAGCCTACATTAATTCGTAAAATCGTGTTGTAGGGTAGACCAGAGGGCCCAGACAAAATGACATTCTATTAGCGATATCGCTATAATCAGCGATATAAAATGCCAAAACTGTACGGGATTGACGTTTTTCGAAGGCAACTGTTGCTCCCATATTTTTTTTATTTTATTCTTAATGATTTTGGAAAGAGCGATTAAAAGGTTTCTACGACGAACTTAGTCAATTGGCACAGGCTGTTGGTATCTGTACAGTGGTGTCGACTCATTACAAATGTAATTAGCGAGGCGCGAACTATCAGCGGCATCCTTTGATCGCAGTGTACGTCACGCCAAGTATCATGACGTCAAAATTAGTACGGTATTAGTTGGATGTGTCATTGGCATGGTATGGTAGACCTCTACATTTTATCATTTTGGACTTTTCAGAGTAAGAGCGTTCGTGGAAACATAATGTCACTTGTTTATTAATAGTGAAGAAAAACATCGTGAGTCATATTGGAGCCATCAACAACTACAACCTTGCTTACAATCTGTATGCCTAAGAGTTCACTGCAATATTCTGTATGGTATTAATGAAGCCCACAAACTCGTACTAACCAACCAATGTGGTGAGTTATAGCTAAACCGCTTTTATTCAGAGATCGAAATTTTATTCATGCGAAATTAAAAAAAAAAATTTTATTAATGGCTTGTGTACCTTTCTATGGAAGTTTTGGCATTCTATGTCCAAGGGTTTACTCTGGACAGTAAAGGTTTAGTGACTGAACGAATAAGTCAAAAGGTTTTTGTAGTGAAAGATCCGGTTCTGTCCTGCATGATGCATCGAATGAATAGACGTAGCAAACAGTTTTAGTATTACCTTGGGAGAATATCAAAAGCAAAATTTCAACTCAATTATTCACGCACTGGAAAATGTGTAATTGATTTAACATCTCACACCCCAGTAGACGATGTGTTCGTCCCTGGGCGGGTTGCGTAGAATCAATAGACGTTTGTCGGTCACTCGTGAAAAAGATCCCAAATTCGACAACTGGCCGACCCGTGTCGGTGTTTCTGTCCAAATTGAGTTAGTTACCGCGACGTGTTCGCCCGGGGCGCCGGCGTGCGGGGGCGGCAGGGGGGAGGAGAACGCTGTGTGCAGAGGACTTGCGTAGGCTGTATTGTATTTCTTGAGTTAATTTCGCCGAGTACGTTAACGAGTTAAATAAAAGAAATGTTTGTCTTATTTGGGTTATTCTTTTCATGGATCGGTTTATAAAAAATGTGGTACGGATATAAGCCGGGGGACAAAATCAAGGGTGAACCAAATGTTTTACTATAATACTAATATCTAATAAATAATAATAATTCTATTTAATACTGATTTGCAAAATCCGTGTATACTAAAGATATTTCCTTGACGAAAAGTAGCCTATTTAAATTAACCTAACTTACATCTGAGCTATCTACATTCCAAATTTCAGCCTAATCGGTTTAGTAAGTTGTTGCATGATAGAGTAACGAACATCAGAACTTACAAATGTTCACTTTATAGCTTTTGCATTGCACTACTTTCGAATTAATTACCTAATAATAAATAATTTATTGCCAAATATACCCAACTATATCAGTTATCAATCTCTGATGCCCTATAAATAATGCCATTCGCATAGTATACCTATTATCTACTAACTTTTTGAAAACCATGTTGAAATCAAACACTCCATAGGTATGATTAAGTACCGAAGAAAACCTTATAAATATTATTAAAGCCAAAAGTCAAAATTTTATCAAATATGCAATTGCAAAGTGCCTGTATTTCATATTTGCCTTCCAAAAAGTCAGGCAGGTAGCCGGTAACGGTGCAATAAATAAAGCCTTCCGTTCACCGAGTCGAGTATCGTCTCCGGGGCGGCGGGCCCGGGGCGGCGAGACCCAGGGCGCCGGAGCCCGGGGCGCCGGGTGCGGCGTGCAGTTAAATGACGTAATTATCATACAAGCGATGTGAAGCTCCCGCGCGCATATTTTGTGCCTGCAACTTTACGACATCGATGAAAACGCCGATGTCGTCAATTATTATTTGTTCCAATGTCAGAAGTTATTATGGGACATTGGTTTATTTCATAATTAGTTTTAGGTACTACAGCGGGCCACTATTGGCCCAGTGCGAGTTGGTGAGCCTTCCACAACTTGGGGTAGAGCAGAAATTGGCAGTGCGTTCGGATCGGAGCGTTTGATCCCGGTTTTGATTCCTAGCACGGACCAGTTTAGAATGTTATAATTTTTAACTTAATATGGTCTGGTGGCAGGCATGTACAGAGGTATACAAGGGATTTATCGTTAGTGTGAGATACTGTAGGTAGTTTTCTTTTAACATCTCCCAAGTTAGTATGATGATAAATCTTTTGCTGCATCATCACTTGAAATCTTTATACAGCAGTCAAGTATGTAGTCAAATTGTAGAGTTTAAAAAACGGACGATTTAAAAGTAAAAAAGCACAGCACCGCCACCATCAATACCACCTTAGAAGCATGTGTCGTTGTTTGCGTTGCATCGTAGATGAGTACAACGTTGCGCAGTGAATCGCACAGAATAGACCAGCTGTTAAGTTGCCGCAATTATAACTGTTTACTGCATGAAAGAGATCTCGTCGCTAATTCGCGCGCTTGTCTCACCGCCGCTCGTGTTATGACGTCATGAATTTGTCTAGACGTCACAATAATATTATAATTGCGTTACTTATTCATGTGCGTTACATTTACTTGACTTTTAACGGGAAGTTTGTAACATACACCAGAAAATAAGTTTATATTGTTTTTCTGTGTTTTATAACGATACCGGTTACCTACTTGACTTTACAAAAAACTAATTTGGCAGATGAAATAAATATTGTAGAAGATGGTGCGGTATCTATAGTGTCTGACTTAAAACACAATACATTTCTGGTTAAGGATAATATACGAGAGAATGAGAAGCCACTCAACCATAGAAATAAGAAGACGTAGGCCTATTCTAGGTACTATTTGCACCATCTACTACACGTGATGGAAACTTCAAAACAGCAACGTTTAGCGCTTATTTTCATAGTTTAGCCGAATCAGTTCAAAAAGGTTTTAACTCAAATAAGCATCATTTTGAGTGATATCTCGTCCTAATTCTCACAAGATGAAGTATATTAAAACAAGCAAAACAAATTAGTTGACATGTCAACTCGCTAATCCGCTACAAAAGCCTTTGATCTCTACTAACTTCCGACATCCCCCTCCTCCCCCCGTCCCGCACTCCGCACCCCGCACCGCTCCTCGGGACTCCTCCGCCTTATCATCCCGCGCGGGTTCGGGGAGAGGAACACTTCCTAAGTTTTTAATTATTTTTGCGACTTGTCCTGCAACTAAATCAATCTGAACTCCACGAAACACATAAAGACGCTTGCTCATAAGACCGATAAATGCCGAAGTAAAACGCGTCTGATCGCCGATTTGGGAGATAGTTTTATGAGGTAGATACGAAAGGCCAAAAACTGTACAGTCAGTCTGTTTGGTCTGCAATAAAATAAAACTGGTAAATATTTCCAAGGATAAACTTCAATATAAGCACAAATTCGGTATTTAAGCACCTTAATTGCACTTTTCTCTAATGGCTCCGAAAAAGATTTTTTTGATCGTAACAAAAATTAAGAACCCATAAAAATCGACTGATTAAAAGCATACAAATATGTTGAATAACCGGCGTTGGTATTGTGATTATAGTGTAAAAGATTCATAGCCTGATTTCCGACAGACAACTTTAAATACGAACACTTTAATGAGCGTTCATCCAGCAAGTGTGCAGCCTCCTTCGGCGTGATCTGCGGAACCCAATAACAAAGTTGAATGTCGCCAAACAATGCGGATCACTGACGCAGTTGTAGTAGTAAAGTTAGTACCTTGAAAGTTGGTCGTGTTTACTTCCGACACCTGTCCAAACATCGCAGACAACTTCGACACTTATTGCGTTAATTACTCTACTTGTGAGATACTTTAAGACACTGAAAAACGATAGTGAATAAATAATGCACAGAGAGCTAGGATCTGATAGCGTAACAAAAACGTATTCATCGTTGTCATAATCGTTGCCAAATTCTGCGCCGTGATTGGCTGACGCAAATCAGGAACCCAATCAGCGAGCAGACTTAATAAACCGTTACGATAAAGTCTATGAATACGTTTTTCTTAGATAAACTAGATGGCTCCGCAGTCTGCCTATGACTGGAAAACAATGTGGTTCGAATCCCGTTGGCAGCGATAATTTTGATGCACTTATAATTTATAATTACACCTAGTGTGTGAAGCAGTAAAAAAGTAAACTAGAAGCTGTTCTACAAATGTATATTAGACCAACGAATTTTATAGATCTTACGGACTACGGTAAAAGTGGCATTGGGGGTAATCTACTTGCGTTCACAATATTTCAGTTTATTATGCCTGCCAACCTGTGTATACAATATACAATATGTTAACTATAGTTAAGCTATACTTAAAGCCCATCCCATCCTTAGATCGTTTAGTTTTGCCAAAAAAACTTTGTGGAGGGAGTTTACCTGAAAACGTATAACGCTATCGAATTCGAAACATTATAATAATTGTATTTTGTACTAGCTTGTTATGGATAAGTTTTTATGATACCTCTTCTACTTATTATAAAGGACTTAGTAACCGAAAGATCTAAGGCTTTAGTATATTGCTTAAATGTACTACTTTTCAGATGATTGTTTAGGTACTTTGTTTTAATGCTAATTGCTACAATATTTACATTTATACTAACTGATTCTTTCAAGTAAATTACACTTTAAATTCCTGCAAAATTTGCTTAAATTATTATCACAAAACCGAAAACGAAGAAGTTGTAATAAATTATGGAATTCAAGTTTCGTAAAACGCCAAGAATATTGTGAAGAATAGCAAGCGCTGCAGTACTTATTTGCAAGAAATGCTGGAATTTCTCATAAGAAACTTAATTTAATTTTGAAGCTTTAAAAAACTTTGTAAACATAAAAATGCAAAAGCTTGCCGCGTTGTTAAAATATCAAGACCATAAATTTAAAATTTCTTTATAAATTGCGCTTTAACATATTTTATAATATTAATATTATCCTGTGATTTTATCTTTACCATCTGTTTATGGTTTTCTTGTTAAGATGTCATCTGTGTAATACAATAAAGAAGGCATTGAAATAAAAGGCTTTCATAGAAGTACTATCATTACATGTAAAATTTTGAAATAATTATGATTAATAGGGATCAATGTATATTTTACGGGAAAAATAAAATGAACTCTGTATAATTTTAGTTTTTTTTTGGTATTAGCAATTAACCTCACAAAACAAAGTTAAGTTTGCGGTTCGGTAAAAAAAGGGATTTTTCACTTTTTCTATGGTATTACCAACGAATATATAATATTGTTAGTACGGAACCCTCAGAGCGCGAGCCCAACTCGCACCTGACCAATTATTTGTTCTTATATCACTTCACACCAAATATTATTTTCCAAAAATAACAAAATCGCTTTCATCATACAGAAATATTATATCTACGTATTCTATTATCACTATTACTAATGACGTAATTCAAGATCAACTTGTCATTTATGCAACAGTGCTTTCAGCGATATATATTTTTTTAAGGGTTCCATACCAAAATGGTAAAAATGGAACCCTTATGGTGAGACTTTTTCCGTCCGTCTGTAACACTCGATTATTTCAGTAACTATCGAAGCTTTCGACTTGAAATTTGGAATCTTTTTAGGTAGTAGTGACCCAACGTCATAGCAATCATAAAATTTTGAAAATCCTTTTTATTTTTATTTAAAAAGGGGGGTAAACCGGGTTGTTGAAATTTTAAAATGAGATAACAATATTGAGTGGGGTATCATATGAAAGGGCGTAACTTGTGTATTCCAAAACCAATTTTTATTTATTTTTATGCCTGATAGTTTTTGATTTATTGGGCAAACTGTCGAAAAATCTACCGTTTCTCCCCCTTATCTCTGAAGTTTACCAATCAAAAAATCTGAAATAATTATGGTCAATAGAAGTTAACGTATATTTTACAGGAAAATAAAATGAACTCGCTAACTTATATACTTTTTGTGATATTAACAATAAACCGCCAAAAACAAAGTTACGTTTGTGGTTCGCCAACTAAAGTACCTACATGTAAATTATACTCGTAAATTCATGAACAAAAGAGATTCCTTTAATGTTTTACTTATTTTATAGTATGTAACCCTCGGTGCGCTAGTCTGACTCGCACTTGGCCGGTTTTTTTTACTTTAAAACGCGTTGTCATCTCGTAATGTCGTTTCAATAGAAATTTGAAAAATTTTAAGTCCTACCGTTATTTTAATCAAATGAATTTGAACCCTAAATCTACTGAAATAGGATTCAGTTTGCGTATCACGTTGGTATCCATTGAAATGTACTTACAAAAGAATATTCGGAGAGCGACAATCGTAGGCGACGAGTACATTTCAATAATCACAGTTTCGCGCCCGCGCCGCCCCCGACCCGCCGCAGCCACCGTGCCTGCACTCTTGAATCTGATCATTTGACAAACAACGTTTGGCAAACTTTTTATTTGAAACTTTACCTTTCGTAAATGCATGAACGACTGTAATATCAACATAGCACATAACATTATAACATGTTTTTAGTAAATCTGTAACAGCAATTTCTCTTGATTCAACTAAATAAAATAAAAATAAGAAATATTAGTTAGTAACCAATCGTTACTTTTTAAGAATATCTAAAAGTAAAATGTATCATTCGTTTGTCAAAAGTATTAACATCAGTCAATTTCTTAATTTCTGATAAAAAGATCCAGTGAGACATTATAGTTGCCCAATGCTCCAACTGAGCTACAAAGGCCAATTATTGTCCAATGATGTAAGACCAGATACTGCTTGTCATAACGTGTAGTACTATCCAGAAGTTGACCCCAACTCCATAATGCTTCCAGTATATATGGAGCACACAGCGCTGCTTTTGAATTAGAGCCCTTAAGAGTCCTGTGAACTACGATGTCTCCATTCATTCAAAATACCAAATCATTTGTAATTCGTGCATATTTCGATCATGTTGTGGTGTTATTCAGATTCATATAACATGATGGAAATTTGCACGAATTACAAATGATTTTGGTATTACGAATGTATGGGAGACATCGTGGGTAAGCGGACTCTTAACCGGATTAACAAAAACTTTATTTTGTTTTTAACTCAAAAATATTATCGCGAAGAGAAAATTTGATAAACTGTTATAATTAATTTGAAAAGATGTCAAGTTTGTATTAATTGTTGTAATGTCAATATATTGTTTCTTGTCAAATGAATTTTCAACTTTGTCGAATTCAGTTTGTGAAATGAAAAGTTTGTAAATGTTCTCTGTCACAGGTCAGTTTGCCGCTCGCTGCACTGTGCCGAGGTGCAGGATTATTTAGATTTAATGCAATCACCCTTCCCTCCGGGTCCCCTCTCGCACTAACCCTGATCGCGGCAGTTCGCATGGATCTATGCGAGCCCCCGCGGCGTAGTGCGAATGTCTAAGTAATAATGTTAATTTAATAACAAAATGGGTTATTTATGGGTTTAATCTCCGATAAAAGCGTTTGGATTGTTATAGAAACTCCTTTGTGATTGCATTTTTTAACATTTTCTCTACTTTATATTAAGGAGCACACCACGGGTGTGCCCGCGAAATTCAAATTTTTCGTGGTTTTTTGCGATTTTTAAGCTAATAAGACATAATAGGCTTATGGCCGTAAAATTGCGATAATCTCAATATCTTCTTCACGTGTTTATATAAAAATCTCTGCTCGAAAGTGCCGAGTTAAAGAAATTAGTCCGAGATTTGGGAGTTACTCACATAAAACTCGATACTCGGACTAATTTCCTAGGATACACATTTTTATGCAAAGATTTTGATATAATCATGTAAAGATGATACTGCCATTCTCGCAAATTGATTGCCATAAGCCTATCATGTCTAATTAGCGTACAAATTGCAAAAAACCACGAAAATTTTGAATTTCGCGGGCAGACCCGTTGATTTCACGTTAATAGAAAAAAAAAACACTACCCCAATGAAGTGTAACAGAGGTTATTTTAATTTTTTTAGTTTGTTTGGTTTTACTCGCCATTATAAATTGAGCGGAGAGAAATACGTTCCCCGTGATCAGTGGCGGAAGAGCGATATCGCTGGCATAAACGAAAGAAGAATGCACAAAATTTTATTATAACGTAAAAAGTAATAAATATTTGTAGGTACACGGGTAGAAAAACGTCTTCACAGGTAACAGTAGATCCGTTAATATGATGAATAATATCACACTTCATCAGCACACGCGCTACGCATGGATTAGACAAAGCGGATGTAAGAACGTCGCAAAGCGGAATATCTCACAATAGTGGAAAAATTGCCTATTACAGGTCGATAAAAACGACAGGTCGATAAATACTCGTATCTGTATCTCATTCTGATTGGTCCAAATGTTTGTGTCACGTCCTATATGAAATACGATGCAAAATTGGCCTATATAGGTACCATCACAAAGTGAGACAATTAATTTCGTATAAAGCAGTTTTGTGAAGCTGAACTTGTGTTTTGATTTGAAAGGACTTAAGAGAGTCCTGTGATCTACCATGTCTCCCATACAAACGTAATACCAAAATCATTTGTAATTCGTGTACATTTCGATCATGTTGTGGTGTTATTCGGGTTCGTATAGTATTAATCTATGCTCCTGGCCATATCTGGTTCCGAAATAATATTGTTAAACGAAATTGTAAACGAATTTAGTTTTGCTTATTTTTATGTCAAAGAGGACATGTTTTCTGCTTATTTGTTTTGTAATAAAAACAACACTATCTCACGTCGCATTAGTTCAGGAGCAGAGTTTTTACTGTCCAGCTAAAGAAAAACACCAGTTAATGTGGAAAGTTACAAGTTTTCATTCATAATTTTTGGTATTACGGAACTCGACCAAAGTTGTAAAAATTTTGATCAAAATTGATTATTATTTTATTTTAAGGAAATGTTTCTGAACCAAATATGACCAGGAGCATAGATTATTACTATATGAATCCGAATAACACCACAACATGATCGAAATATTCACGAATTACAAATGATTTGGTATTTTGCATTAACGGAGACATCGTAGTTCACAGGCCCCTTAAGTCTCAGAATGCCAAACGCAGCACAGTAACTTGTTTATTTTGTCCCCTTGTGCTGAGACCCTATATTTTAATAAATGGCATCAGTGCAACGCTCACACTAAATCTGTACGAGTTATCGACGTCCCTCTGAGTGCGAATGTCTTCGCAATAAATATTACTTCCTAATAATAATATTTTAGCACCCGGCTCGTCCCCACTCGATAACAAATCTGTTATGGATCCTGTAATACTTACACATTATGCTCTCCCTTCGTATTCCTGATTGAGTGTAACATTTCTGCTTAATATAATTAATTTTATTTTTATTTGAAAATCAGTTATTTTATTATTATTATTTTTGTAATGTATAGACAATAACGTTTTGAAATAAATGTATAAAATTGTGATGTAGAGACAGGGGATCAAAATTTGTATTGCTATGCCCTGACAGGGTTCTATGTGCACTGTATTGCATGTACTAGTACACATGATGCAATGTAAATAAATAAATAAATATAACCGTCTTCAGAGAGAAGGTTACGTAGGTAGGAATGGCTCCATTCTACTATATAGATATTGATGAAAGGCAAAATGTAACTTAAAAGTTAGATGTGAGTTTGTATATTATTATTATGTTAACGTCTAGAAGTTGGATGCGCGCGCAATCTCCAAAGAATGCTATGATTTAGAATAGGATAATATTATATAGAATAAAGAAACTGATTGTAGTCCTTGAAAAAAATTAAATTGATTTTCCGTTTTTTTTTTTGTCTGTTAAATTATTGTCTACTAGCGGAGGCCCGTGGCTCGGCCCGCGTGATTTTGGGAATCATAAAATTCCGCAACAAACGTGGATTTTTCCAGGATAAAAAGTAGTCTATGCGTTAATCCAGTTTGTAAGCTATTTATAGTCAGCCAAATTAGTACACCACACATACAAAATTCCGCATTTCTAATATAAGTAAGGATTGTGTTGTCTATACGTGCTTTTTAAAGAAAGATTGGTTATAATATGTCCCATTATTAACTTAAATTATTAAATCCGAGTCAATAGATCACGATAAATCTCGCCACGGTAACAAATCAAAATTAATATCTCTACATTGTTTCGCGGTTCAACTATAAACTATTTATCACGCTAGTACATCCGGAACACTATAATAGTTAAAGTTACTTGCAAACATAGTTTTAGGCAGTCAATTGAATTAATGCGCTTTTGAAAACGGGAGTTATTTATTTCAGTTCAGCTGGACTCAAGTTTCCATATTTTCATTGAACGGAGATGCCTCGTCCATGGCAACGCGTAGCGTGATGCGTCACGCGGTTGTGTTAAATATTTTATCTAACCCAAAGTTTACTTAATTTATTTTCACCAAAAAATGAATTTAAAGTAACTTTTTAGAGCGGTGTTCAATTTATACCATTTGCCTTGTAGATACTTTTCCACTTCGTATTGTAGATACGATACGATACGATGGAAGCTACGCCACGCGCTACACTGCGCGCTACGCTGCCGTAGCAACAGCCTTCGCGTTACTTTTAGCGAATGCTCTAAATTCCACAATTATATTGTAATTCCTATTGCTTCGAAGATATTTTGGTGTTGGAATTCCAATAATTATTATTGTTATGGATGCTTGATTTGGACTTATGTTTTGGACATAAAATGAGCCTGAATGAAATAAATCATTTGACTTTGACTTTTGACTTTGATAAATCATTTACAAGAGAAGCTAATAAATCTCGTCCCCATTAAAAAAACTTATAAATTTGTATATATTTTTAATGCAAAAATTTTGTTTTCTGCTACTAACATATTACTACAGCTGCATCTATTCTCTACGGTAGACACAGTATGTGATTGCGGCGAGCAGCGACAACATGTGAATACCACATCGAGCGATCAAAAGCGCGTCTGTCTTGTTGGGAACTTTGTACTTGTTCAGAATGTTGCTACTATTGAAATGCAAGGAAGTTATTCTTGCATATTTTTCTCATGCATAAAACAAGGTATGCTGCTTGATTGTTAGTTTCCAAGCTTGAAGTCGGCAGGTTCAATTTATTTATTACTGACGTCATTAGTTGCAAATAAAATAATACAAACCCTATAATTTTTCCTTCAAATTCGTCAAATTCTGCACTACCGTGTACCAGGAGAACATCAACGTATTAAAACTCGTTCGTTTTCAAAGAGTTAAAAGATTTATCGTTACTAGATTTAATTTGATTCGCACTGCGAGTGAATTATGAACCTTAACATTTAGGTGAAAGAGTGTATAATGCTGTGTACAACACGGTGCATTTTATTGAAATGTACTCACAAAGTGTACGAGACGACGGGAGCTACATCAAGGTGGCTTCTCATGGAGCGTGAATCTAAATTAACTTGGGTGGATTTCCTTTGGTGACTGAACAGAATTAATACAAATTCACCAATAATATTATTTATACCAACAACCCAAAGCTGCTTCCTGTATAATCTTAATATATATAAATCTCGTGTCACAATGTTTGTCCTCAATGGACTCCTAAACCACTTAACCGATTGTAATAAAATTCGCACACCATGTGCAGTTCGATCCAACTTGAGAGATAGGATAGTTTAAATCTCAATTTATCTATTTTTTATTGCCCCTAAGGGCAAAACAACGTTTGCCAGGTCAGCTAGTCGATTATAAATTATAGGTGTTCATAAAAGCAAATTTTTATTTAACTTTAGATATGTTTGTGGGTAGCTTTTTAAGCATAGTACAAATTTATTTGTTGCTTTTACCGATTGACGTGTCCGTTTTTTCTGCGAGGTAGCAGCAATAATGCAGCATGGGTTTCATCTCCTTATTTGACCAGACTTCGTCTAGTTTGGGAGATCGCACTCGGTGGGAAACCACCCTTTGCGCTGCGGGCGCATACAACAATAGTCGCGGATCCGAGACAGTTCGCCACTCCGGTGGACATTTAACACGTGTTTCTAGGTTGTGTTTAATGCAATGCCGCCTCTAAGTACACTCGTAGCAATTTTCTTTTACTTTCGTGACAAAAGGTGTGGAAGCTGATTATGTGATCAGCCACCAGTTCTTATTGCGTACTTCTAGTAAAACACAACTGAAATTTAGACTTGAAATCTAAATCTGCTAATGCTTTGGAAAGTTAAGAAAATGTATGTTAGAGGTGCCTGGTGGAGGCGAAAACCGAAAAAATACTGAATGTCTTTTTGCAACAATTTTGATAGAAAATACTATTTTTTAAATCCATCGTTGTAATAGCTTTAATAGGCTGCACTTTATTCTTTAGTACTCCATTTTATTTGTGTTTTTCCCTAATATTTAAGAACTATTCCTACTGAATAGGAGTCGTAAAATTTAAACCAGTTGTACCTACCTTAATCCATACAACACCTAACTTTGAAAATCGCAAAAGATAGAATACTTACCAAAAGCCAATAAACGTTTCGGCAGCTCGCTCGGGCAGTCCTAGCCGTCAGACGTGCCGAGCCTGCAGGACGCAGTGACGAGGCGATTGCTGGGATAATACCGTTCCCGTTTACCCCGTAATGTACTCCGTGACTTTGTGACTGTCAAGTGCCCGCCGCCGGTAGGAACGCCGCGACATGATAGATGTCCACTGCAGCGCAGTAACTGCTCAATATTGGTTATAGGTAACCGGTAGTGAATAGAGTATGAAGTGTGTGTCAATTACAAGCGAGCTTTTGTGATTTAAACCTTGCTGTCAAGAAGAAGTATAGGATATAGATTGTAGGATTTTATATTTCTATCAAACTCTTTGTAGAGATATTTAAATTATAATAAGAAAGAAAAGCAAAGAATTAGCGTTTTACATTTTCAACTGTTAGGTACTTGTAGTAATATCAGTACGAGGTAATGTGCACGAGTAGGTACAACTAGCAAACAGATGAAAATAAAGCTATTTGTTTGCAGCAGATAAAGCCATCACATATTATTTGCGATCGCATCAGAAACCTGTCAAAATGGGAGACAATAAATGTGTGTGAAATACAAGTTTTGTAAAAAGAATGTAGACAATGCAATTCTTATAAACTTTGAAAAAACTATTTAATTTTCAGTAGGCACAGTGATGTCTATACGATAATATGTATCTAGTGGTCGCTAATGGTCGTAGTGATCGGTATCAATTCTTGCGGGATGGGATTCCTGCAGTCTGTGGGCACGTGTGTGTATGGGGGGGGGAGGGGGGATGGTGGTGGAATAATAACACGGTGCAGTCGGAGCTGCGGTGTCTTGAACTACGGCCAATACATCACCGCCGTGAGACTATCGATTGAAGAGTGGCTAGCCTATCATGCATTACTTATAATATAAATTCCACCTGCTTACAGAAACGCACGGGTTCGATTCATGAGTTTTAGATTAGGATTTGTTTCAAATTAGGTTAGGACTATTTTGGATATTGTTATGGTGTTATTATGTTATTCGACAAGTTTGTTTTATGTAATTTCACAAGAAAAATTGTAGGCAACAGTTGATTACTTGACGACAAATAATAGCAATAAATCTAAATAATAAAAGAATCGCATTTTTTAAGGGAAAAATATATACATAAAACAAGTAAATAATTAAAAAAAATAAAAATTTAAAAACACGACTGGCCTGTGGTAAAACGAGTTTTTTCAAAAAAAATATAGTCATGTTACTCGGGATGATGTAAGGATTCTAACGGTTCAAATCTATTCAACCGTTCAGAAGTTATGGTGGAATAAAGAAACTCACATACATACATAAACCCTAAAACATAATACTCCTTTTTGGGCAGTCGTGTAAGAAATAGACTAGGTATACCCAAATTCCAATTTTTTACAATATCGTTACAGCCATTTCCATGATCCTCGAAATAATTGAAAATTCTAGAGACCGATCTGGTGCGATGCTATGCACCTAGAATCATGTTGGTTATAAAGTAACAGTAACGATGCTAAGTACCTCATCAGCATGGAAGGGGTCATTAAACTTCAAAGACCGCTACACAGTATCGCACCGGAACTATCAAAAGCATGGCAGTGCGTTTTGCCGGTAGAATGGTAATAAGCTGCAACTATAGCCGCTACGGGACCAGACCTGGGTCGGCTTAGCAATTACATTCATAAAAAAATATGCTGCAGTGATGAAAAAGTAATAAGATTTCACTGAGTCCTCACAGCGCGAACCCTAAAAATATGTCTCCTTTATAGTAAACGCAACCAAAGGAAATGTAAAGCGTCGGATAATTAAAACCGTAATGAGTGTGCGTCTGTGCGGAGCTGTCGACATAATGCACGCTAAATTCTTTGGACAAGAGCGTACGTGAATTCTCTAATTGCTGTCGCGCGAACACGAGTGACGCGAGGTCGCGTGACCATGGAAGAGCATATAAGCAAAATCTTATAACAATTTATTAATTGTGTTATATATCACGGTTTATTGCTCCTTGAGCACACTTGAGTGTATTCCTGTCTACTTCGGCTGCAGCTTGTTAGCTGTTTACGGCAAAGACGTACTGCTAAATGATTAAATCATTTAGCAGTACGTCTTTATATCAACCACTTTGAAGTTAATATCATAACACCATAATTTATACTCTAAGTCTATAGACACCTACACTTACACTTAGCATAAGGTGAGATTTCAATAAAGTATCTTTCACAGAGCAATGAATGACAAACTGCTTTATGTTGGTCAATCGAAGCCAGTTTTCAATATTTTGGTGCATTTTGCTCATATGCAGTCGGGAACAAAGTGCGTCGCGTTATACCGACTTCAAAGACCGTGGTACAATAATTACGAAGCAACTGCCATTCTTCGCCTCACCAGAACAGATGTATCAGGGTTCTGTTAGATTGGTAGTATAAACAGTTAATCTCGAAATGACGAATTACGGTAGGAAAATTAGACATAAAATGTCAACTTTATAATAGTGACTCATGCATCAATGGCCGATAGCCCGATTGTTCAGACTTCCCTTCTCATCATGGAGTCAAGGGTTCGAATCCCGGGCACATACCACTAAATTTTCCAAGTTATGTGCGATTATGGAAACTAAATATAACTTGCTTAGTGGTGACGTAAAACATCATGAAGAGAAGGAGTGTGGAACGTTCAGCATACAGTCGCAAAAGCCCGTAAACCGCAATTGGGTTGCGTGATGGGGCATAGCCAAATACTTTTCATCCTGGAGAAATCTATGCCCAGCCGTGGGGCGTAATAATATTGTCCAATTTGACGACCTCTGTGGCGCAGGGGAGGCACGCTCAGATTCGAGTGGGAGGTCGCGGGTTCGATTCCCGCCACGAGCCACTTTGGAATTTTATAATTTCTAAATTGGCTTAGGTCTGGTCTGGTGGGAGGCGTTGGCCGTGGCTAGTTACCACCCTACCAGCAAAGACGTACCGCCAAGCGATTTAGCGTTCCGGTACGATGCTGTGTAGAAAACGTTGGGGTGACATAACTTACTCCTTCCAAGTTAGTACGCTAACATTTTCGGCTGCATCATCACTTACCATCAGGTGAGATCGCAGTCAAGTACTAACTTGTATAGCGTAAAAAAAAATTGTTTTAATTAAAGTTCCACATCTGTACTGGAATCAATCAGATGAAAAACAACGGGCTGAAGAATTAAAGTAAATGAAGACAATAGGGTATTTGACTCCAATTTTTTTATTACTTTATTATAAAGTAGAATTAAAATAATAACGTGCACTGAAAGAACTAATTAAATCGATCAAATAACAAAAAAGTTATAAGCATTTAAAGATTTGTGATTAGACAGAGATAGCAACAGGACATTGTGACGTCACAAAGTACCAATGCCATAGTAGCTTCGTGCGGCTTCATACAAATTTTCGTTTTGCGAGAAAGGGATAGAAGATCCCCCACTCCAAAGTTTAAACGCCTGTAACTTTGTAAATCTTCGTTGGATTTTAATATTTCTTTCACTGCACGTTATTATTTTTATCCTAGTTTATAATAAAGTAATATTTTTTATCAAATTCAAAAGTAGTGTAAGACCCCATTAATTAATTTCATCGTTACATCGTATCGGCGCAGAGTCGCATTTCGGGTAAAACTGTTGAACGCTGCAATGGGCATTCACTCATTAAACAACTTGAACGGATTAAGTCTGGTTAATTTGATTACGTGTTACTGTGCTGCAATGCAGGAACACTGCATACTGCACAGTGCACATTGCAGTGCAACAGTGCAGTAAACTGATTATTATGAACGCTTTGTGCGACAACTCAATCAGTGGCTGCGTCGCTGCAATGTTTTTTGCGATGGTTTACATTTTTAACAACACCATTTTTTGTGCACAAAGTATTCAACCTCAATAATATCAGTTTTAGTTGAACAAATCATGTTTACAAAACCACAACTAGGATAGGTATAAACGTTCTTCGTTTATTCTAACAAGGTAATAAATATGTTAAGGGCAGCACTTAATTTATATTATTTAGTGTTTCATACATTAATCATTAGTCTCAAAAAGGACGCTTTGGTAATATCAGACGGTCCACTCGAAAGTATGTTCGCTTGAGTTAATGAAACATTTTGTTTCACTCAATGTAGACATATTCTTTACTTTCTTACGAGTATCTTCGAATTATGAGAGTAGGTAAAAGATGCCAAATGGAAACATCCAATATGGTGGAATTGGTCGTTCATTAATGAATTCATTCGGCACTTGCATATGATGTGGTCACGCGGTACTATTTTATAATCGAAAATTCAGATAAATTGTGAGGAAATTGTTGTAACAGTGAGACTCCGCTTGCGGAGTTCATCCGGGTAGGTACCACCGCAGTGTCTATTAACTCTACCGTGAAGCTGTAATGTATTACTGTGTTTCGGTTTGAAAGGCACTGTACGCCGACGTGATGACTGGGTAAAATGAAACTTAACAACTGATGTCTCAGACTGACGAGCGCACTGCAGTGTGTCGTATGATATTGCAATGCAAAATTATGGGACGCACTGCATCTGACATGAACATGCGTGCCACTTAACATCAGGTGAGCGTCTTGCTCGTCGCATCATTCTTTATTATAAAAAAATACTTTAGTTTAACA
Organism: Coenonympha glycerion; assembly: GCA_963855885.1. NCBI lineage: Eukaryota > Metazoa > Arthropoda > Insecta > Lepidoptera > Nymphalidae > Coenonympha > Coenonympha glycerion. The sequence continues at coordinate 113,313 of OY979645.1, forward strand.
TTTTTCTCGTTTGCTTTAGGCTGCTCGCTTTCTATCATTTTAAGGGTTATAAATAGGGAGATATAAATCAATATGATCTGACTTAATTTAAGATCTATTACTGCAATTAATAGAAAAATAGGTGTAATACGTTTGTATTTAGAAGCGAGCGGTTAGCTAGAAAGAGCGGCTAGCACAGAGCACGTTCAGTAAGTTTGAAGTAAGGCAAAATTAGCACTCGCTAGTGGCAACTAAGCCTTTGCAGCTATTTACGTTGCAGTTAGAGCAACGGCTGAGAGTTGGACACATTAGCCATAAGGAGCGCTTTGTGTGAACTCAACCATCCTTTATAGTGGGAAGATGAACATAATCGTATCTACTTAATTGTTAATAAGTTGTATCAAGTTGTCTTCCAAATACTAGACCAAACTTACTTACAGAACTGCTTAAAAATTTCATATGATTGTGATCGTCTAAAGTGGACGAGTGTGTTCGTATCAGAAATGTGGAAAAAAAACATTTCGTTTGAATTCGCACGATATGAACCACATAAGAATGTGACGTCTCTGTCCCTTTTTGTTCTTAAATAATAATATTATTTACGTATTTTTTTTTTTTTATTATAGATAGGCTTGCGCTTGACTACAATCATATCTGATAGACAGAAATGATGACGTCTAGGATGGAGGGCGCTTGCCTAGAAAATGCCTATTCACTCTTCTCTTGAAGGCACCCAGGTTGTACTTGGCTGGGAACACAGAAGCTGGAAGGGTGTTCCACACCTTAGCGGTACGTATCAGAAACGTGGAAGAAAATCGTTTCGTTCGAGCTTGCTGGACATCAACCACATAAGGATGCCACTTCTCCCGGCGTCTTGCGGTTCTATGGTATTAGACATTATAAAGTGGTTTTAAGTTGCGAGGGAAATAAAACGTCGCCGAGTTGAGAACAATCCCATCTAAAGTTGCGGAGTGTCGTTCAGTAGCGAGTCGGGAGTTGTTGACTCGCGTGTTGACAGTCGCTCGCACGACGATTGTTCTTTACGGGTTGGAACTTTGAAACCACTTTCAGGATTAGAAAGTTGGGGTCACCAGTCGTAGCGTTGCACGTTGCAGTTACACAGAACTTTGCTTAGATCAATGCATATAATTACATTTTAATTAATGGGTAAGATTTTATTGTTACTTTGGCTAGAAGTGACCTTCTTTTGCGGAGTAGGTACCACCGAAGTGTCAAACATTGTCTCAGGAAGACGAGTGCAGTGCATCTTATGATATTGCAATGCCAAGCAAGCTTAGGATCTACTGCGTCTTACACTTGGCCAGGCGTATCATAGTCTCGTATAAAAGATTCATAATATGTTTTTAAATAAGGTTGTCATAATATTTCTGTAATCTGAAGTAACTACAAGTATATTATTATAATAATTTATATTTTTTATGTAACACGAAATATTTCTTAAGGTCGCTGTACAGTGTGTTCCATGTTCAGGCTCCACTCATTTGGAACTATTCACTGAATGAATAGCTTTTTACGTCTCCTGCTGATTTTAACGTTAAGGCCAGTTTACACGACTACAGCTACGTAAGTAATTTGCTCTAACTAAGTAAGTGATGTAATAACAAAACTAACTATTAATTATTAACTATTAATTATATTATAGGCCAATTATAATTACTTACTGTATTTTACGACTAAGTACAAGTATTAACTGATCTATAAATTGACATGGCTTCCATTGATACTCCATAGCTTTTATTGCATGTTGGGCCATACACATTTTTTCTCCTTTGGCGGTTGGCAGATTATTACAAATTGAAATAATTTAATATTTTCTCGCTGACTAATATGACTAGTGACTTAATTACAGAAATCTGATGTGCACAGCTTTTGAGGTCAATTGACTGACGAAAACGACTGGAGTTCTATAAATCTGATGGAAAGACCCGTAGGTAAATAATCTTTCATTGTATTCATGTTAGCTATTAACCCTGGTAAAGTTTTACAAAAATAAAAAAATCATCCTGTTGTTATAAAAGCTGTGATGATTAGACTCATTCACTCCAGTCACTCACTCCAGTGTCTCGAAGCATGTGAACCGGTGGAGTGTGACAAACAAGTCAACCTTAATAGCTGCCAATTGAGTCACAAAATTCATCGCTTTATTGCCACGTAGTGTTGAGTGTGCACCTGACATTATTTCATTATTTCACACAAATTAGACCGGTTCTCCGGGAATAATAATTTTCAATGTGAATCCAACTGAATGCTACAACAAGTTAGCAAATTGTGTTAGGTCGAGATAACTGGATCCGCCGAACGAAACATTATATTATATTCTCATTAGTAAATTCTAGTTTTGTATACGAAGTTAAATGCAAAATGTTCTTGGTATAACAAATGAAGATCCGAATAATCCGGTAAACAGCTTGCCCTCGGCTCCATTTTGGCCCTCCGAGCTTCTGCAAAACATATCGAAACTTTAATTTTAAATTGATTCTATTCACTGAGATTTTTAAAAAAATTAGTGTAAGATAAGCTTAGGAAAACAACGGTCTTATGAATACAATGATTTTGGTATTACGAATGTATGGAGAAAACGTAGGTCAGGGCATTCTTAAGTTAAAAGGACTAAATCAACGACTCTGTCCGCGAAATTCAAAGTTTTCATGTTTTTTTGCTATTTGTACGCTAATAACACATCAGAGGCTCATAGGAAGTCAATTTGCGGGAATGGCAGTATCATCTTTACATGATTATACATATATGTATCAAAATCTTTGCATAAAAATGTGTATCCTAGGAAATTAGTCCGAGTATCGAGTTTTATGTGAGTAACTCGCAAATCTCGGACTAATTTCGTTAAGCAGAGATTTTTACATAAACACGTGAAGATGATATGGGGATTCTCGCAATTTGACTGCCATAAGCCTATTATGTCTTATTAGCTTAAAAATCGCGGAAAACCACAAAAAATTTGAATTTCGCGGGCACACCCGTGGTGCTCCTTAAGTATGTTAAAAAAAACAGCTAAGTGCGAGTCAGACTCGCGTACTGATTCCCCGCGCCTGCGATAACAAGTAATTTTGAATATTCTGAATTGGGTCTTACACTACTTTTGAATTTGATAAAAAATATTACTTTATTATAAACTAGGATAGGAAAAATAATAACGTGCAGTGAAAGAAATATTAAAATCCAACGAAGATTTACAAAGTTACAGGCGTTTAAACTTTGCAGTGGGGGGATCTTCTATCCCTTTCTCGCAAAACGAAAATTTGTATGAAGCCGCACGAAGCTACTATGGCATTCGTAAGGTGTGACGTCACAATTTCATGTTGCTATCTCTGTCTAATCACAAATCTTTAAATGCTTATAACTTTTTTGTTATTTGATCGATTTAATTAGTTCTTTCAGTGCACGTCATTATTTTAATCCTACTTTATAATAAAGTAATAAAAAAATTGGAGTCAAATACCCTATTTGAGAACAACTTATTTGAATTATATTATTATAACGTGCGTTGCTAAGCGCCCACAGAAAACTCAGCAAGGTTTTCTGTTTTAGTTTGATGAACCTGCAGTTAATGTTTCAAATGGAAAAACGTATGTAACATAAGCGTCAGCGATTTTAATAGAGTAGGGCGCGTCATTGTAGATTTAAATATTTATAATAAGAATAATAATTACTAATAAGTTGCAGCTTCAATGTAACTTCATAAGTATGTAGTAAGTAGATATTTTTATTCATCATTTGACATTTTAATGTACATCTACGTTGACGAGATAGTACATTATCAAAAATTATAGTACTATGTTATAATCGCATAGAACCTGAAAAAAAAAGGTCCAAATTGACCCTTAGGGTGCTTTCTGTCTGACGTCTGTAACTATCTACGTGTGTGCAACCATCATATTCTTCTCAAACAGTGAAACTCTATCGCGAGTTAAATTCGTTCAGCTCCATCTAGTTTTGATTTAGTGACTAACAAATTGTAAATAGTGAAAACAAAAAAAATAACCCTGCTAAGTTTTTTGTCAGCTCTTCGCAGTGTAGAGCGCGTCATAATTTTTTTAGGGTTCCATACCAGAATGGTAAAAATTGAACCCTTATGGTGAGACTTTCTCCGTCCGTCCGTCCGTCCGTCCGTCTATCACACTCGATTATTTCAGTAACTATTAAAGCTATCGAGCTGAAATTTGGAATAGTTGTAGGTAATTGCGGCGCGCCGTCATTGTAATCATAAAAAATTGAAAATCATTTTTACTTTTATTTAAAAAGGGGGAAAAACCGGGTCGTCGAAATTTCAAAATGAGATAACAATATTGAGTGGGGTATCATATAAAAGGGTGTCACTTGTGTATTCTAAAGCCAATTTTTATTTATTTTTATGAATGATAGTTTTTGAATTATTGGGAAAAATGTCGAAAAAAATACCGTCCCCTCCCCCCCTTATCTCCGAAGTTTACAAATCGAAAAATCTGAAATAATAATGATTAATAGAAGTTAACGTATATTTTACAGGAAAAATAAAATCAACTCGCTAACTTGTATACTTTTGTGATATTAACGTAACGGTTCGCGAACAAAAGTATCTACTTGTAGATAAATTATACTCGTAAATTCAAGTGAAAAAATTAATCCTTACTTATCTTTACTTCTTTGATAGTATGGAACTCTGACTGTGTAAGTCTGACTCGCACTTTTTTCTATGAAACTTAATTAATATTTTAGGTAAAACACCATATATTGTGTCGGCGGTCGGTAGAGCAGTGGGTATTGTGTACAGAAACCTGAATAATTAATTAACAATTACATTACTCATTCTGATATGAGGAGATCGAACGCAGCTGAATGAGTGAACAATGACTAACATGTCACTGACAACGGTGACGGGAATCTCGTAGAATGATCCAAATCACCCGAACATGGCATCCGGGGCACTATAGAGGGCGCCACATGCCTATTTTTCATAAAAGTCGCGTGACTACTCAATTTGCAGTGCTTTTCGACGGGGAATCTCGTGAAATGGTTAAAATTACCCAAAAATAGCACCCGAAGCACCGAAGTTTTAAGAACGGTGTGAATATGCCCGCGATGACTTCTGTCATCGATACTAGTTCAATATAATGTATCTTATTTTTAGGAATACCTTATTGTGGAAATTATTCATTTATTGTATATTTATTTATTATTCATTCATGCACGCTTACATTAAGGCGAAATCAACGACTCTGTCCGCGAAAATCAAAATGTTCATGGTTTTTTGCAATTTGTACGCTAATTACCACAGCTAATTACACATCACAGGTTTATGGCAGTCAATTTGCGATAGTGGCAGTACCATCTTTACATGATTATATCAAAATATTTGCATAAAAATGTGTATCCTATGTGTTACCCGCAAATCTCGGATTAATTTCTTTAACTAGACACTTTCAAGCAGAGATTTTTATATAAACACGTGAAGATGATATTGGGATTCCCGCAATTTGACTGCCATAAGCCTATTATGTCTTATTAGCTTAAAAATCGCGAAAAAGCACAAAAAATTGAATTTCGCGGGCACACCCGTGGTGTGCTCCTTAATGCTAGCAACGAATATGATGCTAGTGAACTATTTTTGCGTATATTTTGTGCTCCAAGAATATATTAATGAAACTAGCTTATATTATTTCTATACCCAAGTATTGTGTTTAATATATTATGATTTTTATTTCTAGATGTTTTGCGAGCGAGTTCATCGTCAGCCCAGCGTTGTAAGGTCACAGAATAGTTCTGCGGATCATAGACGTATCACGCAAGGTACTACTATATTTTCTGTTTCCTAAGATGTAAAGACGCTACCTTTTAGATACCTAATATATCTTATTGAACACAAAAACAAAACTGTTTATTTTTTGATTTTTCATCAGGCTAAATTTCGTACTCAGGTAAGCTTTTTGAAGACAATGTTTGGATGCAAACAATAACAAAATATTGTTTTCTTTGAGAATTTGATATTTTAAATACGAGTACAGTTGCTGCCATGTAACTTAGCAAGGTTTTGGCATTGTTGGGGAAAGTTTGCGCATCGTACACTTTGTGCAATGACGTGCCAACCAATAGCGGGCTCGGATTCCGTTACCTCGTGCCTCGCGCCCCGCGCCCCGTTTGCTAACCAAAGAGACCCAAAATTATGTAATGCGCATGTACTTAACGACTTTTGTTAATTTATTTGTCAGCAACTGTACCATTTTTCTTCAATTTGCCGATCATTTTCTATACACGCAGTATACTCCTGAACAGTGCCACGATCTTTTGTAAAGAAAAGTAGGTATTTCCGTTCCTTTCTACACTAATTTATCAGTATCTTGCCTATCGGGATAACAATGGGAACTTTCATAGCCCTATTATTCGTCAGAAATATTCAAACTAGTCTTTGAAAAGACCCTTAAATTAATTGAAAAACAACCTTAACTCAATATGAATAGAGCTCAGTTGAGACGTTAGTTTGATTAAGATTAATGGTTCACGGTTTAACATAATGTTCGGCAGGGCGTGAGACGGCTCTATTCTAAGGAAAGAATTGAAAAACTGCAGACATGAGTTCCAACTCCACGAGTCAATTCTACAATGTACTTGAGTTTTACACACGTCCTTGAAAATTTAAGATATTTGGAGACGACGAAATTTATGAACGAAAAATCCCCGCTTAATTTATTTTTTGGTCACCACGGTCTCTCCTGTTCGAAGAGTGCTGGTCGCTTCTCACGCCACAGTTCCCTCAACGACGTCATCCGGAGGTCTCTTTCTTCCGCCAAGATACCGACAGTTTTGGAACCGAATGGTTTATCCCGAAGCGATGGTAAGAGACCGACGGTATGACGCTCGTTCCATGGAAGTTGGGTAGGTCGCTTGTTTGGGATGCGACTTGTGTAGATACATTGGCTGCATCCCATATTCAGGCGACCTGCTTCAAGGCAGGTGCGGCGGCGGCCAGCGCTGAACGGGCCAAGAGGGGCAAATATGAAGCTCTCGATGGAAGCTTCATATTTGTGCCTTTTGGAGTTGAGACCCTGGGGCCGTGGGGCCCCGGTGCTCGTTCCCTTTTTGATGACATTTCAAAAAGGGTGATTGAGTCTACCGGGGATCCAAGAGCTGGCAGCTACCTTGGCCAAAAAATAAGTTTGGCTATCCAAAGGGGCAATGCTGCCAGCATTTTGGGTTCAATGCCTCGCTGCCTTGGCTTCGATGAGGCTTTAGCTTAAATTTTTATATCAATTTTATAAATTTTTAATCTTTTACTGTAATATTTATAATTATGCGAAAAATAAATATTTTCATTTTCAATTTTTTGGTTATTTAAATTAATATTAATAATAATTAATTTTCTCTGGGGTATTTCTATGGGAGGCTTTGGCCTCTGCTAGTAGGTTAACTACCGAAGTACAGACAAAGACGTAGGCATCATGTATGTTCCAGTACGAAGCGGTGTACTATTACCCCTTGCAAGTAAGAAGGATCAGTGGAGTACAGGTTTTGAACAATCGGCGTTTTTTATCGTTTTCGGTAATGTCCCAGTGACGACTGCGGTCACTTCGAAAAGACATCATTAATATACCTGCCAAACAAAAAAAATCATCCGTACATTTGAAGACGGACTAAAATAGACCATTAATTTCCTCGCCGGTTGGAACAAGAAATGGCGGCGAAATCTTGAGGTTCTTACCGTTCTTACTCGGATTAGCCGAGCGGTTTGACATGTGACATCCGAGACGTTTACCCCTGTGACTGTGCACCTTAACTTGTTAGGCTTAAGGTCGATATTTGAACAGCTCTAGGTTGGAGAGGATGTTAGGGCGAGGGCCCTCGGTCAAGCAGCTCCTCGTGTGAGGCCCTTGAGATGTGAATAACAGTTTGTTGACGCGACGAGCTCCGACGTGAAATGGTGAACTGTTATTATTTTGTTTAAGAGCTATAGACATTCATATAAATATCCTGAATAATAAGTGTTTTTTCCAGATCACTACATAAATTACATCTTAGCCTGCTTTCCACAAAACTAGCTTTTTTTTTCATTTTAGAATTTGAGCAAAGATCGGTATGAAACCTTAGATTAGTCAGCTCGTGTTTACGTTCACTTAGAGACTAATGTTATAGTGTGTAGTTAGCCACATTGTAGACATTACTTAATTCTTAACATAAAGAAAACAACCCAACTTATAAACTAACCTTACCCAACTAGAAATTAATGTTCTACAGCAAAGGAGCACTGGCGAAAGTAAATATTTAAAAAGTAAAGCCGGAAATGTTTGTTAAAATATACCCATAATAATTATAACCCATTTCGTAAGTCGTCTATAATTGTGTTATATGAACCCCCTCCACTAGTTAGAGTTAAAATTTGCCGCAAATAGTAACCCGTAACTGCTAGGAGCTCTACCTGGTACCAGGTCGCGTTACAGGAGTTAAGAGGTCCACTTTTGAAGCATTGTCTACTGCGTAGTGTAACATTTTTTCATCCAATTTCATTCCCCCATTAAAACAAAACAAGTAGAGTCATATTCGCGACGAGCACAAGTCAGACGGAAGAGAGGCGATGCAATATCTGCGGCTGTCCCGTGTGTATTCACTTGTGTGTGGATGTGTGCGTGTGTGTATGTGTGTGTGTGTGCATGGAAACTGACTGCGAACCCGGTGATGCGCAGCGAGACGCAAGCGACGACTGCAGCCCATGAAATGAAAATACGAACCCGCGGGACGCAAATAATAACTGTACCTAGTTGACCCGCCCCGACTTCAATAATCCCATGGAAAATTTGGAAAGTCCTATTTTATTCCTTGTCTTTATAATATTGTCTATATCATAGGTCTATATAATAAATTTGGCACTGATAACACGTGCTTGGATTCAAAAAGAAGGCCGCGGGAAATTCGCTATCCCAATTGTAATTTCCATTTACTCGTAATTTTAGACATGCATAATTCATAATTATATTATTCGCGAATTATTTTGGGCCGTTAATAATATGTCATATAACTATTGCATAAGCGTCGATTGATTGGCGCCCGGTGTTCGGGTATCGCCTGCAGAGCCTGTCGTACGGGGCTTCCTGCGACAGTCGATACTTCAGACTTAGACCCCCCGGTAGACTCTGGCACCACCGAGCATGACGCGTGTGTACCGCGCTACTTACATTAAACACGAATACAAATATGCCATGGAATACTGTATAGTAGATTTGGTAAATATACTTAACTATGTTGGTCCAGTTGGTAGGTTTATTCAAGTGACTGTCACACAGCGTAAGTCGGGCAATCATGATAAGCATGACACAAATGTACTGCGAACCAGTCGTGAGCCTTTTAAGATTTAACACATAGTTATACAACATCAAATATATTCGCTAGATAAAGTTTATCAGATGATTGTGAAACAGGCCCTTAGTAAATTATAGTCTAGACTATTTGTCATTTACTTTCTTCAAACTCGATAATCTTACTAATTTTTTAAAGGACACTTTCAAGCAACGATTAATACTGCAATTCTTGCAATTTTACTATCATAAGGGTAAATAAATTTTAATTGGACGCAGCTGCTCTAACAATTCTCTGACCCAAGTGAATAAAATTCCTGATACCATAATATGCCTTGACACTTGGTAGACCTTTAGTCTATCCCCCAACGAACAGTCGTGCATACCAAACAGTTTCTAGCAGATAAAGGATTTAGAGCTATTGAAACCTGCACTATATTGGGGATACTAGACGCTGGGAACACAGATATCGGCGCCTAAAAACACAGAGCTGCGGGAAACGGCATAAAAAGCAATAAAACCTGCGGAGAAGCGAGCGCGGTTGCGTCAGAGCAATTGAAATGCGGTGTGCATTGGCAGCGGCCGATATTGCGGCGATGTGCAATAATCATCAACGCGAACAAACATCACTGCGACCTTTTTAATAAAATATACCACACACACGCTTTATGAGAAGTGATGATGCAGCCTTAGTTAAACATGCTTGCCTAGAATATACCTATTCAGATTTGGTTATGATTTAAAGGAACCTACAAGGCGACGGAAGACTTCGGCAATCGTAGCAGTGAAAATATTCTAATCTTAGACTGAAGAACTTCGTAACTTGTAATGCTGCCATAAGCCACCTGCTATATCTAGCAGTACTAGCAATTCGTATCACCGAACTATTTTGTCACCACTTATATTATTTTCAAGTTCTTTGTATCACATAGCCAGTAAGCTTCTGATAAGAACCCAGAAGACCTATTTTCAGTGATTATTAAGTCCATTTTGTTTGGATCACAAAAGGTAAACGAGCGTGTTAGTATTAGTGGAGTTTAGAAAACTTCTTAGACATTGAATCATAATAGGTACTAGATACCTATGTTAGTAATTTGTTGCTAAAAGTTAAGAAGATTCTATCTTTTTCACTTGTAATTAGTAAACTCAACGGTTGCTACACAGTATCGCAACGGAATCCTCAGTGGTGAGTCTTTGCCGATGGAGTGATGATAATTAGCCGCATTCGAAACCCCCTACTAGATCAGATTTGAGCGAATTTTGAAATTGTAGTAGAGAAATTATAAGATTTTGTGCCAAGAATGAACCTTCCACTCAAATCCACTCTGCCTACTGCGCCAGGGAGGTGGTTCACTTATCTAATTTTCCTAAAGAATGTTTGTCCTGTCACTCCTGATACGTTTCAATTTCGTAACCCCATATATCTTCACTGAACACTCGAAGCTGCTAATCCACCGCCGCGGTCCCTCTGACCGCACAGCGCGTGCGATATCGAAGGAGAACTCAATCAGAGGGCATTAACAACCCCACGTTAATACGATGTCGCACATGCCACTGTTTACTGCGCCGCTCATCGCCACGATTATCACCCGGGGGGGCAGCTTCACACTGCACATAGACAAAAATGTGGAATAAATTATTTTCGGATTTCAACTTGTGTTTCAAAAGTCAAAAGTCACTTTCACACGTGCACCTGGTGATAGTCGCTATCGTTTACTACGTTCAACCAAAGACACCAATACTATAGACCCGCGGCGGACCGCGCGAAAAAATGTCGCCAGTTTATGGGAGCAAAACCCCCCCTCCGGCGTCAGTAGTAAGCTGTAAGCCTACGCAGTATTTCGCAGGAGTTTTGACACATGGCTATACATTTTCTTGTATAAAGAAGGTTTACGTAAAGTGTTCGGATGGTCCTATCTTGATGTTATTATCATAGTGTTAAACTGAAAAGTTTGACCTTAAACTGAGTGGCTGTAACCATAATATGGGTAGCTGTTTTATCGTTTTGGCTTTCGGATTGTGTGTTTTCGCCATCGGACTGATCGATATAGTCGGTCAGATGGACAAGCGGCTTTAGACATAAGAACAGCCGTGCTATTCTGCAAAAATACTTAAAGCAGCGACGAGCGTACATCTATGCATCTATGAATTTGTCAGTTGTAATAGAGTACAATTTTGCATGCCATCCTCGGCTTGGCAGCTGTTTCAGAGATGGACATTTTGTCAAATAGCACTGCTGGTATCCAAGAACTCTAAGCAAGGTAATAAGTGAGGTGACAGTCTTCACATCAGTGTGGATACGCCTTAACCCACCCGCGACGTTGGCAGCTCCTCGGCCGAAGCGCGTTTCCAGAAAACATTACAGTACACTCGTCCGACAATGAATCCAGTTGAAAAGTGCGTCTGCGGTCATAAACCGTTATTGCGCTTGGCACGACGCGCGGCGGGCACGACGCGACGCCGATACGAGACTTATGTGGGAGGAAGTTAACATATTGTTATGTTTATCGCAGTTTTCAGACGTTACATCTTTAAATTATTTCAGTAGATTTTTTTTTGGATTGAGTTATGCGATGTCTTAAACCTAAATGTGTAGGATTGGCTCTCTTCAGTCTGTCCATAGGTCCGTCTGTCAAATTTACATGTAGGGGAGAGTGGGTAACAGTGGATCACGGGTCACAGTGGATTATTCGCTATAATTCTTACGTGTGATGCTTTACACACACAAGCAAACGCGTGGCTACTGCTCGTCGATACCCCCCTCGCACGCGCCAGTCACCGCCGCGCTCGCCGTGCCGAATCACGTGTTGTGACACGCAGGCAAGTAGGTAAGTACGAAAGTATTTTTTTACGTAATTTAGAAATTTGTCGTATTCCCAACCCTTTAATAAATATAAATGATAGTTGTATGTTTTGAACTTGTTATTTTTATTAAATCCGTTGTGGGTAATGTAATTTTGGCTTGGGTATAAGTAGTTATTTTTTGAATATTTTTTTCTGTCGTAACGGCCTATGGGTCACAGTGAATAATTTTCATTTGGGTCACAGTGGACTGTGATCCAGTGTGACCCAAGTTGAAATTACATATATAGCGTGAAATTAAAATAGTATTTTGGTTGATTGGTTCGTAGGTAACAATGCCTCGCAATCGGGTACGAAAAACCAGTATCGGTCTTCACACTGAAGAGGAGGTCCACGCAAAGGAGGAAGAGCAGCGAGACGCAAGGGAAAATCAATGATAGTAACAGACACCCCGAATAAAGACGAAATAGAAATGCGAGGGAAACAAAAACAAACAAAGGCAGCTGCAACATCAAAAAAAAGAAAAATTTTTCAAGAAAGTTCTAGTGACGATGAAGATCAAATAAGTATTTATTCTGAAGAGGAAGCAACTTTTGAAGATGAAGAAGAAGATAATAATATGACGATAGATCCTGATAACTTTCCAGCACTCAAAAGCTTGCCTGTAGAAGGTGATTTTATTATAGTAGAATTCGAAGTGGAACGAAAACGAATTTTTTATGCGGCTAAAGTTATTGGTCAAAACCAAAATGAGACTGAAGTCAGTTTTCTTAGAAAATCTGACAAAACACCAAATAATTTTCATATGCCAAATGTGCCAGATATTGGCACGGTAGCGCTGCATGATATTAAGATGATTTTACTAAGACCCACGTTTTCTGGTACTACAAAGAGGAAGCAAGGCATGTACAACTTTAACGTTGATTTTTCGAACATTCATTTACGCTAATCTAATTTAATTTAATCTCAAATCGAATCTCAGACAATTTTGACGCATCAGAAAATGAAAATATTTGTTTTTATAGTTTATTTTTTTGTTAACGGTTACTAAAGAAGTAATGATTTTTATTTTTAATAGTTGAGATATCAACAATGTTCCTAATAAAGTTTGTATTAATGATTACTGAAGAAGTAAATATGTTTATTTGAATAGAGAAGAGAGCTTTATGGCAATTAAAGGAGAAAAACTGTAGTTTATTTAAACAAAATGTTGATTAGTTTAGGTCTCCTTATACTCGCATAATTTGTAAGACATTTGTTAATTAATTTTTATAAGACTGAAAGAAGGCTGTCTCAGAATATAAATAAATAAATAATTATGTAGAATAGTAGTATTTTATTGAACTTATTTTAATAGATCAAGTGTACCCCAAGCGATTCCCTGTCACCCATGAAAAGATCCAAAGTGACCCATCCACGGGTCACAGTGGATCGTTTCCCATTTTTTTAAAAAGTTATTATAACTTATAAGTTTATGCCGTTTTTGCCAATAATTGCACTTGTTTTTGTAGATTAGGGACATATCTTGTGGTTAATTATCATAGATTAATTATTTAGGCATAAACTTGGGATTTCTGAAGCTTTAAAAAAAAAGTGATCCACTGTTACCCACTCTCCCCTAAAGTGATGACCAAAAGCTATAATTACTCGTACCCGAGATGCAAATGAAACATATTTTCAATTTTTTTTTTCGAGTAACTTTACACTTTTTTATTTATTTTTATAAAATTTCAAAATTACCAATAAACATTTGTGTGTTTGGAAGATGCAATCGTCAAAATATTTCTAAGGACGTATAAACAAAGATTTAAAAATCTTTGCTTATAAAGTTATTCTAGAGTCTTTCTCCGGAACCCGAATTTAGGAAGTAAATTATGTATTCAAACGTTATATTTTCTAAAACATCCTCCCTTTTACTATACTATGATGTGAAACTATATTCAAGGTAACCATATTTGACATAGCAATGTATGAATGTAGAACAATAGTCGACAGCGGCGTGTCACGGTCTATAGAACTCGGGGTGCGCTTGGAATATGAAATTTCAGTTTTCTCGCCTCACATTTTTTCAGCATTCGAAGCGGCACCGGAGCGGCGTCTACGCGGCACGGGCGCTGCACGGGGGAGGCATTCCACTCGTTCCCCAATTTAAATCACCCCGGGACAAAGGAGCTGGGAACTGGAAGCCTCTCACTCGGGTTCATCATCCGGGGCTTTACGGATTATTTACTTTTTTCTTCATTGTTACAAAAACTGGTTTTTGATCGTGTTTTTCTGTTTCCTGTTTATTGAAAGCCGCGATCCGGTTTCAAGTGCTCCGCTTCGTTTGGATAAGTTAAGGTTACAAATTATTACAATGTTTCACTGCTGCTGTTATTGTTGTTTTTAAAATTCTTTCATTCCACATATTCAATATTTTATTTATAGCCATCAATTATTTGAAAAAAAAATGTCCAAACTAAGCTTAAGCTATGGAAACATAATATTGTATCTATATTCTCAACTGTAAAAGCAAGTAAGTCAAATTACTCTTAGGAAGCACTAAAATAAGATATACTTAGTTGCGTAATGTAAAAGAAAATAATTTATAGTGAAGGTCATGTTTCTCATTATAGACCTCTAGTGAAAATTACTAATATGTATAGTGAATAATTGGTCAATATCTTGCGATAATTTTGCAGTGTCTTCTGCACTAATTCCTCATCTGTGTAGACTGTAGATCCTTGCACGATGATTATGACGATTAGCACCGAATACAGACGATTATGCACGTGATCATCATCGCCAATAGTCAAGAGGAGTCAAAAACCCCAAACTAGGCCTTGATTCCTGCCCGAAATCATCCTGGGCCCGAACCCTGCGCACCAGAGATGTGCACCGTTTGCGCATGGTGGTGTAGAAGCAATCCACCCGCGCCTCGGCGAAATACCCGACGCGCTGCTGAAGCGAGGCAGTCCCATCAGCATCCTGAATGCATTATTATTTGTTGTTATAGCGGCAACAGAAATACATCATCTGTTATAATTTCAACTGTCTATCACAGTTCATGATATATACTTAGCTTGATGATGGACGGACATATAAACGGACGAACAGCGACGTCTTAGAAATAAGGTCTCGTTTTACTCTTGGGTACGGAAGCCTAAAACAGTTTTTTTGTGTTAAAATAATCCAGCTAAGATTATTTCTGCTAAAAATATCTCTTGTGGAGAAAGCGGGTAGCCGCGGGACAGAGGGGGAGGGTTATTAATGAGCACGGACATGTTTTTATTGCGTCTTAATTCAGCGCGGAGAGATTTATACTCTCTCTCCGCACCCGCACCACGGGCACGGAGTGTATATTTTACGCAACCGTGGAATGTTGCAAATTGTTTAATAGGTTAGTTTGTTAAGGTTTGATTCTGTGACGTACTTTTATAGTACATTTCAGCACAAGTTTGGAACGTGAGTAAATTTTTCTTGATTCCTAATTGTAGACACTAGTAGAAGGCGCTAAACACAAAATTGTATATATAGGTTGTAATATTTCCTGTATGTGTTGTATAGATTTATTTATCTATACAACACAGAGAAAATACAGATAGTGAGATATCATATAACGGAACACAGTAAGTGCAAAGGCAGCCTTATTGCTAGAGCAATTTCTTACAGGCAACAGGATTTCAAGAATATTTAATTGTGTTGTGAGCAAATTTATTGATAAAAGTTTCCTTTAAAACTATATCGAGAACATTTTGGTGAAATCTGGCATGCGGATTTCTTTCCGTTGCCATTTCGTTCGTTGCGTTCATGTTTTATTTAATTTTAAAGTTAGCCTCAATTATTTACTACAAACAAAGCTCTTTGAATTCATGCATGGGGTTTGAACCCATGATCTACTAAGGGGTACGTACAGCTATAAAAAATACTTGTTACATGCAAGGAAGCATTACCTCCTCTCGAAATATACTATACCGTGGCAGTAGTCAGCTCTGTGTTTACTAAGGCCTCCTTAATGGAAAGTATAATAGCAAAGCTTAATTTAGTGTTCTTTTCGACAAAAATTACCATTCTCTTAAAAACGGTTAAATTTTTAGAGGTAGAAGTTTTGAAAATACGTAGCAATGCATGTACTTCGTACATATTATTGTAGACTTGAATTAGGAGTGTCGAGCTATTACAGCGTGAAATAACTTTAGTTAGCACTTGCCAAAGTTAACTAGCAGCGTTCTAATGGCGCGATACAATATGCACGGGGTTCAGGGGCCGAGGTTCAAATCAAATACTAAATTATTACTTTAGTTGCAGCGACTTCGCGCCGAGGGATTGTGCTGGCCGGTAAATGGTCGGTTTTGGTTGTACTTTATCATAGTTAATGTAGTGTGTGAATTGATACTTTAAATGCAACGTAGCGAACTCTTATACGCAGTATATGTAGGCCAATCATGAAGAAAAATAACTTTCAAATACTTAGTTCGTTAACAAGAAATTTGTATAAAATACTGAATAGCGCCCATTGATTTATAAAACAAGGATTGTGGGTCAGCGCTAAAAAGTGTCCGAACCGAATGACATACAAAACGCGGAAAGACATACAGTCGCACTTCAGTCTCGTGTTTGAAAATTAGGCTGTATAGTAATTTAGGTTTAAGACATAAATTACAATGTTTTAGTTTGTTTATAAAAATACTCATGTACCTACCTTCGTTTATAAAGGTTTTCTCGGGACACTTTTTTCGTGATTTTTTTATTAAACTCGTCGTCCATAGATTAATAAGCCTATGATAGCGTCACATGGAATTTGTTGTTAAAGAAAGTTATTTTGTTCGTTATTGTTATACAGTAAAGCATGTTTGCGTTGTCAAATTTAATTATTACAGAGTGTAAGTACAAATATATAAATGTTTAATAATAACGTAGCACATTCGTAGGCCAGCTACGTGTGTGCTGTATACGCCTATTGCCTATGGCTACGGCGCTACAAGCTGCTACAGCGCAGAGCCACATAAGAGAAAGTATAGGCTCTGTAGAGCATAGTTGATTGAAATTACGTTTCAATTTCTTGTTTTGTATGTTCTCGATACTTTAAAATGGATATGAAAGCTTACAGCAGGCAGTAAGCTTACGGTAAAGAGTGAAATCAATCAGCACGCGCCGCACGAGGCTGCGAGGACGCGTTAGAAGCGCGTATTTGCATATCAAAGCTCGTGCAGGCTAGCGCGTCGAGCGGGGTGGCCGGCGGGGCGGGGAGCGGGGCGGGGAGCGGGGCGGGGAGCGGGGCAGAGTGCGGGTCCCAATAATATGGTAAACTGTACCGGTGTGACTGTACTGTTACACTTTGATGTGCTACCCTTAAACTCTGCATGGATTTTTTCAGACTTGGGTTAATCAGGGTTGAATACTAAAGCAGCTATGATGCCACACACATACAGACAATGATGTAAAGCTTATATTACCTCTCTTTTTACGTCAAGGCTTGAAAATCATCTTCAATTAAGCCAAAATATTTTCATTTTTACCCTAGAACTAACGTTTATCTTTCGTTGTCTATTAACCCAGGTTGGCATATTTTCTGAAAGCGGCATTAAGTTCTCAGCGAACTGGACATTTTCTCTCAATATATAGTCTATCGACTTTCAAGGACATACAGTCACGTGCGCAGTGTTTAGTAGTTTTATATTACGACTATCTTCTATACGTATAAATTAGTCTCTTGCAGGTTGACTTATCTTTTTTACTCTCATCGGCTCTGTTGTTCAATTTTCATGCACAAAACACAAAGCGCGCTTGTCAGCGAGGTCAAGCGGAGGACACAGAGAGGCCTATACTCCGCCTGACGCACTTAGCACACTGCCCTTGATACTACACTGTAGTTAACACCTGCAAAGTGCACACTGTACTGTCGCGTCCAACTGGAAACTTCACAGTGTCGCGAGTCATGCCCCAGTTCGCAAGCGGGCCAGCGGGACAGACGCTTCCTTTCTGTCGCTCACTTGTTACGACAAACAATGTCACTGTTACGTGTCAACTGTAAACTATACTGACGTCATAGAGCCTTTATGTAAATCCCCTTTGCCATTGTTAAACAGTTGCTGCACGTGGGGCAATTAAACTGGGAAACAGCTTGTTGCACTCCCTATCGCACATGCAGGGTTTTTAAGGCAGAGTGACACGTGCCGTCCTGTTTTTCCAATTTATTGTACCTCGGGCAGCGAGATATATTATCAACTTTAATCCTGTGTAGGTATATGTCAGAGGATGCGATGTATTTCAGTTTCACATGGATAACATAGGCTGATGGATAATCTACAATGCAAGCAATGTGGTTTACTTAAGAACGATGTGCGCGCAATATTCGCAGCAATACAGCTCTTATTTTGTTCGTGATACAGCATACATTGGCGTGAAGGGTACAACAGCTATGTGCATTGTGCAGCACCGATACTGCAGCGTCTTAAACTTGAGAACAAACGCGTCATACTCGCTCGCTGCAGTAATCTGAATGTTATTACAGGCTACGTATCAAATTAATTGGGTTGCAATATCACACTAAGGGCTGATTTATCAATCGCCAGATAATCTTTAACTAAGGAATAACTGTGACGTTATTTCGTGACGTTTTTTCCTCAGATAGTTTGTCTGGCGATTGAAAAATCAGCCCTAATACTGATTATTTATCTTCTTATTATAGTTCTTCACTTACTTGGGATGTTATACTTTTAATCATGCTCTACAAATTAGACTTCGATAATTAACTGCAAACCTCTAAAAGTGATTTGCATACATGCTTGAAATCTTTATAGGAGTATCAAGTTATTTCAGTACTTAATATGGGAAACAAAGAGACATTAGAACCTATTACAATCACAATTTACATTGAAAGTTTTGGGGTGAAAGTGTTTCTGTAGCTGGAAATAAAAACTTTACCTAACCGCTCTTAGCTTATACACTATGCAATAAGTAACAGATACACTATGCTCTAATTGTAGCGAGCACTTAAGAGATAAACAAGCGGCGAACGGTAGCAGCGCAGGCCGTAAATCAGCGGCGGAATTAAGACGCAATAAAACCAGCCACATTCGTATCCCGAACCGGAACAGCCTCCCTGCTCCACGCCCCTCCATACATTGGGTAGCATATTAAAGTCTCCAGAGTAAACTCAGGTTTGTATTATCTTTCCTTCATTAGAAACTGCATGTCTTAAATATTGAAATATTAATCTTTAAAATTGAAGGAAACACAAGAGTAAATTTTGTTTGTAATATAGGCAATATTCAATACCTTAAGGATATGAAGACATGAATTAAAAAATGTTTTGAACTCTATTCAATAAATTCTTTAACTCTGTGTAAAGCTAAAAATGTTATTTCTTATGAACATTTACATTGATGAGCGGGAACAAAGAACTATTTTTATATTTTTGTGTTATCACCGTCACTTTACTTGATATCATGTTAGTTTGAAGTAAGTGTGTTTTATATTAGGTTCTAATAGAAGGACCGATAAGCGATATATGATGACACAATGATAGAGGCCCCGACGGCTATGAGCAATTCTACTCTAATGTAACAAAAACTTCCTCTTCAGTTCTAACTAAGAGCTGAAGAGGTACTTGTTGTCAATTGGCAGATTGTTAGACTACAATAGAGACAAGACGGATTCGAAGAGTGTGGGTGCGGCAATTTTTATTTATGTATTTTCAATCGGCTATGGAATTCTTCATACTCTTTCTTTGTTTGATTCTGATTCCACGGTACGAGGGAGATAAATTTGAAGCTCACAATGTAGGCACCTGTGAGTAACTCGCGAGTCGAACCGCGTGCGCTATGATTCGTCCCGCGGGATCGCTCATTACTGTTCCTCCTCCCCCCCCCTTTAGCCGACGCCGTCAGAATTTGTAACGTTAAGGCTCGCGTCCACTAGGCTCGCCGAGCCGAGTCGAATCGAATCGCACAAAGTCGTCTTCGATTCGATTCGACGCGTTTCTGCTGTAGTCGACGCCAGGCTTTATACTTCCCTGCAAGTGTCTACCTGTCGAGAAGAGTCGCCGGCATTTTGGTACAATTACGTATTTTCTTGGCTTTGAATGATATGTAAATGATAATGTAAAAAACAATTTCATCAAAAACATAAATGTGAAATGAGAGCCAAGTTCAATATTATGATATATGCCTTGGTTGTTGACTTCAACGACAAAATAAGTGAGATCTTAATGGGTGCCAAGTTAAATGGTCAATCTTGAAATTGAAGCCTTGAAGCCTAAGGTGAGGATGCGCTATGAGGTGCGCAAACACAGGTGCAATAACTATCGCCTATGTATAGTAATAAGCTAGGCCTATGTGAAATAAAGTATACTGATTCTGATATAATTTAAGTTCAATATGCCGCAGCGGTCTGAAACTGAAAATCATTAAAGTTTCGATTACTCCTTTAATCACCAATATTTACTGAGCTCCAATCGATGATTATTAATTTTACCGATGTCGCGTATATTTCACACGCAAAAATAATCATTCAATAATTTCCCCCCACTCGCCCCCACTACGCCTGAATTGTAAATGGAAATATCGGTCTGTGCAAACAATGATGAGTGAGGGACAGTAAAATAAAGAAATATGCATTTATTAATATAAGTAAAATTAAAAGTTTTTTTTATTAAAATATACCTAACTTTGGTGTGTCATATAAATTAACCCTTCTTCAGGAGTATGAAAAATAGTTTACGTCCTATTTGAAGACCTGTAAAATATGCACAAAAAAACATAAAAATCGGTCTAGCCGTTTCGGAGGACAAATACTGTGACACAATAATTTTAATTATTGTAAACTTGAGATACAAATAATAATGTAATCTGTATGAGTAGGCTACGAGTGACTGTTTCGTTGGCCACCAGCCGTAGCCGCTAATGAGGCCGGCCGCACACCGGCGGCGGCGCGAGGGCGGACCGGGCGGTGCGGCGGCGGCGGTTCGTTAAGTGCCGTATCCGATACACGGAATTAATACAAAAATACTGCACTCTTGTGTATTTCATATTTGTCGGTCTGAAACGTGCACTGTAACGAGTACCATCCATACGTATTGATATTATTCGAGTGTGACAAATATTTTGTATTGTTGAATTCTATATGGTAAATGCAATGCAATGTCAATACTTTACAAGAAAATATATGGTACATAGTTCAACGCACCACTTTTTTAATATCAGGAAAATGGTACTTAGCCCTCAACAAAATAATTTTGAACAGAAATTGAATAGTAGGCATACTATAGGATATCATTAATTTTCAAATTGTGGTTACATACAATATGGAAAAAAACTGGTGTTACAGAATGCAATATTGCTTCAAATTCGGCAAACTTTATAGGAAACTAAAATAAATAATACATACTCGTATTACTAAAAAAAATTTTTAACCCATGGACAAATATACTATAGTTTTATTCTGGATATGTATATGGCCAATGGCCATTAGTAATAATATTTCATACAAAAAAAAATTGGTTGCCTGTAAAGTCGGTATACGGGCGAAAGTTTTACGTGACAACGTATGTCTGTCTCTCTCGCTCTTAGGCGGGCTAACCATGCCCGAGTGGAAGGGACGCGTGCCTCTCACTCGCTCTCATTGTGAGCGCATAACGTGAGCGGAGCGTAACGCAGTTTCTTGAAGTGTCACCCGGCAAACCAATTTATAAGACGTTGTCACGTCAAAATATACTCACATAACGTACATTTTAGACCTATTCATATAAACTGTTTTGAAGCTTAAATAAGTTGCGACTTAATTAATTTATAAACACGTTAAAATGAGGAAAGCGGACTTTGAATAGCACAAATTAAAACATACACAAAGACACTTGATGTCTTCTCAAACGAAATGAGTAATTAATGTTAATTGAAGAGCAAATTAGAGTATCTCAAGAAAACCAAATACTCGTCTCAGCACTTTAGCGGGTGCTCGGTGCTCGTACGTGGAGCGAAGTTATCACAAAGGTGGTGGCGGCGCGACACAGACTAGAGGCTTCAAAGGCAACTCGCCGCCTCGACACCAGCGCCCACGCCTGCGGGCAGTAAGGCTAGCCACACATTAGCTAGATACTATCAATGTTTACTATACCATTGTGCGTCAAATACATCGATTACAGAATATCAGTATCAGCTGATATACTAAGAAAAAGAATGGTATCTAGAGTCATGCATCAAACGCAATGACGGCAGTCACCACAGATGGTAGATCTTCATCAGTGGCATTAGCATTGTTGCCGCCAACACGTATCAACAATTGTTTCCAGGTGTAAGGTTATATTATCCACCTATCCTTCAATTTTACTATTTGGGAAGAAGGGTTTACCAATGGTGACAATTTAAAATAAAACCGATTTTGGACAATTGTGAATTAAAGAGTTTCTCCTTCTTCTCCAAGCTCATACGAGTGTGCGGCCGCCCTGACGTTCAGAACGTAGGTGTAATTAATTAAAGTGGCCAAGTTTGGCACCAACGTCGCCACCGCGCTCCGCCCTGAAGACACGTAAACGTCTTGTTAATACAAGTTCACTACATCACTACACACGGACTCCAGCGAGCTAGCTTCTTACTGGTGTTGATTTTGTGCAACCCGCATAGAATACACGTTCCTTAACTATGAGGAAACGAAATATGAGGTTGGCTTCTATGCTCAAAAGTGGGTATCCAAGCTTTATACCACAGACCTTTGATGCGTACAGGTGTCAACATAATGAATTCCTTTACTGCTAAGCAATTATAGTTCCTGCTAGAGTGAAATTTTACTCTGGTGTACTCATATCGGTAAGTAGTAACTACACACAAGTCCAACTTCAACAACACAAAGTGCGTCCGCTCAAATCATATATAATCATTTATCGTTCTTTTATTTAGCCAACTTTTTGCTCAAGAGCAAACAGAGATTTGAGCAACAATATTTGAGTTGCAACTTGAAACTCTCATAAGTTTTAATTTTCAATTGACTTTCATTAACTATCTGTTCTATTAAACGTGACATCTAAAAGGATGAATAATAAACTATCCATTGTTTAAATAGTAGTTTAGGCGATAAATCAATTATACAATTATTCGATATTAACATAAAGTGTACAATTCGTCATAGTCGTAGAATAGTGACGGATCTGCAAAAATTACGAAATTCACTTTTTACCATTTTTGGACACTACTATGTCTATATTTTATTACTGCATTAAAGGAAAATTAAAAAATCTTTTAGATTTCAAGATAACCAGTCGGTAAACTGACGGATGTGACGCGGCGCTCATAGTAAAATGGCGGTTGTGAACATTCGTCTTTTTACGACGCGCGGGAATCCCCCCTCACCCCCTCCCGCACCTGACGAATCTGCGCATCCGCCACTGTTCATCGGACGAGTAGGATTGCACATAACGTCGCATTTGACTATCCGTCAGTTTTCTACGGAAAATCAAAATCAATTTAAATTTAAATTTAAACTTAAGATAATATTAATCTCTACTTATACTAAATATTGTTCTGTTGAGATTATATCATATTTAAAAATTGAAAATTTTAAGTCGCATGTAGACATACTTCATTTTTCTATGGACGTGATAGTGACGCATGAGTACAACCGACGATATTCTGCGGACATAATTTTTTATCTAACGGTCGTATCTGAACATCCCACTTTATTCTTAGCCCTAAATTCACTTCCGCCTTTTTTCTATTGAAAAACACTGCTTATTTGTATAAATTTAATATATTTTTCTATACCAGAATGATCCAATCTCAGCAATAATTCTTCTGTATTAATAAAAAGACGTTAACTTTATTATTTTCGTCCTTTCGAAACCATTTATCGTGAATGGTCTTTAAGTTAGGAAGTGGGGCTTGCGACCACTATAATCTGATTTTTGCCACGGTCCGTTTTGGCGGGAGTACGGAATTCACTTGTTTATTCACCGCGCTCACACTGGCCGTCATTAGAAATAACATTGTGTTGTTGGTGTTGATATTCTTTTTTGGCCGTTTAACAAAATTCATCTTTATCATTCAGATCACTACATATTTACTCCAGTCAAAAAATCAGTATGGCGCCCTTTTCAAATATCAGCTCAATTTTGAAACCCCTTTAGATACCTCAACCTAGATATCAGATCTATCATCTTACCCTTACCTAAATACCTACGCCCTTATCAGCAAAAGCCCATGTATGTAACGTTAATGGTAACGTTTATTTTGTCCAACTCACGATACTGCAACTGTTTTAAGACCTTAGCAACTGTCAACCAAACAATATTGCTTTGTCTTCATGCTAGTTGTCTCTAGCAACTCTCTTTTGATGTAGGGGTAAAAAAAATGTTCAAAAATTTGATGATTGCAAAATACTAATATAAAAAAGAATACTCCTCCCAAAATTGCGTAATTGTTCCATGAAAAACTATAGGCACGCTTTCCACGTGTAAATTTAAATATTACTCTATGTTGACTCTCGACCAAAAAACACGATGCATTTAAAAACCTTTGAAATTAGGTGATAGTAAGGTTGCATCGCTAAATATCCCTCAAAATTTGGGAGATCCTATCCACAGTTGAGAATAAAATCATTTATACGCCAGTTGGATAAACATTACTTCTACGATGAACTAAAAACAAGTAATTCTTATGGAGTCATTAGACGTATTTCAGTCGTTAGGTTTAACTTTGAAAATTATAAAATACAACTAACAACAAAGTTAATAAAATCTCAGCTCAAAAATACTAATACTAACTAGCTTCGTATTGGTTCTCAACGACTCCAAATCTAGGAAACTGCAGAAAATGATGTTTTGGAAACCAATTTGATGTGAATGGAAATATTTGAGCAAAATTTTTATTAAAAACATGTACATGTGTAAATATATATGCTCAAAAAATTTGCCACAAGCCAAGCACGGTGTATAATGAAATTAGCCTACTTCTTGCAAAAAACTAAATAAAATCTGATTGTGGCAGGAAAATTCACCCATTCACCCTCAGTTTTAGAGAGTAATTTACCACAACAAAGAAGTAATCCGGTCCAAATTGCTGCAACACCTTCTAAATCTTTGCAGTACAAAAATAATGCTGTTTTTTGCTAATTACTTAACTTAAGCTTAAGTTTTTTAATTTTATTTATTAATAATGGGTACGATCAAAATGGTGTGTTCAATCTATCATATCCTACCTATCCCAACATACGGTTCGATCCATTAGGAGTTACTTACCCCTGCCAATTTATAACTATAACGTATCTAAGGCATCTGGAAGAGATCCTTTTATGTGGTGATAAGATGTCCTTGTATATGTCCTTTCTGTTTGTTTCCTTGTACATGTTCTTTCTATACTAAATAAACAAATAAATAAATAAAATAAATATTTGGCTGCATCGTCACTTAAGGTGATTCGGCCAAATTAGCTCAGGAAATACAAATTTAATTTAATTTTTCGTGAATAGTAGGTAGGCTAATTATACATCGTAGACTTATGGTACTAAGTTTTGCGATCATATCACTGATGAATTTACACATTTTTAATAAAAAATTGCGAAAACTTCCCAATCGTCTCATAAAAGTTCTCCTAAAAGATTATTTTTTGCAGTTTCCCAGAATTGGAGCTATTAGGAACCAATGGGAGCATAATCAAAATACTCATTGCCATAAGTCTATGATGCATAAATAGCCTACTATTTACGAAAACTAAATAAAATGTAAATCGGATGTACGCATCAACCTTAACTCAGGTAAAATTGCAGTCAAGTACTAACTTGTAATGAGTAAAAAAAATGGCAGACTTCACATCCGACAAAATATTTCTCAGTGAAGTCGATAGAATATAATCCGAAAGTAACATCCGTCATACTTTAAACACCAAGTTTCCGAAGAACGATGTCGGATAATACCTTGCGACCGTGTTGCCTCCGAAGTAAAATGAAGGATGTGATTTTTCTCGAAAACTATATGAATTTAAGTTATTATTTCTGTTCCATTTTAAAACAAACCCTATCATTTATTGGTTTGCTATATTTCATAATTAAAGATTAAGAAATAAAAAAGTTATGTCAAAAAAACGAAAGTAAAACTTTCAAATGGCTGTCCTGTAAAGTTTAATAAATGTCACATCCGTCACTATTCTACGACTATGACGAATTGTATTTCATGCGCAAACATAAAGCACAACTCGGCTGCTCCCGCATTGTTTCCGTCATGCTATCTCTACACGTTGGCCGAGGCGAGGCGAGTGTCTGCGAGTAGGTACGATGAGAGATTAGTACTAACCTCTCACTTCTACTCGCAGTCACTCGTCTCGCCTCGGCCAACGTGTAGAGCTAGAACCATGACGATATACCATGACGGTAGTCTAGAGTCTAGAGTCAGAGGCAAACTCGGGGTTTTGTATGCGTGTCGTGTGTAGCGTGGGTCGAGTGGGCCGAGTGTACTCGCCCGCAGCAAGCGTGTCTCAGAGCGTCACTTTATATCAACTTCCTCAGTATATTCACTTCACAATTTAATATTTCTTCCTCACGACGCTAATAGTTTTCATCTTCGTTCTGCCGCTTTGCTAATATTTACTATCCACTACATAGTAAAGTCTGGTTCTTTCTTCGTATTTTCCTCTTGTTATAAAGTAAAACGAAGACAAAACATAAATATAGTTTAACAAATCATGTCGGTTAAAAATGCCCAAAAAGCCTGAAGAAGTTTTTACTTCAAAACACGTATAAAATGGGCCAAACAACGTTGCAAGCCAACAGCACTAATTTAAAATTTAATAAGTCTCTGTCAGGTGTACATGAAATGATAAAATTATTAATATCGCAGCTATTCCCTTTGATGTGTTTAATTCCAGACGAATCTTAACTGAACTCATCCAGTCTTAAGCTTAATCCTACTTCACGTGTGTCACTTCTTGTTAGAGTACAGTGATACTCATAAATATTCGATTTAATACGAAAATGGCCTTTTGCACGAGGTAATAAGCGATATAATAGCGTGTATACATTAACCGGCATAATTTAGAAGAGTCAGGGGTGAGGTGGCGTACAAAGGGAATAATTCAACAGCGTGTATACCATCCTTACAGGGTTGTCAGGTATATTTTATTTCAAAATTATAGTAAGTAAGCAATATTTAAGTATCGAATTGAGAAAGATTAGTAATGGCTATTTAAGGTTTTTATGAATGGAAGCTGCGTTAATTTGTTATTGTTAGTGGTATGAGTATGTGTTTTCACAAGCAAGATTTCAAGGATTTAAATTTAAAGCAAAATCTGGTCGCAAATAAGCGCACAAATTAACAGTAGTGAAGAACTTGTATTTTTTTAGTCTAAAAAAATCATAAAAGTTAAGTATATTTATAAAGACAGGTAGCATAAAATAATGCATTATCTATTCGAATGCGAAATTTAATGAATTTTCATGATTTAGAGATAATGTGGATTATAAATCATTATTCTATCGTTTATTTAAGTAGCTAATCGTTTTTTTTTTCTCAAATAATAGCAAGAATTTTATTAACGACTTGCTTTTTCCCGTGGCTCAGCTCGTGTGTGATTTGAGTGTTTGCTAATGTGATGTAATTATATTAATAGTGCAATAATAATTACTAGTATTGAACGCGGTGGCAGCCCTGCTCGGCTCGTGCTCGTCATTATATCGTGATCAACGGTACAACAAACAGCGGCGTGTTAGCACATTCCGAATCAATTACCACTCGGCTGTTGCGCTGCTCGTTTGTTTGTTCATCCCTATTTTAAGGCTAAATGTTGAGGTAATAAACCTACTATTATTCAAGAAATTCTATAGTTACACCTTGAAACTTGGTTGAACTTAGATGTGACCTTTCTATTCACAGTTACAAACAAGCAAGCAAAATAAAATAGCAAGCAAAAATTATATTTTTTATATCTTAGATACAAATTTCATTTTTATTATTTTTAAAAGACCTCTGCTTTTCATCCAAGAGTTAGAATCCCAGGTGTATTTGTTACTTTAAGGGAAAAATTACGCGACTATTATAATTTTTATTACTCAAATCATAATTGGTTTATAGGATACATAAATTCAAAGCATTTAGGAGGAAGTTACACTTGTTGCCACTAAATTAAATAAGTGTTATGTAATAATTATCATACCCGCGATTATTCCGAGATAACCTTTAGAAATTCCTCTAGTTTTTCTCATTCAGACAATCAACTGTATAGAACGCAGCGGCAGAGTCGAGCCACGTCGAGCTACGAAGCAATTCTGAACGCCGCCGGAAACGGTTTCCCCTGAGTCGACAATTTTCTCGCAGTCACACATTTATATGAACCACGCAGCCTCCCGCTCTTCCTTTACCGCGCAGATTTAAGAAATACAGGCTTTCATTACACTGAAAACAGGAAACAACGCGGAAATGAAGAAACTCCAAAAATATATATAACTTACTTCGTACATATTTTTTATACATTCTTCGTACAAGCTTTATTATCAGCAAAATAAATATGTTCATTGAATGAAGAATTGTTGTAACACACGGCTTAACGTATGTTACCTAAAGACTTACGTATAGATAGAGAAGTGGAAACTTCTTGTGGCGCCGTGGGCATTTTTAAAATTGGAAAAAACCATTGAACGCGTTATTGTTACCGTAAACCCTTGTTCACACTGTATATGGTATTGTTCTGCACGTTTTTTATTGCAGAATTTATTAAACGAATATAATAGTAGTGGCGGTATATTACGAAGTCGATAATGTTAATGGTGCTGTTTTTTTAATAGAAATATCTTAATTTTTTTAATCCAAATTACTAATCAAACTCTGGATTCCATAAATATAACTATATTAAGCACTCGCTGCCCGCAGTGCAATATAATAAAACAAACCAAGTGGTAAGCTCTTTGTTGCACTTACGAGCAACAGGCGCCGTCCTGCTTCCTCATTTTATTGCCCCGCGGGCAGCTACTGTTACTTGTTTAACTTAAATGTATAGTGTGTAATAGTTTAACTATAGTAATAGTACTATTTTACTACTACTAGTACTTAGTAGTAGTAAGTATAGACTTACTTTACTATAGCTAATACGTCTATGAACAAATATCTCGAACGTGAGCGTGGTTGCTCGTTATAAGTTGTAGACTCCGCAGACTTTACAACTTCTCCACTTGAAACCCTATAGTATTTGATTCGATGCGCCTACCGCCTGCACCTCTACAAGGGATATATTTTTGGGGCTAAAGTTTCCTACTTAGCAATACGAACTCTGCCGTCCTCAGTTACGATGCAAAAATTACTTATACAATTAAATCTCTTTCATACAATTTATTTACATGACAACCTAAGTAAACAGTTACAACCGCGAGACAGTACGAACTAGACGTGTGTGTGACCGCGCGCTCCCACTATTCAAACCGGTTCTTTTAACCGAGCGTGCCTTATCGCTCTTCGAATCTCGAACTGAAAGACCTTATTATGTGGAGTCGTACTGATAATGGTTGACTCATCTATAACTATAAATGATATGCAATTTGAGGAACAAACCCAAAGCTCGAATACTGACGTGAATATAAGGAGAAAACGCACTAGAGAAGACTGTAACAACGGAGAAGAATGGACGGAGGTAAATAGGAATCTGCAAAAAAAAACCAAGATGTCTCAAAGTGTTAATGAACCGATACAGATCTGCGTGTCGAGTAAAGAGGTCATGCCGAAACAATTTGCTTTGGCTAAATTATTACGAGACCATAGCATTTCCGGTATTGTGAAAGTAAAATATTTGAATCATTATAAAATACACCTGAGTTTTGATACAGAGTATAACGCGGAAAAATTTCTAACATCCAAGATAATTATGGATCTAGGATGGAGATGTCAGAAGACATGGGAAGTTGGTCTATCTTTTGGTATTATTAAAAATATTGAAAATGACCTCTCTGAAGAAGAAATTTTGAAAAATATTACTAGTGATACAGAAATAATATCAGTTAAACGGCTAAATCGCAGGCAAGAGGATAAATGGGTACCCAGTACTAGTTGTAAGATTGGATTTAAGGGCCCAAATCTACCGAAGTATATATACCTCCTTGACTTAAGAATAAAAGTCGACATTTATGAATTCCCTGTGACACAGTGTGTCCGGTGCTGGAGATTTGGACACTTAAAATTTTTCTGCCCTTCGAATAAACTAGTGTGTCCAAAATGCACAAAGACTCATGAAAACTGTGAGACTACTACTTTCAAATGCATAAATTGTTCCGGTCAACACATGTCAAATGATAAAGTGTGTGTTATATATAAAAAAGAAAAAAACATTCGAGAAATTATGGCCGAATATAACTGCTCATACAGGAAAGCTCAGAGTATGCTTGTCCCACCTTCACCTCCTCCTTTAGATGCATATGAGCCACTTACATCAAAGCACGTATATGCCCCTACGAATGAATTCTATCACTACGAAAATAATAGTTCACACAAAAGCCCAGAACGAGAACCTAATACATCTTGGACTGAAATAGTTGCAGAAAAAGAGAAAAACAAGAAGAAGAAGAAAAAAAAGAAGAAGCGTTATCAGATAGATGAGAATACATATGCTGACATGGAAGGTTCCTCGGAATCTGAAGTTGATGATGGACATGAAAACACAAAGAAAGAGGAAGAGGATCGGAGTCAGGATTTCAAATCATTACTGAGAGTGTTAATAGATAAGATTAAAAATATTATGTTTGATAAAAACCTTAACCTGATGTCAAAACTAAAACAAGGTGTTAAAACTATAACAGAATGGATTACCTTAATTGTCACTCACTTTTGTTCTGGTTACCCTATAGTCAAAAATATCTTTAAATTCATTTTTGGGGATGGATAGGATTCCCAAAACAAGAAAAACTGTAAAATTAAACATTTTGCAATGGAATTGTAGAAGTATAAAAACAAAGTTGAAGTCTCTTGAACATGTGTTATTTAAGGAAAAGATCCACATAGCTGTGTTATGTGAGACATGGCTGGTACCAGATGACTTCATCAAAATTAATAATTATAAGATTTTTAGACTTGATCGGGATGATGGTTATGGAGGAGTTGCGATTTTGGTACATAAATCTATACATGCATACAGACAATCGGTATCAGGAGTGATTAGGGGAATTGAAGTTATTGGCCTTAGAGTAACTAATTGTGAACAAATTGAAAATATTTATTCAGTTTATTGTCCTAGCGATATAACAACGACTCAAAATGACTGGGAAGACTTACTAGCTATTGCTAATAGGAAGTCAATAATACTAGGAGATTTTAATGGACACCATGTGAGTTGGTCTCATAAAACTGACAACAGGGGCTCTCAAATTTATAATTCAATATTGCAAAGTAATTTTATTCTATTAAACAATGGTAATCCGACTAGACTTCAATTGGTGGATAATGTTTTAAGGGAGTCATCGCCCGATTTATCTCTAATTTCTACCGATATTTCATTAAGCTTTGATTGGTCTGTTACCAATGAAACCCTTGGGAGTGACCACTTAATGATTAAACTGAATACTTCGTTACACTTCAATCTTAGTACGGTTAAAAAGAGAAATTTTCGAAAGGCGGACTGGGATGGGTATACCGCAAATTTGGAACTTTTATTTTCTAATTTTACCTATACAAATAATATTCAAGAGGATTATGATAACTTTTTAAATATCATAAATAAAGCAGCGGATAGTTTCATTCCAGTAATCAAATTTTGCTCCGTACCGGACAGTAAGTTTGTCCCTAAACCTTATTGGACCCCCGAATTATCAAGAACAGTAGCCATCCGTCGCATTGCTCTTAGAAATTTTAGACGTAATCCTACTCCACAAAATTTAGAAATTTTAAATGACAAAATTAGAAACACTCAAAGATTAATGAGAAATGCTCAAAGTGAATCCTGGCACAAATTTTGTTCTTCGCTAGATGAAGTTTGCTCATGTAATGAAATGTGGTTGCGAATGAAGTGGCTTAAAGGGTATAAAATACCTAGATCAAATATAGATGAAAAAAGTGCTAAAAATCTTTTGAATAACCTATGCCCTGATTTTGCGTGTCGTGAGTGCCCGACATTTAATTCTTTCAATGAAGTGTTGGAAGCCACAATAACATTACACGAATTAGAAACTTGTATTAAATCTAAAGATACGTCTCCAGGATATGATGATATTTCATATTCCATGATAAAACATTTACCTTCAGCGGCTAAACTAGTTTTATTAAATTTATATAACAGAATTTTTTCAACTGGTGTTGTACCCAAACAATGGCGAGATATTTCGATCATACCTATTCCTAAACCGGGTCGTACTCATACCAATGCTATGCGTCCAATTTCTTTAATGTCATGCATTTGTAAAATCTTTCATTCGGCTATTACTAAAAGAATTGAATGGTTCCTCGAGAAAAACAGTTTATTTTCGTCTGACACTATTGGATTTCGAAAATCACGGTCTACGTTAGATAGTCTTGCTACCCTTGTTTCGAGAATCCAAATTGGATTTTGTGAAAATAAGACTACACTAGGATGCTTTATGGACATAGAAAATGCATATAATAACATTGATATATTCAGCATGTTGAAGACTCTGGATAATTTAGGTGTAGGTTCAAAATTTTGTAATTATATTTGGAATTTTTTATCTGAGAGATACCTTAAAATAAATCAATGTAACATTAGTATAACTCGTAAAACAAGTAACGGTATAGCTCAAGGTGATCCTTTATCTCCATTACTATTTAATGTAGCAACGATGCATATATGTAAGGCATTTAATAATATAAATATATCCCAATATGCTGACGACTTTGTATTGTATACCACGCAGAGAAATATTAATGAAGCTATAATCACATTACAGGGTGCGGTAGACACATTTACAAATTTAATTGGACAAATTGGATTAGATATTTCGGAAAATAAAAGTAAAATTTGTATTTTTAAAAAAGGTATTTGCAGACAAAGGGTCTCTATATTGGTTAATAATAATAGGACACTAGAAGTTGTGGAATACGTTAAATATTTAGGGTTATGGCTGGATAGGTCTCTAAGATGGGGAAAACATATCAATGAGACTAGTGAAAAAGTGACTAAGTTTCTAAATCTTTTCAAGATTTTAGCTGGACCTGGCTGGGGAGTTCATCCTAAATTATTAAGACAATTGTATATATCTATTATACGTAGCCGGATGGATTATGCTAGCTTTATATTTAACGACTGTAGCGATTCTCACCTTAAAAAACTAGAGAGGATGCAGAATCAAGCCCTTCGTACGATAGGTGGTTACATTAAATCTACCCCAACACATGTTATGGAATCAGATCTATGTGTAAAACCTTTGAATATCCGTAGATACTATTTAGCAGGCAAATTTTGGCTGAAATCAAAGTCGATCAGGAATAACAGCTTAGTAACTTTACTTAATGAATGTACAACAAATAATACCTTAAACTCATGGAAACGGAAAAAACAGCCTTTATTAACTGTTGTTCATGATTTTCTTAAAGATGTTAAAATTCACCGAAGTGAATTAATTGGAATTTTTTCCCTTAATACTTGGGTTAGTAACGTTAAAATAAATGATTCTATTAAAATAAATATCGATAATATAACGAAAGGAAAGAAGCAATATGATGACAGTTATTTAAAAAGATTATGTGATACTTATATTAATGAACGCTATAATGAGTTCTATCAAATTTTCACGGATGGTGCCAAAGATAAAAGTTCCTGTGGTGCTGCCTTTGTTGATTACCAGACTTTAAAATCATTAAAATTTAAGATGAATAAAAACATTTGCATAATGAACGCAGAACTTTTTGCAATTATGGAAGCTTTATCATATATTGGCTCGATTGATGGTGATAAATTTGTTATTTTTACAGACTCTAAAAGTGCTTTACAACATCTAGCTCGATGTACATCTAACGTTAGAAATACACCCGTAGCTTATGCAATACTCAGTATAATACACAACCTGAATAGTCAGTCAAAAAATGTAATCTTACAGTGGATCCCATCTCACGTTAATATAAATGGTAACACCATAGTTGATCAATTGGCCAAAGAAGCTATGTCTGAAGGAGTTGAGGTAAAAATAGAGCCCTTCTATACTGATTGTCTGTATATGATTAAAGAAAAGTGTTACGAAATGTGGCAAGAATATTTTGATAAAAGATCAAAAGAGAAAGGCATCTGGTACAAAACCATTCAAGCTAAACCTTTGATGACACCGTGGATTCAAGAGACTTCCATGAACAGAAGAGAGATTACAACCATTCTGCGGCTTCGTTCGGGACACATTCCACTAAACAAATTTGCACACCTTATGGGCAAATCCACTACTCCAAACTGCACAGCGTGTGGAGTAGTGGAAGATGTCTATCATGTCTTGGTGGAGTGTGTCCGGAACGACGCAATACGACGATCTGAACCATTGCTAAGTGAAATATGCCAATCAACTGGCGGGATAAATATAGCTTTGGGAAACTTGACCTCGATTAATATGTTAAAGACTTTAGTTGCAGTATACATGAATGCTGCAGCTTTAAGATGTAATTAATGTATTAGTTGGTGTATATATGTTGTGTTATATATTGTATTTAGTAATGTTAACAGAGCGACGTAGGCGCTTCAGCGTCCAAGCTCTTTAAATAAAGAAAAAAAAAAAAAAAAAAACCTAAGTAAAGTAAAAATTCATATTAAAAAAATGTAGTACTGGGTGGATTTGAAGAACTTTGTAGCAAATATCCCGAATTAAACCTTGAAAAAAAAACATGGCATTTAAAATACGAGGGAGTCACTAGAAATCGTTAAAATTATCTCGTAAATAGCTTAATTTATGTCCGATATAGCTCAAAATAGTTCTAGAAATCGGAATATAAATAATATAACAATAATATTATTTATTATGCCACAGTTGTAAAGCAAGTTCGGATTCGCTTTCAGTAAGCAGTATGAATATCTGAACCGAATAACCTCTTATCGGAGCTATGAAATATTTTATTTTATTTCATTCGCAAATCTCGGAGCTCGAGCACTGCCATCAAGTGGGCATAAACTTTATATTGTAATAAATTATATCAAGCACTTAAATAAAGCTCAATATCAATAAAAATATAAACCAAAATGTTTTATTCAGCTATACAGGCCTAACTTACAGGTATATGTAGTACCTATTTAAGTAATGTCAGGCTTTCACGTCAAACAACTGTAACTGTTTGCACTGAGAAGTACTAGTGTGGGTTGTCAGGCTTCATACAGCTATAAAAACTCTCTACATGTAGGTATCCCAACGATAATATATTCTCTCACCGCGAAGTAAGTAATATTAAGTTGACAAAAACTTCGTGACATGATGTTAGCAAATGCTTTAAAGTTTCGAACCGTAAATTCAGCTTAGTGTCGATTCTTTCCGTGATCGGAAGCTTTGTCAAGAGGTGAGCGCTGGGGTGACGTCACAGGACCGTGTGACGGGAAGCAGGAGCAAGTTTGCTCGTTAGCTGTTAAGACAAGTGTCCTCGCTGTCTTATCTAATTCGCGTCACTTTGCTACCTTCACTAAGCTTTTACTGTTGCTTGTTAAGCATTATAAGTAAGACTGCAGAAACCAAACGGTTAAAGTGAATGTCTTACAGTTCAATTTCCACGCAAACACCATCTAAAATATAAAGTTCTTATATCAATGAGCTTGTTACAAAACTTCCACAAAACGGCTTGATAGATTTTATGATTTTTTTTGTGTAAGTAGGTATATTCCTTAGATTTGAGAATAGGACGTAAACTATTATTTTTTACGGAAAAACTACGTTTGCCGGTTCTGCTAGTTATTTTATAGAAAATCCTACTACATACATTTTATACATTCTTCTAAATACCATAGACACGCATGCGCGGGGAAAAAACCAGGAAGAAAAGAAGGAAACTCCATTAGTATTATTTTTTGTTATTTAATTTCAGTCAATATATTTCATTGTTCACTCATTATTTATCGAATAAGCAGAGAGCCAATAAGAATAATGAGAGTCTGCTATTGAGCAGCGATTAGCGGCTAAGAGAGCGCGGTCTCACGGGACTCAGCGCCGGCTAATTTATCGTCGCCGGAAACCGGACCGGCGCAGAACAACGCGCAAATTACTGAACATTTACTTATTACCGTTACCGGTAATGGCTCACTGATGGCCGATTTATTATGGTCAGAGAACTACAACAAAAGAACTCTCTAGAAGGTTGGTTAATTTGTAAACAAGCCTGTTCAACCTGAGGAGCTTCTCTGATTTTGAAGTGCCATGAATGGGGAGATCGATGAAACGCGAAAAAAGTCCCAGAAAAAGAAGAAGAAGAAATTAGTTGATAAGTGATGATGCAACCGAAGAAGTTATCGTAACTTGAAAGGAGTAAGCAATCATAAATATAGCCTGCCAATTGCTACACAGAATCACAACGGAACCCTAAATAGCACGAAGGTACGACTGCGGTAGATTTAGTGACCAGAGCTGAACTAATTCCAAAACAATAAACTACTAACTAAATTTTTACAATGACTTACCCTAGAAATCGCAAAGGATATTGGCAAGAAAAATGTTAAGGGCAGTTTCAAACCTATAATAAATCAAAATTCCACCGAGCATTTTAGCCATCGTAATGCTTTCCTTATTTGCCAGATGATGAGAAATAACAAGATACTTAGTTGGAAGTAAGAAGTGAACGATACGGCACCCTCAGCCAAAATGACATTACTGAAACAGATCTCTCATTACGATCAGCCAAAGTCAAAGCGCGAAGCAAAACTGCCGTACCATCTTTACAGGAACCATTTCGCCGCATTTTCGGGCTCCAATTTGAGAACCTCTGGATAAGACCAGAACGCTGAAATTTTCGCTATCCAGTAAGCTATAATCACATACTTAAAACCCAAAATTTCAAGTCTGTAGGTCATATAGTTCCGAAGTTATGCGAAAGCAAAGTTTCGCATTTTCGACACTGACTGACTGACTGACTGACTGACTCATGATCAACAAAATAGAACTAGTACTTCCCATAAACTCAGAGAGCTGAAATTTGGTACAGAGTTAGGGTTTAATGGCCACATAAAGGGAAAACTATAAAAACTAGGATAATCGAAGATCTGGAGTACCTGGTGATCACTGCATTAATAACTTTGTAATTCCATATAAATTATATGAGATTACAAAGTTATTTATGCAGTTAATGTATCTAGAAAAACGGACAGAAATATTTTGTAATATTTTGAAGTTTCTACAAAAAGAAGTGAAATCCCACCAAAAACATTCTGTAAAAAACTAGCCAAAGTCAAAATGGAGCTGCTTGTTTATCTCTAAAAAGTACTGAAATCTAGACAAAGGCGTGCCAAGTCTAAGGTTCCTTACTGCGATTTCTTTATTATTATAGTTAATGTTGTGTGACTTGGCCGTTGAAGACCAAGAACCGCTACTCATTGACGATGAATTCTGGCGACAGATTGGTGCAATGGTGTCATGGAGCACCTGGTTTGAACCCTTGTGTACCCTTCAACGGCCAAGTCACGCAACGTTAACTATAATAATAAAGAAATCGCAGTAAGGAACCTTAGACTTGGCACGACTTTGTCTAGATTTCAGTACTTTTTAGAGATAAACAAGCAGCTCCATTTTGACTTTGGCTAGTTTTTTACAGAATGTTTTTGGTGGGATAATTCATTCTCCTGCCGTCGTCGTCACCCCTGTTTTGTTTTCCATACTACCTTAAGCAAGCCTCTCCTAACAAGGCTGTTGAGGAAACGTCTCCGTCGGTGGCTACTTGAGAATCTAAGCGACGCGACGGCTTCAGTATAACAGACTCTAATTATTCAAATTTTCTAAAAAAAAAACAACATTTTCATATTGCCAAGACAAGACTAGCTGTCACCTACTCTCAAAAAGTTTTTGACTCAACACGCATTAACTCTACAGGCCTTCATTTTGCAAATTCTACATCTTAGTCAAATTATGTGGGTTGGCCGGTTCACTTTTTCGTATGAAATTTTTCTATGGGTACAAGAACAACAACTAAAAAGTAATAAACAAAGTTTTCACTCATGACAGCAGCATTTAGGAACATAAATGGATCAAGATTCAAACACAAGAAATGAATACAGTTTAAAAATGCACTTAATCCACGAAAACAATTACGTAAATCTCAATGTTTCATGTGGGATGTCCACTACATAAACATTTAGTGCAAAACACCATTAATATATTGCGCACAAAGCTAAGATAATGCAGATTTGGCCGAGGCTCGTTCCGGCCGGCGACGTCCGACGTACAATGTACACATAGATGTACAATGTACACACAAATGTACACTGTGACTGGACACATATAAGTACACAATGGATCGCTGAAAGGCTTGAGGCGGGCGGAGTCACGCGCTATGAACACGATATTAATGTGACGCCACGGCGGCCGGCACTGGAGCCTTATTATTTAGCAGTAGACGAATCCAAAGATAAAATGCGATTAACGACATATATTCTAGGTCACTGCGGATTTGCGACTATTCATAGAAAATATTAAAAATAATAATTATTTTGCAGTAATTCGCCGCAGAAAATTCTTTGTGGTAATCATGCACCTAAGAAGCTTGCAGGTTTCTCAAAATTTCCACTTTACCGCGAAAAAATTGAAAATTGATTACACAAAATACACAAACAAACATATTTTAAAACTCCGTGTCCGAATTCAAATCAACGATCCTTCTACGCACGGCAGAAGTTTGACCAATGGGCGATCACTGCCTAAAAACCTGATGTCTTCTTATTGGCGCTTATATTGCCAGTACATCATTAACTCCTAAAAACTCTCGAAAGCACTGTCACAAAACAATAGCATGTAAAGGCTTCCTTAGCGCCGATCGCTGCAGAGTGTCGGTGATGTGTGAGCGAGTTCCCTCGTTAGCGCGCGTTCGAGAGCCTTCGAAGACCTCCTAATTGCTGTCACGACTCACAACTATCGCGTGCCGGATTCTTTGCGACTTTTAGTCCCTCTTTGTCATTCTTTGTCTCTCTTTGTCGCTCTTTGACACGCTGCGCCGTTGTTAGCGTCGGCTGCTACCGGGCAATTTAATGGGGTATCTTTTGAGATGATTATTTTTATTTGTTTTTTTATAGTTTCTAAAGATTTAGTTTCCTAAAATGTTATTCTTTGTACATACGTTACAAGGTAAAATAATTGACACTGGACGAACTCCGCAAGAAGATTTCTACCACCAGTGGATGACTTTCATTATATTCGCTATTCAAGTAATTATATCACTTCAGTTAAGGGTATCTACAGTCTATATTGGTGACTCTAATTTATCTACTATTGTAGCCTTCAGTTTTAACAGATAATCCTTCTATTCCGATCTCTACAAATCGCCCCACATTTCACAGTTACTCTAAGCCTCGCAATCACAGCGCGGAATCCCGCATCAGCAGCAACTGTAGCAACTGTAGCAACTAATCGGCAACTAATTTTCACATTGTTGGGACGAGCGCCGGGCGGCTTGTGGCGTCGATAAATTAGCCGACTTCGGCCAAAGCCGCCGATCGAACGCGTCGGTTAGCCGAGCTGTTGATTCCTGCTCTCCATTATTAAACTGGTACCACTATCAAATGTAGCGTGGAAGCTGCTTCACGCCAAATAGAAAATGTCTTTCAAAAATACTAAGTATGTATCAATGTCATATACAATTGAAATGAGAAAAAATCTCGGTTTGTACAGTATAATATCATGTAAGACGTAATTGAAGGAATCACGCAGTATGTCAGTTGACTTGAAAGAAGTATCAGCATAGTGCCAGCGTAAATGACGAGACAAGCAAGACCTACTGGATAGTAAGTGATACGTCTGATTGTATCTGATTATATCAGAGCAGTCCGTCTCAGGAATTCGTATTGCATGTCATACGACTCTCTTCACTATGATCGTCAATATTGAACATCAAGTGTGCATAGTTTCCACAAACCTTTACGCGCAGGGTTGGACCACAGGCCGCTTTGCTTATAACTCCTAAGTTTAATCCACTGTACATTTTTACTGATATAGGTAAGTATAACTTAAATCTTATAGCTGTTATAAATGCGTCTAAATTCGACTCAGTTCACGCGGAGCTTCAAACACCACATAAACGCACGTGCATAGCTCGGTATCGA
This sequence comes from Coenonympha glycerion, assembly GCA_963855885.1. Lineage (NCBI taxonomy): Eukaryota > Metazoa > Arthropoda > Insecta > Lepidoptera > Nymphalidae > Coenonympha > Coenonympha glycerion. The sequence continues at coordinate 153,538 of OY979645.1, forward strand.
GCGTTCAATTCAATTCCATTGCACGCAAACACGAACTCAAAAACCTCATAAATATGAGCTAAAGTCTTTTACACGAAGCCTTCTCTAGCCGTCTAAAAGGCAAAACGCTCTCGTCGAGGTATAATTGCGAATAATTGCAGTAAATTAATTTCTGATTTGGGTTTCCTAGCGTTTATTAAGGAAAGTAATACGTTAGACTAAATTTAACAGACAGAAATAGGTTCAAATACTGAGACTTAAAAGATCAGGAAACTAAATATTACATGCATAGCGGTGAAAAAAAAAACAACGTAAGGAATCCAGCATGCCTGGGAGTTTACCGCCATGTTCTCAAAGGTGTTCGAAGCCTGCGAATTCGCAATTGGCTGTGGCTACCTAATCTATGATACCCTAATACGTTAGTAATATTATACAGGTTTATAGAAAAAATATCGGAAACCTCTCGGCACCTAAATGATACCATTATAACTAAAAACTGAAGAAAAGACAAAATTGAAGAAAAGACAATTCAATATTGCAAGCAGGACGTTTAAACAGGTGTTAAAGAAGGCTCGGTTCTCACATACCAAGTGCATTGGGGAAAAAGTTGCTTCTCTTCCTTCTGGTAGTAAAGCCTTTTGGGCCCTTGCTAAATCTGTTGAATCGAACTTCTGTCGACCGTCACTACCGCCTTTGCTAAAACCGGACGGATCGCTTGCTTTCACTTCTCTTGAAAAAGCAAACTTACTAGCATCTCAGTTTGCCAAAAGTTCACTCCTCGATTCTGGTGGCGCCCGTCCACCTAACCTTCCCACATGCGACTCTGTAATGCCAGAAGTTCGCATCCACCAAAAAGAGGTTCTGAAAACGCTCCGATCGCTTGATGTGAACAAAGCAAGTGGTCCGGACGGGATCCCAGCAGTTGTCCTGCGGACCTGCGCACCGGAACTGGCACCAGTGCTGACTCGCCTATTTCGCCTCTCACTCAAGGTAGCTCGAGTGCCGCAAGCGTGGAAGATTGCTAACGTACAGCCTGTGCCCAAAAAGGGAAGTCGTGCTGATCCGGCAAATTATAGACCCATTACCTTAACCTCTATCATGTGCAAGAGTATGGAGCGCATATTAAACACTAAGCTCCTGGCATATCTTGAGAGCAATGATCTGCTGTCAGACCGCCAATACGGCTTTCGGCAAAAGCGGTCTGCAGGCGATCTGCTCATCTATGCCACCCACATATGGGGTGAGGCTATCGAAAAGCATGGAGAGGCGCTTGCTGTGTCTCTCGATATCTCAAAAGCCTTCGACCGGGTCTGGCACGACAGCCTTCTTAGTAAGCTTCCCGCTTACGGTCTTCCACCGATTTTGTGTGACTGGATATCTGACTTCCTGGGGCCCACCCAGGTCTTTTCGAGTTGTCGTTGACGGCTGCTCGTCAGATCTGATGGCCATTAATGCCGGTGTCCCCCAGGGGTCTGTTCTCTCCGCTACTTTGTTTTTGCTGCATATAAATGACCTTTTAAAGCCCGGAATCCTTGGGTATGCAGATGACAGCACAGTGACGGAGAGATATATGTCCAGTCCGCGCGCCGGAAAGAATGACATCAACGAGCACAGAGAGGCGATGATTGCGCGTTTAAACTCCACCCTTAAAGAAGTCTCCGACTGGGGCGATGCCAATTTGGTAGAGTTCAACGCCACTAAGACACAGGCATGCCTACTGACAGCTAAAAGGAGTCCCTTCACCTTAACTCCCACTTTCCGAAATATATCCGTACCTGTAACCGACCACATTGATCTCCTAGGCCTCGACATCTCAGCTAACATTAACTTCGGTAGATCCATCGAAGCTAAAGCCAAGACTGCCGCCAAAAAGCTTGGCATTCTTAATAAAGTCAAGCGGTACTTCACTCCTAAACAACTGACCACTCTGTACCAGGCACAAGTTCGGTCTTGTATGGAGTACTGCAGCTACCTCTTCGATGGTTCCGCCAAATACCAGCTGGCGGCCTTAGATGCTGTAGATCGTCGGGCTAGGAGACTCATTGGCGAGGGCTCGCCTCTTGTGGCGAAGCTTCATAGTCTCGAGCATCGCCGCAAGGTGGCGAGCCTGACGGTATTTTATAGGATTTATTTCGGGGAGTGTGCTCAGGAGCTGTTTGATCTGGTTCTTCCCTCACCATTTTTCCACCGCACCGCAAGACACCGGGTGAACTTTCATCCCTATGTCGTCGCCATACCACCAGTACGCACGAAGCGATTCGCTTCTTCATTTTTAGTACGCATGGCTAAGGTTTGGAATTCTCTCCCGAAATCTGTTTTCCCCGCATGTTACGACCTGGGTGCTTTTAAAAAAAGAGTGAATAGGCATCTTCTAGGTAAGCGCGCTCCATCTTCGACCACATCGACACTTTCCATCAGGTGAGATTGTGGTCAAGCGTAAACCTATATAGTATAAAAAAAAAAAAAACTTTTGTTCTATAACTTTCCAAAATTTCGTATTAATTTGTGTCACAAAAATTTAATAAATTATGTTATTTCTGTAAAGTGACATTACACTGTGAAACGAAATACAGGTAATCAGCGATTATGACTATCCCTGTTGCCAAACCGCTGCGAGAGGTTAAGACATAGGCGGTGCTAATGAGAAAGATAAAGATGCACAATGCTCACAATAACTGGCGAAGTGGCGCGCGCGCTCGGATTCGAGTGGGAAGTCGCGGGTTCGATTCCCGCCACTCTTTGGAAGTTTATAATTTCTAATTTTTCTTAGAACTAGACTGGTGGGAGGCTTGGGCCGTGGCTAGTTACCACCCTACCAGCAAAGAGGCACCGCCAAGCGATTTAGCGTTCCGGCGCGATGCTGTGTAGAAACCGTAAGGGGTGGGTTATCCTTCTCCCCTTACCCCTTCCAAGTTAGTACGCTAACATCTTCGGCTGCATAATCACTTACCATCAGGTGAGATCGCAGTCAAGTACTAACTTGTAGTGTGTAAAAACCCACGATTTATTTTCGCACCACGAAAGACAGGGAGCAATCATGTCACATGAGAGAGTTGCGCTTGCGACTATTTCCGCAGTGCGCGGGACTCAAGTATTTTTCCTTATAAAACAAAATATTGACAAATTCGCATCGCACTTGCGAATATTAATCACATGCGATTATTTTTCGCAGTGTGCGCTTAGCCTAACGACTATAAAAGGGGTGCAGCGTGCGGGCCGGGGAGGACGACTCACGGTCGCCCGTCGGCCGTCAGTCGCCAGACTAATATATAGTGATCTGTGCCAAGGACCGGTCCGAGGATGCGTTCCAAGGACTGTATCGTAAAATACAAGCATACTTGGAATTGGTAGGTAATAAACTATCATTTAGGTATTAATACTTTATTTTTATTTTAACCTGTTTTCAATGCAGCCAGTCCTAAGCCTGGTTAAATATGAAGCAAAAGTGGAATTAAGTATTAATAATAATTTTTAAAACTATCCATTGACGATCTGATATCGTCGCGTCGGATCAGTGACCGCGCGCGGCGTTGCCGATATTATGTACAGACTACAGAGTAGTTACAAATAAAGAATGTATGCAAAATATTGAATAGGTGATATTTCTCAAAATATCGAGTTAAAACTAAAGTTGTAGAACAAAAGTTGTTACTTTTAATGATATCATTTAGGTGTCGAGAGGTTTCCGATATTTTTTCTATAACCCTGTATATTCGTTGCCCTAATTATACCGTAACTAGTAGTGGGACACAAATAAGGGGTAGAGACTTTTTTGAAGGGGAAGGGCGCATTATCTATTAGGAGTCTCATTCACAGAAATCAAAACTGGCACTTAATCAATACATATAATAAATCTGTAGAGGTCGAATTTCTGTACAAATAAAAAAAATGCTAAAAATGGAGTCAGGGGGATGTAAGAAGTGAAATAGAACTAATTTAATTTTTTTTCAAATTTTTTGTTTCTCTGTTTGTCTGTTTGTCTGTTTGTCTGTCTGTTTGTACGGGCTAATCTTTGGAACGGCTGGACCGATTCCAATGAAATTTTGTGTGGTGGTAGGTTATGTCCCTGGTCAACATATAGAATACTTTTCATCCCGGTTAAATAAAGAGTTCCCGTGGGATAGTTAAAAAACTGCAATTAATTTAACAGCTTTGTAAACAACAACTAATGAACTTAATTTAGTAAAATTTGTTATGCTGATACCTTATGTTGCCTCTTTAACAAAAGATATATAAAGTAAAACTTATTAATCCAATCGAGTTCCCGCGGGAAAGAAATCATTACAAAAACAGTTAGCAGGCGTCTTTCAAGTAACGGATTTAAATGAAATTTTATGATCCTACTTTATATATATGCCCGGTCAACATTTAAAATACTTTTCATCCTGAAAAATTTGAGAGCACCCGTGGGATGTTTAAAAAAACCTATAGCTACTTATCTGCGTAGCACAATCAAAACGGGGTCGAAATATCGACAGTTTCAATCGTCCTTTTGATCGTGCAACTAGGTATAACTATACAAGATAACCCGTACGTAGCAGGAACGGGTTGCTTCTTACACAGCAGCGCATCAGAATGCTTCATTACAATATCTGGGCGTTGGTATCATCTCAGAATAAGATAAGTTTGGTTAGTATAGATATTACAATCCACGATGAGTTTGAGATTGAGTAACATAAGCGATTTCGATAGAGTGTATAAGTAGAGGAAGACCAAAGAAGATATAGGTAGGTAAATTGTGTGAAAGAAGATAGCACGTTGACAGGAGAGATTGGAAGAAGACTCCTTTACGGGTCCATTGAACCCAGGGACCACTCATTTATCTTGGGAAAAATTAAGAAATGCCACGGGAAACATTTTTGTAAAAAAAACGAACTGCACGCGGGCGGAGCCGCGGGCAACAGCTAGTCGATAATAACAGTCGTAGTCTGCATCGCACGATAAGATTTCTTCACGTTCCACCGAACCCTTATTATTCCTTTAAAATATTCATACTGGTCTCAGGGGGCAGCGCTTTACAACCCGCCGTAAATAAAATATTGCCATCCATTACTCGGATATCAATTTCAACTTTATGGGAATAATATTTGAATTCAAATTGCTTCGCGTTCGGCGGAAAGGATGACGCGAATTAAAGAGATGTACGGCGCCGAGCTGGCAAATGCTCGGATGCGATTGAAATGTGAAGTTTTTTAGAGCCCCGAGTGGCGTCGCGCGGTGAAATTGAAAAATCACAATAAGTAAGAGGGAGGGGGGCTTAGGGGGCTTACGGGGTCAGATATTGCTCTTTCTGATTATCATGGGAAGTTTTGTCGCTTCACTTGTGATCAGAATACAAAATATGACACGGATCAGAAAAAATACTGCGGGGAAAATCATCGACAGGATAAATCCTGCGGGGTGACAAAGGTTACTGTGAGTCCTAATATTTATGGGATTCTGAACTATTTATTTCATAACTATAAACGCGGAGAGGGACTGCATTGAAATAGGAATTAAATGTAAAAAACAAAATTAAAATACGAAAGAGACTTTTGAGAAGAGAATTTTGACTGACTTCATTTTAATTTTCTTTGCAATCGATATTAATAGTAGCATATTCAACTCGGACAAGCTAACAATCTTCATCCTCAAACTAGCATGCACATTTTAACTGTACTTTTTCACCTTACTAAACTCACACGTCTTATGAAAAATCTAAATTCTACCGCCAGTTTACGAATAACCAAGTGTTGTTTTTTAGTTTGTTGCTCTATCATGCACAATAAGTGAAACAATACAACAACTATTTCAAGTGTTTTAAGAAATACTAACAATTTTCAAGTTAGTAACATCTTTGGCTTCGTCTTTTACATCATTGTCAATAATTTAGTTAGTAATCTCTCTGATAACCTGACTAAGATTATCAGAGAGATTACTAACTTAACTTAATTGTTTATTAGAAAACTAAATAAAATATGGTATTCATAGACGTTACCCGTCAGGAAAAAAAAATACAAAAATTCACTACAATTCTTAGTAGTTAGTTTTGTTTCAGAAGCTATTTACGAGAGTTTTTTTATAAAAACAAAGGAAATGAACGTGGCAAGGTTTAATCAGAGTAAGTAATGTAAAAGATTTATCCGTAATGGTATAATTTGCACGCGGCGTCGCTCGCGTCTGTAAACAGCAGCACAATCTGAAATACAAATGGCCGCTTTCATGAAGAATAATTTTAGATTTTATGAAAATTCTAACCTGTTACTGGCAGGCTATAGAAAATTCCTCGTGGTTCTAGAGGGTAAAATATCTGGATGTAGTTGATGGGTGAGGCTGAAGTTTAATTATGGATGATGGTTTCATCGTCTTGCTTTCCTTGTAACTGAGTTGAGTTTTAGAAAAGTACTATACAAATATGCCTTGGCCACAACTAGGCATTGAAGGACTCACGTATGTGTCCCTCGGCTCTGCCTCAGCCTATATTCACACGTTCATCCATCAATATCTCTTTTGTAGGCCACTGCAATAATAAACTGTAGCTGTACGTCTTTTCTGGAAAAGTAGAACCAGCCTCGACCGAATCCTACCACTAACAGGAAAGAGGCTTCAGAAAATATCATTAATGAAATTGTCGATGATGATTACCATCTCCGAAACTTACACCAGTTTGGACAATTCAGGAGCTTGAAGTTTTAATGACAATAATTTCGGTTGAGGGCATAATCACAAAACGTAGGCATAATACATACGTTAGTAAATCCTAAAAATAAATAATATTTACAGCTAAAGTGGAATGTAATTTAATTAGCAGCCAAAACGTTCACAGGACAGTAACCAAAGCCCGCCTCTTCCGTGTCCAACGCCCCACCGCTGCATTGCCTCGCTGCCTCGCTGCACCCCACTACTCCACTGCCTCGCTGCATCCCGCTGCCCCACTGCCTCATTGCTGTAATCAATATTTCTAATTGAATCCAGAATTGCACTCCAACGCTGCACCGCACTCCGTTCCATTTTACTTCGCTTGTCTACGCTCGGTAATGTACAGCTTTTCATTGCTACAAATCCACTGACCAACTAGACATTAAAATCGTTAGTTCAATTTATTAGTTCCAATTGAAAGTAACTTCCATGAATTACTGTTGCTGTATGCCTTGTATTGACAGCATAGTACCTTGTAATCAGTGGTAAGAATAGAATAAGTGGGTCTGGATTCGGTCCTAATTCATGCAATTCTGCCTTAGCAAACATTGAGCGAAAACCTACTCGCTTTTAGATATAGTCACAGATTTTAGATATAGTGTTCTCAAGAGTCTGTGAAATATACTTTTCATTAAATTACCGCAGGTGTTACTAAGCAGGAATTCATATAGATGCCGCACTTGGCCAGAGCGTGGTGGATTTGTAATGACAATAATAATGAATGCCTTTGTGTTGTTGGTTTGTAAATAAACGAGTAGTACTTTCACAAAAACCGTGATAGTATAAAAAATGATAACATGAAAATTTCGTATGGGAACAGCTAATAACTAACAAGAATAACAAGCTTGTAGATACTTTGATAGCTTCAAATATACGCTCAGATGCACAGTGTTTTCAAAATTACAAGAGTTTGTATGCAATAAAATAAAAGAGGATAAAAATATAAAGCTCCTCAAATTTCCGACAGCGAAGCGCCCTCGAGTCGCGGGCTCCGATAGTCGATGCAAACACTTACCCCTAGTGCAGGTTTCGTACAGGATATAAAAATAGGATAGGATGTTATATTTTAGGCTGGCATTTTATTTTCGCTTGTTTTGAGTACTTACTGCTGGTAGTAAGATGAAACTGGCGTTTTTTTATTTAAGTAAAAGAGTAAGTGCCGATTTTCTTATCCATTCTGCTTTGTGCAAAATAGCTTTCCAATCGTGGCGGGAGAGTCTGCCATTTTATAATTACTTTGGTGAGATCTTAGGGGACCATCCGAATTCAATGAAAATAAGTATATTGGGTTCAAAATTGAGTACATGAAAAGGAAAGGGTCAGTATATCAAGAATGATATTATGTTAGAACGAATCTACCATTATATTTATATAGTACTCGTGCCTACTGATTTTTACCCACTGATATCAACAATATTACTCATAGAGCCACAAGATTGAAAGATGAAATGGTAATAAGAGAAATGAACAGGTACTATTTTATACCCATAAAAAATAACAAACACTTGACGGCAGACGATATTTAGCTATGTTATGCAGACATATCTAGTGATATTTCAGTGCGATAGAATCAGTTCATTAAAATGAAAAAAAAAATGTCGACGACAAATTGCTGTTAAAACATCGACTGGTGCATACGTGCATATAACATGCAATATAAGTAAAATACAGTCACTTTCAAATCCAGAGTTCCTTTTTGTAACAAGACACTTGAAGTAGGGATTTATGGCTACTGTAATCAATGTTTTTTTTTGCATTAACCTTGAGGATAGATAGGTACAAGTTACGATAAAACCGTTGTGGATTGAACCTGCGATATTTTCGATTTCATTCATCATTTAACAACTAAGCTAATACGATACAGTAACAAGAAGTATCGAGGTTACATTTCATACATCTTTAAGGGCTCTTTGAGCGAAGTTTCCTAATGTATCTGTTTACTTGAGTCTCGGCTAACGCAATGGGTAGCTCACCGTCGGCATAATTTGGTAATAAGGCTGCTCCTAACGCGCCCGCTCGTTAGGGGCAGGCTTTACGGCTCCCACGCAACTTCCGCCCAAGATGCTCACTATCTAGAATAACTGCAGAACATTTCCGTACAATGAGAAGCGATCTATGTTTAATTTCTAGGACATAATATAATTGTCGCGTTGCAGTTTTGTAGCCAAACTCCTCCAAAACTTTGTCTATGTTCGCCAGGTCTGAAATGGTCGTTATCTATTTTTCATACCATAAATGGCAAAACCTCAGAGACGGCTTGACCGATTTTTATGAATTTTTTTCATAAAAATAGATCATAAGCTATTTTCCGAAACAACGCTTGCTAGATCAACTAGTAACTGCTATAAAATAAAAGCTCTCCATTCCGAAGATGGAACGTCTTAAAGTTCGCGGAGTTGAACGCAACCGTAGTCGATATTAAAACTTGTACACGGCTCCGCAACATCAATTTGTCGGCAAGTTTCCGCCGCCGCCTCGTCGGCCTGCCGTCTGCCGGCGACTTGCCGACAACTGAAAATATTAGTGTAAAGACACGGTACACAGTGCATTATCTTCTGAGGCTAATATTATCATGTTTTGCCGGTTGTGAGGCAATAGGGTTCTTCATAATTGAGGGTCGTGACCCTCTGTGACGCAAGGATGGCCCTTATCTCTACCTCAGTCCTCAGTTCCTCTTGCCTTCCATAAAATAATTCGCTAATTAATGGCGTCTAGTATTTTCCTAGCCAGCCCCTTGATTGTGTAAGAAAAACGTATTCATCGTTATCGTAATCGTTTAGAAACTCTGCCCGCTGATTGGTCTCTGATTTACATCAGCCAATAGGGGGCCAAATTTGCAAAAGATTACGATAACGATGAATATGTTTTTCTTACGGAATCAGACCCCAGGTGGCCAAAGAACTGCCAATGAACGCAGATGGTTAATTTTTAGTCAATCTTGACGTGGAAACTAAACTTCCAAGTTTTGGAGGCGTACAGAAATATTATAGAGAAAATTTGTGTTCGAATTAGTTTCACCTTAGTACAGTGCAATAGATTCTACAATATTTCCATAATATTTTATCTCAGTGTTAGAGGGATATTTTTAAGGTTATTAATATAATGACCATGAGCAGTAGAGTATGCTAAAGAGTCACTTCAATAATTTGATTTCATTTGTACTAGCCCAGAATTAACTGGAATGGTTTGTACTGTAGCTGTAGTAGGCTTATAAAATACAAATAAATACAAGTTAAGTATGTAAGTATACAGATTACAGACAGAAACATAGACTGCATTAATATATATATAGCTACTCGTGCTGATTGGCTACTGATTGATCACCTCTCCTGAACAATTTTCTATGAAACATTTTTTTTTCAATGACCATTCCGTATAGAAGGGAAAAATTCATTAAGAACAAAAATATGGAGAGAGCTGATGATTGAGGATTTCGAAGACGGGTGAAGAGCACAGCCAAGGGTACTGCAGATAGGTGAGGGGTGTTCGACCAAATGTCACTCCAATTGTCAAACAATTGACAGTTAGTTGAAAAAAAATTCAAAATGGCGGATTCAAAATGGCGGCCAAACGAATTTCGCCAATATCTCGGAAAGTATAAAAGATGGAAGAACGGTTTCTTGACAAGAGTTGATCAGGACCCAAAGGTCTATTCGATGGATAGAAAAAAAATCCAATATGGCGGATTTTTTTTTTATCATAGAAAATGTATGGGAAATGATGACTGAGGGTTGCGACACCTTTATAGGCGGGAAGACAGCCCGCGGGCCACATGTGGCCCGCGCCCTCACGCGCCCTACTAGTTAAATTGATAATCCTTTCCTTGCTTGAACAAAAAAAGTTATAAGCTAAGTGCATCTAATTACTCTTTTATTCTGTAAAGCAATGCAATTTTAATTGAATAGATTGTGGGGCGGAAAGTAGCGGGCGGCGGACAAGCGGTGAAACGGGGAAAAGCAGAAAAGTGACAGTTTCTTTGTGCGTCGCGACGGAGCGGAGAAGGGCGAAAAGTGATGCCACGGAACTAGCGGAGCCATGACTAGGGTTGCTAGCTTGCTATTATTAGTAGAGAAACAACACTAGATACATTAATCTAAAGAAATTTACATGCGTGTTTTGGATATGCCTTATTTAAAATAAAATCATAATTAGTATAACAATTAATTAAACGATTGATTGCAAATTTCAAATAGCAAATGAAGACAAGAAACGAGAACAAAAACACTGTTGTATTTATGACAGGTTAGACCTATCTACTTAACTGCAATTTCTTGATTGTAAGTAAAGATCCTGAAAACGTTATGCTACTTGGCTTGGAAGATGTAAGTCACGCAAAACAATTGCGACACAGTATCGCAATATAACATTTTTGCCGATAAGGTATAGTCAGAAAAATAATAAATCAATGTAATAGTATTCGAATATTTTGGTAAGGTTGGCAACCCTAGCACAGTCTTTGGCTGCAGGGAGATTTAATTTGAACCAAACGAGACATAATGCTCACTAATTGCAACATTGTTTGACTTGCAGCAAAATATAAAACAAGTATTTACTGAATAGGCTTTGTGGCTGAAACACGCTCTTATTTTTGCTTCGCTACAAAAGGATTACAATTTTTATTGTGTACAATCATTTGTTTAGTTTTTGTTAGGATGTACGTTATAAAGTTACTAAATATATTAATTTAAAAATAAAAGTTCCCACTTTTTACGGTATTAATATTGAAATACTTAATTTAGGTCTGGGGTGCTTTACTAAATAAATTATTATGTAAGAAATTTTAATTAAATTACTCATGTTTATTTAATATCTTTATCAAAAATTCATAAAATCCAAAGTACATTATTTCACATAAGCTACGAAAAGTCAATAAGATATTGGATGCATACAATGGTGATAACTGTTTAATAACTCAAAACTTAGTTTACGGACAAAGCACTTCATCTTTATGTTTATCGAGGTTGTATGTAATTTACGCAAAAACTTGACATTATGCTGTAAAACGTTTAAAAAGTGGTTATTGTTATTAAATTTTAATGGCGTATAGTTAAATAGTAAACCGTAATATTCAGCTAAATGATACACAAAAGCGAGAAGACTTCTCCACCGTAAAGACAGCGGAGTGCGAGCAATTCATTAGTAACTCGTTGCCTTCCCCGACTTCGAGAAGTGCTATTCATTTCGTTAATTACATTTTTTGTGCGTTTACTCCAAGAGGTAGGGGTCTGTACCTTCGTCGCTAATTACTCGCCACTTACTCTCAGACTAGGAGGAGCAACCATTAGACATAAATATTATATTAATATAATTTTTCTTTTCAAGTAATTATATAGTTTATCGACTAAGTATAATCACCACGAAGTAGGTACTTAGAAATATCTCATCATTTCTTCAAGTTCATTAGGTATAGTGACGGAAGACGGAGAATAATGAAAAAGTATTAATCCAGCCCATTTTGATATCAGAAACAAGGAAGAAAACTAAAAGCTCCTATAGACATTTCAAACAAAAGTATCAAATAAAAAATAGTAAGAAAATACTAAATGAGGTATCCACAAACCCGCCATTTCAATTCTACCGGAGTTGGGTGAGACGATTCGCTATTAGGCGCTTCTCCGCTATCAGCCGCCGGCATTCAGCAGTTAGCCTACAGGAGTGGAAAACATAAATAATTCTCTACCACATAGATAAAACTGGCAGTCATACTTTGCGCATTAAAACTGTTTACACGCGTACTGCATCTTTTTTCTAAATCCTTTTTCAGACTGTAGTTTGTTAAACTCCTCTCTGTTTTTGAGTACTTAATGGCCACCGTCGATTCCTTGGCAAAAAGCCCACCTTCAAGTCGACAAGTTGAACAATCATCGATTTTGTATTGTGGCGGAATCCGTGTAACGAGCCACCGTGGGGGCATAGTTCTGCGTGTAATGAGTTAAATTACACAACTTTACCCTGAACTATCGGCTGTGTGAATGTATACTGTAGCAAGACGTAATAAGAGTGAAGTAAGGTGCATGTTTTATGTTGCAGGTGATGTTGTAAATGCACAGTAGCGAAAAGTGAAGCTTTCTCCGTTCTTACATTGAGCGATACGATACGAGAGCACGACACGAGTGGATTATGTACGGGAGTTTGTGTTATTTAAAGGTTGCGAAGAAAAAGATTAGAAGAAGATAGGTTGTTTGGTTAAATTGTAGAGAAGATCTAATAGTGACTTAAATCAAGTTCTGAAAAGCTGAAAGTAACAAGCATCAAATAATATGATCATCGCACTACTCTTCATGATATAAAGAATTGTCATTCTATGCACTATTTTATTTTTACACACATTTTGTAATAAATGGACTGAAACTTGCAATATAATTAGTGGTACACTGTGGATATTGAAAATGCACCGCAGAGCATGATTTTGCTGCCTAAATCGCTTATTGGAATCTTAAAATGGCTGTAAATGTGGCTGTTGTCTCTTTTTTGCTATAGTATCCAAATTCTAAAATTTCCACATTGCCAAGACAGTGAAGTCTGAAGCACATAGTACCAAAACAGTACTGATAAATTATGCATTATAAATATAACGATAATGTAATTCATTTCGTGATTTAGTTTGTCGCGTATGTCAGCTATCGTGTCGGAGCATGTAAAGCGCCTGGCCGCGATGGAAAGTGAAGGAAATTGAGTCGGAGAGGCGCATGATGGTGATGGATGTACTAGCGACCGCGGCGCGGTTTGACGAGCGACGAGCGACGGCCCTCTAACAAAGGGCGTCGTTATCGACTGAAAAGACTGCACTTTACTATCTACTATCATTACGCAGGCCTACTGTCTGCGAGACCAGTGTTTCAGTTTGGAAAACTGTAGAAATCGTGTGTATTGCTGAAAAAAGGGGTGTACCTGAAAAGCGATTGAAAATTCCTGAAGGGATTTTCGTTAGAATAGAATAGAATAGAATAGAATAGAATAGAATAGAATAGAATAGAATAGAATAGAATAGAATAGAATAGTTTATTTGCAAAATACACGTTACAAAGATGGTAGGTACATTATGGATGCAGTGTATTGCCATATAGTGGCGTGCAAAGCTATGGAACAAGGTTTTCACATCAATTATTTAACAATTATGATTTTCCCAACAGTTATAATAAAATGAAATAAATTGAAAAGTATGACATGTCTAACTTAAAATTAGTCAAAATAAATACTATCTACTACTTTATTTTCAATGCACATTTATACTTTTTCGGATATTTGTTACTCCAACTCGTCAAAGCTATCAGTCCCACTGAATTAGATAAAACTTTGAACTGCAACAAGCTTATAGTATACCTTGATTTAATTTTGTGATTTGTAATTTTAAAAATAATGCAGTTTCAAATATTATCCGCTTCTATATTTAATATTAAATTTAAGCTTGTGATTAATCTGACGTCATTAAACATTCCAAAAAAATATTTATAATTTGTCTAATAAATATTAAAAGCCTCATCTTAATATGTTCAGTATTTTTTGAGAAAATATTTTTCGCATTTTTATCAATTTCAATTGGTTCTAGAATCTGGAAAATTTAAAGTTACAGTGTGTCATACTACGCACCTTAAATGTTGACAAAAGCCATGATTCCTGTTAAAAAATATATGAAAAATAAAAATCCACGCAGTTGAGACTGCAAGCCAAAACTAGTAGTCGAATATAGAACCTACTGTTAAGAATTGTACATTTGTGCACCCATTTTGTGACACGCTTTCAAATTAAAATGTAAATGGAATGTAGTTATAGTAATTTTACAATCTGCATCCTAATACAAACATTAGGGAAAGCGCTGTGAATGCAGTTTCCTTTGTCGACATACCAGCACCCCGTACAACATGGGTGGGTCATGGCGAATGCGATCAGGTGTAGAGGCATACTTCGCATCGCAGCGACTGGCTTCACCGGCACAAAGGCCATTGCGACGGAGCTACGTATGCTTTGTTTAACTTCACCTACTGAAATACGGTACAGGAAAACTACGTACTGGATAAGTCAGTATTGATTACTGAGAAGCTTTATGCTACTCATCATTTGGTAAGGTATCATCATTATTGATTATTACTGAGAAGCCCCGTGATACTTATCATTTTATATTTGATTATTACCAAGAAGCCCTGTGATACTTATCAATTTGTAAGGAACCACTGGTAAAACTGGTTAGCTTATAAGAAAAAGTGAAATGAGGTTTTATTATGAGGTTTATAGTGTCAGTGTGCTTAGATCATTACAACGCAATTTCATCTTACAATCGCCAACTCACATCGACAGAGTAACGAGATTGGCCCATGAATATAACGAAACAAGTGTTATAAAGTAGGTGCAGGCGTCGTAAAGTGAGTTTTATTCACGCGGTAACAGCGGGGGTCAAGTATGCCCGCAGTTAACCTAATTACCTCCGGCAATATAGGAAAGTGTGCCGCTTCTGGTTTTGTATTGCGACTCTTAGTTTCCGCGAGAGTATCCTAGTTTTTTTTGTTCACTAGGTACAATTTACTTGGAAGGGGTATGTTTTCTCTCGCGGTTACTAGACAACATCATTTTGGTACGCTTAATCGCTCAGTTACCTTTACCGCTAGGGTAGTAACCAACAGCGGCCAAACCCTTTCATCAGACCAGACTTACCAGGCTATCATGAGGGCCGAGGAAAATTTCTCCACGAGGAGTAGATGATTTTTTTCCTCGTACAGTTGTATCCACATTCTCTAGTCTATAGAGTTAATATTCCTCGTGCGTAAACTCAGGACTTCTCTGCCATGCTAGCTAGGGGGCTAAGTTATTTACTAGAAGATAGTACCTTTGAACTTTAGCTACACCGCTAACCGCAAAACATTATGTTTATATTTGTCAAAGTATTAATAGAAGCTATATTTACTGGTAGTTTATGTCACTTTTATTAAAAACTGATAGTGAAAATAATAATGTTGAAAAAGAAAACACAAAAATCCTCCACCAAATACTTAATCCTAGAGTCTTAAGAACCCACAACAAACTCAGCCGGGAAGTGTATGTATTTGTAGTGACAAACAGGCAATTGGAAGCAAGCGTCTTGCGGGGATTAGAGGGTACAAAGTCAAACATGCGCTGAGTAAGCACATATAGTAATCGGGTTGAATCTGTCTCAGCTGTTTACGAAGGGTTTCGGAGCTGTGGTGGAACACAGTTACACTATTTTCAGGGTTTCACGACTTAATACCAGTGAATAATATAAGTTAAGATTAAGTTGAAACGATTACTTAACAACTGTAAATCTATGAAATCCGACATTGTATATAATTCCTAGATAATATATTGAATTTCGAAATTTTATGAATTAGAATGAACTTTTATAATTTTGAGTTAAATAATAAGGCTCACAATCCTAGAGAAAGGGTTAAAATGTGAACATAGTGTAAGATTGCTAATTTATCAAATAGTCTAAGACAAGTCAAGTAGCTAAGAAAGGATTTTTGAAAATAAAAGGGAAATAATGGCTTTAAACTTTAAAGGTTGAAAATAGTCACATCAGAGAAAGAAAGGGGTCAAGATGTAATTATGTTCTTATATCTACTTAGGTATATTGTGAACTGAAATGATTTCTAAATATCAGAACAATCAGCAGATAATTGCCCAAAACGTGAAAGCAAAATAATCAAAGCCGTTTTGGCAACAACAAACAATGCCGCCTGAAGAGTTATTAATTATTATTATTAACAAAGTATTTATTATTCCGTCCGTCTGTCCGGAGCTCGTCGCGAAAGACGTGGATTTCCATTTAAATGGAAATCCTTCCACTCTGATTTATTAATAAAAAATAATTGGACTTAGATTAATTGCAACTTCCCGGAACAAAATTGACTATTCCAATGAATTGAATAAATTTTGCTGCACAAATAACTCCACTTTGTCGAGCCATCGAAGACTACAATTTTACTTTGTCTAATAATTTCTAAGCTTTGATTTGAACAATAACACAATTGAAATGAAAGGTAAACAATTTTCTAATTGAGTTCAGCTATTTAATTAACCTTTTAATGAGCTACGCAAAGCTTTTGCAAGAAATACATTTTGCAACAACCCGTTCTATTTCCTGTGGATTTTATTGCCCTGTGGGTAGCGACTGTTCGATACAGGTATAGTGTATTTTACCTTCTCGATAATCGAACTCGGGACTGCGCCATATACTAACTTGTCAAAATGAAATAAAACGATAGATTGCAATTGACCAATTTTTAGGGTTCCATACCAATTTGGTAAAAATGGAACCCTTATGGTGAGACTTTCTCCGTCCGTCCGTCCGTCCGTCCGTCCGTCCGTCCGTCCGTCTGTCACACTCGATTATTTCAGTAACTATCAAAGCGATCGACCATAAATTTGGAATAGTTGTAGGTAATTGCGGCGCGCCGCCATTGCAATCATAAAAAATTGCTAATCGTTTTTTATTTTTATTTAAAAAGGGGGAAAACCAGGTTGTCAAAATTTCAAAATGAGGTAAAAATATTGAGTGGGATATTATATGAAAGGGCGTTACTTGTGTATTCTAAAACCGATTTTTATTTATTTTTATACCTGATAGTTTTTGATTTATTGGGCAAACTGTCGAAAAAAATACCGTCCCCCCCCCCCTTATCTCCGAAGTTTACCAATCGAAAATTCTGAAATAATTATGATCAATAGAAGTTAATGTCTATTTTACAGGAAAAATAAAATCAACTCTCTAACTATTATACTTTTTTTGATAATAACAATAATCCGCCGAAAACAAAGTTAGGTTTGCGGTTTGCCAACAAAAGTACCTTTAAGTAAATTATACTCGTAAAATCATGAACAAAGGTGATTCTTTTAATGTTTTACTTCTTTTATAGTATGGAACCCTCGGTGCGCGAGTCCGACTCGCACTTGGCCGGTTTTTTCACGGAGCTAAGCAGCTTTTAGGGAAGTCAAAAGCGCGCCCTTTATTATAGGATTAGTTAGCATCGTCGTGATCAGCGACATGCTGACGTGACATAATCGGATTAGCGAATAAATCGATAATAAATTGGACGAGATATTGTTCATGTAAAATGATAACAGATATACTTGGTTTAAAATTTGTACAATACTTTTATTTCCATTAAAATTTTTACTCGTAATTATTGATACGTTTCCAGTCCAACAAGGCTCTCTTGGATAATATACTAGCTCCTATATAGGTTTCAGCTCCCTTTTTATTGACTTTAAAAATTAAAGAGTCTAGGTTCTTAAATTGGTGTACTTAAATGTTACTGTTATAGCCCACATTAGTGCTCAGAAATTGCTCAGAACGAAAAATCATAAAACTAACTATACATTAGTTTTGTGAGTTAGGCCTTTGTGAAATAAATCATTTGATTTTTGATCTATATGTTTGATATTTACATTATAGGTGATAGCATAAACAATCGAGATCTCGCAGTATTTGCAAACCACGTGGTTACTGTAGACATAAAAACACATTTCCCCACTGACAACTGCGTCAGCGTAGCGTGACAACAACGCAATCACTCGACCCTCGCGTGTCTCCCGAGCGTGACGCGGCCCGTTATCGCCGGAACAGCTGACTCATGACTCAGCGGACTTCATCGAGGGCGCTAATTACCTGACAAGTGTCTCCGCCAGGCCCCACGGCGCGACAAGCTTGTCGCGTTATTGTCGATAAACGTCACGTCATGCTAGCCCGTGACTTGCACAGTGCTTAATTACTCTGCTATCATTCACGACCGAAGGGAGAGGGAAAGTACTTAAAAGTTGATTAATTGAGTGGTTATGAAGACGCGCATACTAGGATAAAATAATGATAAACCAAATTGTATAATGTACGAGGCTTGGGCCACTATTTTTGTTTTAAATACGGAACACATCAGAATCGATTTTTTATGCTTACCCACCCATTTACTTTTTGTCCTTTAATTACTGGCAAATAATTTTTGATGCGTCAACTCTACTTGCTTGTTGATCCTTCAACTTTTCGTTTAAGAATCCCCGTAGAAACCGATATTTTGTATTGTTTCTTGTAAACTGTTACTCATACACATTTACCAACTTTACAACATTTACTTTTATTTCAAGTCATCTCGCAGATATAATTCTCAATGTATTCTCTCTACGATCTCGCATTGTGAGAATGAGGGTCTTTTCACATCTTCTGAGAATGTCTCGGTGTCGGGACGAATAGTGCGTCGAAGAAAGTGTTTTAATTTTATAGCAAAACAAATTAATCTGTCCTGCTAATTTTCAATGCATCGACTCTACTTAATCTTGAAATCATAATATTGTTATCTCGGTTCAAAGTTTATACTATTTTATTTGTGGAATTTCCCAAAATTAAAAAAAAAATCCAACAATCATTAAATATTTAGAATAAACCATACTATAAACTTAAACATTTAGAATGCTGAACCAAACCATACTATTACCTAGATTAGTCACTATAGAATAATAATCCAGATAGTAGTAAGCCCTAGGATACGTGTATCTAGTCCCTGCATTAGACAGCGAGCTTAAGACCTGCGCGGGGATTCCTCGTGTCAGGACATAACGCTAACTAAGCCCGCACTAAAATACTGCATACTGCCGGCTCTTTCTTCACTTTACATGCAAGTACACATAGAATACACGTATGGAAGACATTCATCTTCTTGATACAGACAACCATTTTTAATTCAGGTACCAAAATACCAGGAAATTTCATTTATTCAATCAGACATCTGAATCAGATTGACGACCTCCGTGGCGCAGGGGACGCACGCTCGGATTCGAGTGGGAGGTCGCGGGTTCGATTCCCGCCACGGGCCACTTTGGAATTTTATAATTTCTAAATTGGCTCAGGTCTGGTCTGGTGGGAGGCTTTGCCGTGGCTAGTAACCACCCTACCAGCAAAGACGTACCGCCAAGCGATTTAGCGTTCCGGTATGATGCTGTGTAGAAACCGTTGGGGTGACTTAACTTACCCCTTCCAAGTTAGTACGCTAACATCTTCGACTGCATCATCACTTACCATCAGGTGAGATCGCAGTCAAGTACTAACTTGTATAGCATTAAAAAAAAAGATCTAGGGCGAATCGCCTGAGAGTTTCAAGATTCTCAAATATGTCTGAGTGAGTGAGTAAGCTTGCCAACCCTTACTTTGCTGGTGAGGTGGACTGTGGCCAAACGTTCTCATTAAAGGAGGAGGAACACACTTACGGTGTAGGTTAGTGGTATATAGGTAAATGTGTTTTATCAATCTTTTGTTACATCATTCCTCGTGATATTTTCCTTATCCGCTCGGGAAATAGAAAAGAACTACTACTCTGAAAGCTTTTGAAATGGTGTATCATAGAAAACGAATTTCTGACTCTACGATTAGGTGGCCAAAATCTGGGTTCCGTCGAATTATATCTAGCCGTTGGTCGTCGCTTAGCAAAACAAAACAGCATTAAAATTCGGCTAGGTGCAGTGCAGTTCCCCTGTCATTTCAATAAAACTTTTAATACTTGCAACCGCGAATGGTAATGAGACTGGATCGGTTCGTTAACCAATGTAGTTATTATTTGCCTTTTTTTGTGCCGCATCACGCCGGTGTTGGCCGGCTAATGAGATTATGTGGAGGGACGTTCGGAGTGACGTGCGGCAACTGGCGGTGGACAGTGTATGCGGCGAGAATGTGACGCTTTTGTGGACTCATTTCGTGATGGTAATGAGAGACATTGGTTCGTTATGCAATGTCGCTTTAATTTATTGGCTTTATTTGTGCATAATGATGCCGGTGTTGGGAAAATAAGAAGAGTTTGCGGATAGACATACGGAATGAAATGAAACGTGATGTAGACAGGTTTGAAGCGAATTCGACAGCATTTTTAAGTGTTTTCTTCATTTCATAGTGGTAATGAAGAAGTGATGGATTGTTAATAAATACTTATTGTTATGATTTTGAATTCTTATGACATATCACCACGCTATAATTATTAAATTAACAACATCATGTGGAGGATGGCTCCCAAAGGGTAAAACTGGACCACTAATTACTAAAACTCTTTTGATTATATCTCATGAACCGTGATAGTTATCCAGTTGAAATTTTCACGGATCATGCATTTCTGTTGCTGTTATAACAACTTTAGAGATCTTTTTGATCGGAATTTGTCGGGCAGAGGTGTTCCGTTTACTAATACTATTGAGAATTGGTCTTGATAAACCGGAACCATCAGTGCAGTTGACCAATTTTTAAGAAACATGTAACATTATAATCAGCAACTGAGGTGTGGTCGCTAGTTTGTTGTGGACTCTTCGTCCTGTAACGTTGATGATGCTGCGATGGTTCGGTACCCAATATTGTTATTAATTATTATTTGCCTTATTTGCGCAATGCGTCGCGGCGCTGCCGTCGGTCGGCTAACGAGATTAAGAGGGATTCACGGACTGACATCAGATTGTGGCATCGTGTGCAGCAAACGTATGGTATTTTTATTCCGGACTCTTTATAACTTTATTGCACTAGCGTGTGTTTTTTTATCCAAAGACTTCTTCGTTCAATAACATACTGGTGGTAGGACTTCTTGCGCATTTCGTCCGGGTAGGTACCACCACAGTGTCAGTTATTCTTCCATGATGCAGTATACCTACTGTATTTGTGTTTCAGTATGAAGTGCACTGTACGCCGAAGTACTTTTTAAGAACTAATGTCTCACTATGATGAGTGCAGTACAATTATTTATCGTTTGATATTGCAATGCAAAATTGTGGGGTGCACTTGTCGATAGTAAAATTTATAACAAACTGACATAATTTTTTGAGTTCCTATTTTGTTTGTTTGACGACCTCCGTGGTTGAGTGGTTAGCGTGCCGGTTTCAAGGCGCCGCCATCTCTGTGGTTCCGGGTTCGATCCCCGGTCGGGGCAATGTAGAAAAATAAATTTTCTACATTGTCTCGGGTCTGGGTGTTGTGGTACCTTCGTTGTTTCTGATTTCCATAACACAAGTGCATAAGCTACTTACTATGGGATCGGAGCAATGTATGTGATGTTGTCCTCTATATATATTTATTTATTTATTTTGACCCACTACCGGCACGGGTCTCGTCTCAGAAGTCAAAGCGTTTGACTCGTCATGTGGATTAATGGGCTTCAGGCAGCTTAGAAAACATTATGAAGAACTTTCAAGTATGCAACCAATGACAGACTCTAAAACCGAAACTACTAATACAAACCTGTAGTGATTTTTTTCTTTCTTTTTCCTTATTTCTTGCTACTGTCGTATTTAACTCAGAAATAATAGCGATAAAGTAAGCGGCGTCCCGGCGCTGTGCCGCGGGCCGTGACACCGTGTTCTATGTGCATAGCTGTTGTAACTCATAGTTGTCTCGTTTGCAGTTGTTATTTATTCAAGACTACAAGTGGAACCCCCCAGCGGTGCCAGTTACTACTTCCGAAGTTAGACTAGTGTTTTAACTGAAAGGTGAACTTTTAAGTCTGTACCGACGTTGTGTAAAGAGGCGAAGTTTGTTACTTTATATTTTGTTTGTTAGTTCAGGTGATCTTTGAAACTACTGATTGGATTCTGAAAATAATTTTCCTACTAACTTTTGCCCGCAGTAACCCACGTTAATTTTAGTTTATTTTTTATCCTCCAAAACGTATGAGATTCAGAGAATTTATTGCAAATATTACGCCAGGGAAGCCTTTGCACAAATTATTTTTTGTATAAAACGAAGTCTTAGAACAGTATCTGAACTTAAGTTGGGAATTTTTGTATACACTGACAACAGCTGGTTTTCTTTTTCTTTTTAATTTCATATTATAATTGGCATGTAGCTTGGTTCTTAAATTTTATTTTTTATTGACTAATGTGATTATCAGACATTTATTACTACTCTTATTATAAATTAAATAATTTGACTGATGTATTCTACAATAATAATTAAATTAATTAAGTTAATCCAATTTAAATATTTGCACACTGTCATTCAGTAGATTGTGAAGGAAAATTGTATTTTTTTGTCATCTTGCTGTAACCCACAATTCTGCAAATAAATATATATATTATTATTATTATTATTCGTAAGAACTTTGTCAATTTTCGCAGTTACGCAGTTCATATCAAATCCGTTAAATACTTTTTGAGAAAATTGTGAGTTTCAAAACGTACTAAGCCAAAAACCATTAAATTCTTTTGTGAATGTGTCAAGCATTATTTCTACGTTTAATAAAAAGCGGTAGATTCAGTAGAGCACGAGGCGTTTGTCAGCAGAGTATGAAAAATTAAAATATTTCGCGACAATTACTTAGTGCTTACTTAGTTACTTTGAGCTGAAATTTATTGCCTCAGGAGTCAGGGCATAGATGTGTTATTACTGCGTAAGGACTGGGCCGATTAAGTAAAAAAGTTTTACAAAATAACACCATTATAATTTTTGGCACTTTGAGGAGTTGGTATTTAGTGGAGAAATAGTTGACAAATTGACAGTCAAAAATATAAGTATTTTGTAGTCTCCAGAAATCTGGTAGATTTAATTTGAAGTCAAAAAAACTTCTAGTCAATATTTTTTTTGTTGATGGTATAATATAAGTTCAATTCAATATTACAATACTTGCTTTGGTCCACGACAGGTTAAGTTAAAATATTATGTTACAACGCAGCTCGGTATAAAACACAATTTGTCAGGCACCAATGTTCAAGTGTCGTTTTGCCTATTTGACGGGCTAGTCCTTACGTGGTGATGTAATAAGTCTATGCACCAGACTCGTGCACCGCGAAACAATTTGATGTAAAATTGTTAATTGAATTCTCAATTACTCTTTTGTGGTCTGACGGGGGCTGAAAACGGAGCGGCGGGTTAGTTCTATGCTGATCGCACATTGGAACACGACTGCACGAAACGCACCCTTTAGAAAAATAAAGATGACCGCACTATGAAGACTAACAACGTATATGCACCATTTTTGCTTTCACTTTACTTGATTACAAATGACTAAAGTAAAAAGGGTAATGAAAATGACACGTGAATCCTATCGATAGAATTTTGGTAGTATTACGGTCCTGAATAAACCAGTAAGTTCGACAATGTATAGAGGTATCTTAAGCAGATACCGTATACGTTTTACCTTTCTGTATTTCGGCCTCTATCATGTCGTACATTTTAAGAATAATTTTAAGAGGTTTTCAGGCTAAAAATGTTTGAAACCTATGTTTCTACTAGATAGAATTATTTGTAATTCACAAATCAATTTCGTATTGTTTGAGGCTATATGATCTGGAAAGTGGCTATTGCAGTCGGTGCGTTGATAATGTGCGATCACCTTTAATACAGTTGTCTATAAATCGGCTTACAGAGTAGTCAAGTAGGGCGCTTTGAAGCGCGCGGTCTCGGCCTGATAAACAAGCCACTCTTTGTGTGGCAAGTGACTGTAAGTAGATTTGTCGATGGCCCGAAGATAGCAAAGGAATTATATTAATTATCATTTTGTATTATATAATTTGTTTTATTTGAATTAAACATTTGATACTGCTAGGAGAATCTGCCAAAGAAAAGTTATGTTTTTCATGCGAATCTTGTATGTTTGTTTGTAACTTTCTCTATACATTTTACATCCAGCGTCCTGAGCGAACAACCGCTGAAAGTTTAGTTCACAATATTTTCGAAACGAACTTGAAATCTGTAGGAAAACCTGTACTATTGGACAGTGCAGGAGGTTAGGCGGAAGAAAATGGGGTTTTCTGTTACGAAAATCAAGTCACAAAGAAAATTCACGGAAATCCTATACGGTCATTAATTAAAACTTTCGTGAATTGTTTTTATTTTTATTGTGTCTACGTACAAAAAGTCTTCGCTGATACCAGCATGCCATCACCAGCTATGTCATTTGGCATAATAGAAACTCGTTAGCGCAAGCTAACTCCTGATCTATCGAGTGATGGCATAAGTTCCAACAAAGTATTCTACGACACTCGAGCATTCTCTTTTCCCACATTCTTTTAGTCACAGCTGAATTTTGAATTAACAAAATTGTAGTAATGCTACTAACGGATTCATCCATACCTAAATTCCCCTAATGACTTCCGATAGACAAAACGCTTCTGTCAATCTGTACCAAACGTTTCACCAGAGCGCCGAGCTGAACCGTGCAGCGTGAATCGGGAGGGAAATGGACAAAAATGCGTCTGATCGTGATTGTGATAGATGAACTGCGCCCCGCCCGTCTCCGCCGACACTCGCTCGAATTGATCGATGGCACTGCACCGCCGCACTATTCCGACACATTTACTTATACTTGACACTAGATTTGGTGGAGTGGCTTTGAAGTCATCCTGAATTTAGTTAGAGAAATAATTCATCCTTTGTCCATACTTTTATGCATTTTCCTTGACGCAGTGCCATGCGCTTGGATTCGAATGTGAGGTCGTAGGCTCAATACCCGCCAAAATGTTTCTACTTGCTTTGGTTCTTAAAATTTAAACAAGGTCTATCTTGGCTAGTTTTCATATACAAATTATATTATAGCTTTCTCAAGTTCTTCTCAAGAAAATTTGGTCTGATGGTAGAAACTAGCGATCGAACAATTGCATATGAGAACTAGCCAAGTCAGACCTTTAGGCTTCAATATTCTATCCTAAGTTATAAGAAGACATGATATTTTATGTTTTTTTTTTTAATAAATTTCAGGATTGTCCATTGAACTTGGCACCCATTAAGATCTCACTTCTTTTGTAATTGAAGTCAACAACCAAGACATATTATATCATAATATTAAACTTGGCTCTCATTTCACATTTATGTTTTTGATGGGATCCCTATTTTAAGATCGATTTAACTTTGCTTAGAATGGAAAGATTTTCTTCCAAAAGTCTAGAATTAATTAAAATCACCAAAACATTGGAATGTAATTCGAGCTCTCGCCTATCTGTCTGTCTGTCTGTCTGTCTGTCTGTCTGTCTGTCTGTCTGTCTGTGGCACCGCACAATTAGCTCCAATAATACGACTTGTCTTTTGTTCGCACTCGCTCGGTAAGACGCTTTGTCGAGCAAAATGTGAGATGAATCCCCGACTTGTCGTTCCGTCTATCATGAGACCATGAATGTTGGAGATGAAATTAATTTGTCATGCATCTGAACGTATACTATTTTTAACTTATTTATTCATCGCATCCATTTTCAACCGACTTCAAAAAGGAGCAGGTTCTCAATTCGACTGTATGTTTTTTTTTGTTTGTTGCCTCATAGCTTTTGACTGGGTGAATTTTTATGATTCTTTTTTTTTAGAAAACTGACCGTAGTCCTATTTCAATTTCTGTTCTGATCCATGATATTCTTCAGAGCCTATTTAATTCCTCTAATAGACGTTTTTAGACCGTTTGTCTTTTTATTATGTAACGCATAAATTAAATACGATTTCGAATTGTGAAGTCAACATCTCCTGAGGATGTCCCGGTGTCGGGACGAAACGTGCGTCGAAGAAAGTGATAGAAAATTGTGTGTGGTGTTTCATGTGGATGCTGTTCCTGCATATTGCACCATACAGAATCCTTTCAAGTAGCGGATAGTAGCAAAACAAATTAATCAGTCCTGCATAAATTAATTATTTTTTTGTTATATTATAAAGTTTGTCTTTTTCACCCACCTTTGCGTTGAGGTTACAGGTAGGTACTATGCAGAGCTCGAGCATCTAGTTTCTGCACAATGTATTTTGGTTTTTCTCCATTACTGAACATGCGACATTTAATATATTATTTACCTATCATAAGCGCAAAAATCTCGAAAAACTAAAAAAACGCAAAAAAATACAAAGCCGAAGAGCTTACTGTGAAACTATTACCTACTTACAAAGAGACGCGAGTTTAAATCACGCTTGGTTCGAAATTTTTACAAGATTTTAAAATGTATACCAAGAAATTATAATAATTAAAGGGCTACGTATAATTTGATCAAAAGCAGGGATTCCTCGCTTTGGCAAGTACCAAACTCACTGCAACGGCATCGATCAACGTGAAAGATTCATGCTCCATTGACGACTAGAGTGCCATTCATAACATCGCTGTCCATTTTTCCGTCTGTCTGTCTGTCTCGATGCAATCCGCTCCCTGTTGCAGCATTGTACAGTTCAGCAAAAAGCTTCAGCGTGTCTGATTGAGTCGAGATTCGATATTATGATGAATGGTGGTATGACTTGAAATATAGCCGGAAAGGATTTTCAGAGATTCGTTAAGTTATATGCACTTATATTAATTGTAGTTTGGATGTAAGTAAATAATAAATAATAATAGATACTCGCAGCAAAAACAAAATTATACTTAGGGTAAAGAGTAGTCTAGTTATAATTTTACCGTTACTAAGTATCATTTATTACCATTCTAAATAATGAGTCTTTCAGTTAGAGTCATTGAAAGTAAAAAAAAAACCGGCCAAGTGCGAGTCGGACTCGCGCACCGAGGGTTCCATACCATAAAAGAAGTAAAACATTGAAAGAATCACTTTTGTTCATGAATTTACAAGTATAATTTACATGTAGGTACTTTTGTTGGCGAACCGCAAACGTAACTTTGTTTTTGGCGGATTATTGTTTTTATTAAAAAAAGTATTTCAGTCAGCGAGTTGATTTTATTTTTCCTGTAAAATATAGATTAACTTCTATTGATCATAATTATTTCAGATTTTTTGATTGGTAAACTTCGGAGATAAGGGGGGGGGAACGGTATTTTTTTTCGACAGTTTGCCCAATAAATCAAAAACTATCAAACATAAAAATAAATAAAAATTAGTTTTAGAATACACAAGTAACGCCCTTTCATATGATACCCCACTCAATATTGTTATCTCATTTTGAAATTTTGTCGACGCGGTTTTCCCCCCTTTTTAAATAAAAATAAAAATAATTTTCATAATTTTACGATTGTTATGACGTCGGGTCACTATTACCTATAACTATTCTTAATTTCAAGTCGATAGCTTAAATAGTTACTGAAATAATCGAGTGTGACAGACGGACGGACGGACGGACGGACGGACGGAGAAAGTCTCACAATAAGGGTTCCATTATTACCATTTTGGTATGGAACCCTAACTAGGCCTATTTTAGTAGGTCCTCTCAAGATTACAATTTAGTAATTTAATATTAACTTTCATGTTCAATATTCTCAAGTATTTTAACATGAGACGGTGATAGGGCGTACAATACAATACTTAATGCGCCTGCAAATAGAGCTCTCACAATTATACCTGTGTTTAAGGGTTGCCGAACGTCTGTATTTTTAACCGTACCATTTATGAATACATTTTATTTTAGCGTAGTACGAGTATATGTTTTTAAGAGACTTAAACCAAATCGCTCACAGTTGTCACACATCACAAAATTACCATAAGTCCATACGCCCCTAAAAGACTTAAGCTTAGGGACAAAGTTCCTGATGTTATTAGCCCCGGCTTGCTCGAAACTGCTAAATCCGGAATATTCCGATTGAGGAGCCATCCGGAACACATGTGGAACTCTTTTATTTCCTCAGCCCTGTACCGGCTACCAAGCAGCAATTATGCAAAGTTCACCTACTGACATAATTATTATAATAATATTATCACATGGTCAGTGCAGGTCTCCGAGTAAACAATTTATGACGTAAATGCTATAAACATTTTTCAAAAGACAGAATATTACAGATACTAAAGATTTAAATCGCTAGATGAGCCCCAAACCTCCAAAAACGTCCACATTTTCGTCTTGTGTGCGACACGTTGTCACTCTCTCTATCACAAGTGAAACTACAGCATTATGAGAGCACTCACTCAACATGCTTGTGGACGTTTCTGATGTGCGCAATGTAGGCTTAGGGCCCATCTTGCGATTTAAATCTTTGACAGATACATGTCACAGAAAGCGAAGACACAACTCTTTTGCAATTTGTTATAATTTAGTGACATCTGCTACTCCAATGTAAAGTATTTTTGAAACAAGTTTATACAATAAAGAAATAGAGAAATCGAGTGTGGACAAACTGAATTTTGTACATGAATACGTATAGTTAATTCTTAGTTAGTACAGATTGATGTTCTAAATTAACTCCCACAGCCGACTATGGAAGCAAAGAAATACGTATTCGGCAGGTATTTTTTGTAAATATTTCCAGTAATAGTTATTTTTAAAACATTTATTCTCAAAAATTCAGTTAATAGACTTTGCTAACGCGCTACCCGGCGCTTATCCGGCAATAGGCTCCGGTGAATAATGATTTCCTACTCGTACATTGCAAGGGTTCTTTTACAGTTCGAGTCGGGGACTTTCGGAAACTTCGCAATGTTTTATATAAACTACTCTTACTACTTATTTGTACATTAGGCTTAGAGAGCTATCAAATCCGGGCTATCTTTACATTGCCATTACCAAAACAGTATGAGTTTATATAGTTTTAACCTTCGTTTTCATGTTTTTGGAACAAAGTAGCTTTTCGGAAGGTATGGCGGAAGGGGCTAGGCGAAATAATAATGTATTATTTCGTTAGGAAAATACGAAGAAAACACACGAAAATCCTATCATTAATGCATTCTATTTTTTCAATTCTTTCGTATAATCAGCACATTCAATTAATCATAAAATATTACTTAATTAAATATTAAATGGTTAAACGCACCTTATTCTGAAAAAAAAGAACAAATCATCGCTATTTAGAAGTTAATTTAGAGTTCAAACTCTGAACTCACTGAATTGGCTCCGTAACTTAACGACTGAGCTATTGAGACTTATGTTGTTCACAATATTTTACTGGACATTTCCATACCAATCAAGTAAATAACAGTACCGAACGCGCCATGTTTTCCTTTTCCGAAGCATAAATTATCTGTTTTCGATCAAAAAAGGGAAAATATTGGAATTTCTGTAAATCTGAAATGCTCGCAAGTTATGACTTGTAATTTATTTATTTGCCCGTTAATATAAAATACGCGCATTCCAAAATATCTTGTATTTACGATGTTTTTAAAAGATAAGCATAATGTAAAACTGTAAGACAAAAGTATAACAATCGGTTGAGTTTCGGAGAAGTTCGTTAACTAAAACTAGCAAAAGAAATAAAATGGAAAATTCTTTTCAAAAAAACCGACTTCAAATGCCACTACAAAGAGTGAAATAATTTTTCAATGTAGGTACACCAATTCGAAGTCGGGCGATTAATACGAAGGGCTATGATTGTACGAATTGCCCGACGTCGAATTGGTGTACCTACATTGAAAAATTATTTCACTCTTTGTAGTGGCATTTGAAGTCGGTTTTTTTGAAAAGAATTTTCCATTTTATTTTTTTATTTTTAGTGGAAAACAACAAATGCACAGGGCATTGAACATCATGCCCAAATCGCTTGAAGTGTGCTTATAAAATCTGAAGAGTTCCCTCAATTTTTCCGAGATCTTATCATCAGAACCTGACTTGATGACTGTAGTCATTAAGTCAGCATCTGCAAGGAAATGCACTAGTAACTATTAAAAATACCCAAATCGCTTCAAGTATATCAGCAAAATTTGAAGAGTTCCCTCGATTTCACCAAGATCTCATGATCAGATCCTGACCTCATGACCATAGGACAACTTGGAAAATATTACTCTTTCAAATTATACCCAAATAGTTCCATGTGTCCATATAAAATTTGAAGAGTTCCCTCGACTTCTCCAGGATCCCATCATCAGATCCTGACCAAAAAAAATGGGACCATCTGGGAAGTATACCCTTTCAAACAAAAAAAGAATTTTCCAAATCGGTTTACGCGTCTTCGAGTAATCGGTGAACATACATAAAAAAAAAAAGATTCCGACGAATTGAGAACCTCCTCCTTTTTTTGAAGTCGGTTAATTATACATATTAGAAAAACAGAGACAACTAACAATAACAACAACCTCTGTCAATTACACCGTTTTATACCTTCTTTGAAATAATAATCCTTACTAATATTATAAATGGGAAAGTGAGTTTGTTTGTTTGTTCCGCTTTCACGCCGTAACTACTGAACCGATTTGGCTGAAATTTGGAACATAGGTAGCTTATAACCCGGATTAAAAAATAGGCTACTTTTTATCCCGGAAAAATCCGTAGTTCCCGTGGGATACTCAAAATACCAAATTTTCTAGAGCAATCTATAGCTACATCTATACATAGATTGTTCAAGCGAACTTGCTTGAAAGCATGTTTAAAGGTTGGAATAGGGAATGATAACGGGAAAATGACGTTTCCTTTAGGATTCATGGAAAAGCTTATTTGACGCGGGCGGGGCCGCGGGCAAAAACTGATGATATTATCTCTATAAATGTGAAAATGGCCACTATGTAGGTTCTGAACATAGCACTGTACGCATTTAACAAGTGTGTTTTAGTTGAACAAGGGGATATGGGATAATAACGCTATAAATAATAATGCTATAATGCTATAAATAATCTATAATGCTATAAATGTGGAAATGGGTACACGTATTATAGGTTCCGACATTACAACTGTTTCGCTATTAGCATTTTGTGTTTTAGTTGAGCAATGAGATACAGGTTAATAATATTATAACTATGAAAACGGGTACCTATATAGTATAGGTTTTGAACTAACAACTGTTTCGTTGCTGACAATGTATGTTTTAATTGAGCTATGGGATATGGGATAGTAATGCTATAAATGTGGAAATGGGTAGCTACCCATATAGGTTCTGAAAACACAACTACAAATTTTTCGCTATTTACCTACAATGTGTGTTTTGGTCAAGCAATGGGATACAGGTTAATCATACAAAAAATGTGTTCCTGTATAGTTTCTGAAATTAGAACTGATTCGCCATTAAAAATATGTGTTGTTGTTGAGGAATAGGATATGTGATAGTAATCCTTACTATCCTTATCCTTACTCCTTACTAATATTATAAATGGGAAAGTGAGTTTGTTTGTTTGTTCCGCTTTCACGCCGTAACTACTGAACCGATTTGGCTGAAATTTGGAACATAGGTAGCTTATAACCCGGATTAAAAAATAGGCTACTTTTTATTCCGGAAAAATCCGTAGTTCCCGTGGGATACTCAAAATACCAAATTTTCTAGAGCAATCTATAGCTACATCTATACATAGATTGTTCAAGCGAACTTGCTTGAAAGCATGTTTAAAGGTTGGAATAGGGAATGATAACGGGAAAATGACGTTTCCTTTAGGATTCATGGAAAAGCTTATTTGACGCGGGCGGGGCCGCGGGCAAAAACTGATGATATTATCTCTATAAATGTGAAAATGGCCACTATGTAGGTTCTGAACATAGCACTGTACGCATTTAACAAGTGTGTTTTAGTTGAACAAGGGGATATGGGATAGTAATGCTATAAATAATAATGCTATAATGCTATAAACAATGCATCCTTACTAATATTATAAATGGGAAAGTGAGTTTGTTTGTTTGTTCCGCTTTCACGCCGTAACTACTGAACCGATTTGGCTGAAATTTGAAACATAGGTAGCTTATAACCCGGATTAAAAAATAGGCTACTTTTTATCCCGGAAAAATCCGTAGTTCCCGTGGGATACTCAAAATACCAAATTTTCTAGAGCAATCTATAGCTACATCTATACATAGATTGTTCAAGCGAACTTGCTTGAAAGCATGTTTAAAGGTTGGAATAGGGAATGATAACGGGAAAATGATGTTTCCTTTAGGATTCATGAAAAAGCTAATTTGACGCGGGCGGGGCCGCGGGCAAAAACTGATGATATTATCACTATAAATGTGAAAATGGCCACTATGTAGGTTCTGAACATAGCACTGTACGCATTTAACAAGTGTGTTTAGTTGAACAAGGGGATATAGGATAGTAACGCTATAAATAATAATGCTATAATGCTATAAATAATGCATAATGCTATAAATGTGAAAATGGGTACCCGTATTATAGGTTCCGACATTACAACTGTTTCGCTATTAGCATTTTGTGTTTTAGTTGAGCAATGAGATACAGGTTAATGATATTATAACTATGAAAACGGGTACCTATATAGTATAGGTTTTGAACTAACAACTGTTTCGTTGCTGACAATGTATGTTTTAATTGAGCTATGGGATATGGGATAGTAATGCTATAAATGTGGAAATGGGTAGCTACCCATATAGGTTCTGAAAACACAACTACAAATTTTTCGCTATTTACCTATAATGTGTGTTTTGGTCAAGCAATGGGATACAGGTTAATCATACAAAAAATGTGTTCCTGTATAGTTTCTGAAATTAGAACTGATTCGCCATTAAAAATATGTGTTGTTGTTGAGCAATAGGATATGTGATAGTAATCCTATACCTTTCAACGAGCAATTCTTGTATATATATTTCTATATAATCTGGATCTCGGCAACGGCTCCAACGATTTTCATGAAATTTAGTATACAGGGGGTTTTGGGGGCGATAAATCGATCTAGCTAGGATTCATTTTTATAAAATGTCGAATTTACCAAAAAAATAATAAAATATGATTTCTGCTGCCATCTATTAGCCAGTAGTTAAACTACCGAGCGAAGCACTCCTGCAGCTGCCATCTATTATCCAGTAGTTAATATATTTCTATATAATCTGGATCTCGGCAACGGCTCCAACGATTTTCATGAAATTTAGTATACAGGGGGTTTTGGGGGCGATAGATAAAATATGATTTCTGCTGCCATCTATTAGCCAGTAGTTAAACTACCGAGCGAAGCACTCCTGCAGCTGCCATCTATTAGCCAGTAGTTAATATATTTCTATATAATCTGGATCTCGGCAACGGCTCCAACGATTTTCATGAAATTTAGTATGCAGGGGGTTTTGGGAGCGATAAATCGATCTAGCTAGGATTCATTTTTATAAAATGTCGAATTTACCAAAAAAATAATAAAATATGATTTCTGCTGCCATCTATTAGCCAGTAGTTAAACTACAGAGCGAAGCACTCCTGCAGCTGCCATCTATTATCCAGTAGTTAATATATTTCTATATAATCTGGATCTCGGCAACGGCTCCAACGATTTTCATGAAATTTAGTATACAGGGGGTTTTGGGGGCGATAGATAAAATATGATTTCTGCTGCCATCTATTAGCCAGTAGTTAATATATTTCTATATAATCTAGATCTCGGCAACGGCTCCAACGATTTTCATGAAATTTAGTATACAGGGGGTTTTGGGAGCGATAAATCGATCTAGCTAGGATTCATTTTTATAAAATGTCGAATTTACCAAAAAAATAATAAAATATGATTTCCGCTGCCATCTATTAGCCAGTAGTTAAACTACCGAGCGAAGCACTCCTGCAGCTGCCATCTATTAGCCAGTAGTTAAGGGCGATGGGTACCATCTGGGCGCGAAAATTCAAATTTTATTTAGTTTTTCGCTCATAGTGGGCTAATTATACATTCAAGGCTAATGGCAATGTGTTTTGCGGGCACAACGTTTATGCATCTACATGTTTTTAACAAAAACTCTGCTCAACAATACTCATTTACTTCATATTGGTTCCCGATAGCTCGAAATCTTTGAAACTGCAAAAAATTATCTTTCGGGAACCAATATGAGATGAGTGGGAACTTTCGAGCAAAGTTTCTATTAAAAACATGTAGATGCATTAAAAGTAGGCCCGCAAAATGCATAGTCATAAATCTTCAATGTGTATAGTTTGTCTAAGATTTGCGAAAAACTAAATAAAATTTGAATTTCGCGGGCTGGTAGGGCCGCAACACCTTAAACCACCGAGCGAAGCTCGGTCACCCAGATATTTATGCTATAAATGCGGAAATGGATACCTATAAGGTAAAGGTTCTGAAATTATTTCGTTCTTAAGCGGATACGTTGATTTTATTTTCGTCCTTCTCACTCTTATGAATACGTTGGTGGGTTAGGTTAGGTTAGGTTAGTATGCAGCGTTGCGGAAGAATATAACAGAAAAACGATGTTTTACCTTATTTCTTCAAAAACTAAGCCAGTTATTAAAATGTCGTTCTGAGCGTTTTTGGGAATTATTTTTTACCGATACATTAAAACAAAAATTACAATTCTGTCCATCGTAGTTTTCGATGGAAATTAGAAAAATGGGATTAGATTTTGGAGCAATTTTTGGGAGAATTTTTTGGCGAGAAATTTTTATCCAATCGTGTTTCTGAAGTTAGGTTAGCACACATGCTGTTTTTTATCCAAGAAAATCCATGACTTCCACGGGATTTGTAAAACCCCGAAGTTGTTCACGCGGGCGAAGCCGCGGGAACAAGCTAGTTATGAAAATAAAAGGAAATAGACGAGGACGTCCCAGAAGAACTTTTTCGGATCAAATCGAGGAATTCCTGGAAAAAGCTGCGGTTTTGGCGAGAAGCATACTTAAATAGAGTCTGATTTAACAAATATATTATTATCTTTAAAAACGGAAAATTGTCCAACATTTACTGACGATCTCATTTGTTTGGTAGTCGGTGAATCAAACGCAAAATATTAGCTGCAACAAATGCGCAGCTCGTGATTGATATATTAGGCACCACTCGACAGGCCGTTCCGCCGCCCGCCATTTTGTTGACTCGTTGTCTCGATGACGCGGACAGACCGCACTTTAATGACGTCATGGAAATGACATGAAAATCGCGGTCGCGCTGAGTGCTTCTGCAAACAGAGTGATTACCGCACGGGCGTTTTGCCTGGCAATAAAACCTTTATTTTTGTAGCGATATAATCACTTAAACAATTTACTGCTGTATATACTGTCAATAATTATGATTGTCCCCATTAGCGGTATTCAGTGGACAAAGGTACTTGAATGAAATTATAACAAGTTGTCCCCATTAGCGTATCCCGATAAATAGGAACAATAAGCGATCATCGCCATCAACTTTGTTGTCCCCCGTTGAATAACCCCATGTTATAGATATTAAAATTATTAAAAGGTGATGGTAACCTACGGCCGTCTTATTATCTGATTTTTCTTGTAAGAAATCATATTAAAATGGTTATTCCATCACACAGGCAACTTTCAGGCACTAGTGAAATGTCAGATTCTATCGCTACGTTCGGAAAACTTTTCACTTCACTTGTCACATACATTGTACAATATACCTACACTGAAAAGCTCTTTATTGCACGGATCGATTGATCTACTGGCGTTAGTATAATTTGACACTGAGATTGTTACTATAATTTTTTATGGTAGGAAGAGTCTGGCCTGGTAGTTATTAGACTGCCATCGCAGTGTCAGTTTTTACAGTGAAGCAGAAAAATCATGTTAAACACCTGAGATCACTCTATGTAAAAGACCTTCTACCTTCTGCTCGTCATCGCTACTATAGTAACGCGTATGAGATTGCACTGAAATGAATAGATAGAAAACAAACACCAGAATAGATAGATAACAACAAAAATGTCTTTCAGCCATGAAATAAGTCTTCAAACATTAATTGATAGAATAATCGTACCAACTTTCCACCCTGTGTGCTGTGGGAATCGAATCCCAGATATTATGCCCATACGTGGTAGATACAGTTAGTTTATTGTACATTATTAAGTTAATATGAGTGGTATAGCTATAGGGTAGGCTACAGGCGGCAGTGGACAGCGCAGGCCGCTGTTCTGTTGACAGTGCTCGAGTGCGTCAATATTGGCGCAATCACCCTAATGTATTGTGCTTTTCATTTTATCGACAATATATTGGCAAAAATCTCTATATTGTCGTCATTTAATCATAATACACTACTATACGTTATTTTCACGAACTTCATTTTTCAATGTAATTTTTTTATTGGTTAGCTGCAAAATCACAGGACGGTTAGTAACGATGCAGCTCAAGATAATATAATTATTATTATTACGAGTATGTACTTGGTTATAGGTATTTAAATTGCAAGTAAACCTTGTCTGTTACTGCATGGTATTGCTTTCAAAACTTAAACGCCTACGCCTTTTCTTGTAGGGTAGATAATAATACAATTTTTTGACAAAAAAAATCTCTGGGACCCCACGAGAAGCACCAGCTTTCAAATAATAAAATGGAAAATTCTTTTCAAAAAACCGACTTCAAATGCCACTACAAAGAGTGAAATAATTTTTCAATCTAGGTACACCAATTCGAAGTCGGGCGATTAATACGAAGGACTATATGATTGTACGAATTGCCCGACTTCGAATTGGTGTACCTACATTGAAAAATTATTTCACTCTTTGTAGTGGCATTTGAAGTCGGTTTTTTGAAAAGAATTTTCCATTTTATTTTTTACTTTTTAGTGGAAAACAACTAGTGCACAGGGCATTGAAAAAAATGCCCAAATCGCTTGAGGTGTGTCTAAAAAATCTGAAGAGATCCCTCAATTTCACCAAGATCCCATCATCAGACCCTGACTTGATGACTTCAGTCATCAAATCAGTATGTGCTAGCAAATGCACCAGTAACTATAAAAGATACCCAACTCGCTTCAAGAATACTAGCAAAATTTGAAGAGTTCCCTCGATTTCACCAAGATCCCATGATCCTGACCTGATGACCATAGGAAAACCTGGAAAATATTTATCATTCAAACAGTACCCAAATTGTTTCAAGTATCCATATAAAATTTGAAGAGTTCCCTCGACTTCTCCAGGATCCCATCATCAGATCCTGACCAAAAAAAATGGGACCATCTGGGAAGTATACCCTTACAAACAAAAAAAAAATTTTCCAAATCGGTTTACGCGTCTTCGAGTAATCGGTGAACAAAAAAAAAAAAAGATTCCGACGAATTGAGAACCTCCTCCTTTTTTTGAAGTCGGTTAAAAAAGAATAGTCACCGAGTCATAGTAACAATCGATTCACCCAGTCGAAAGTTTTTGAAGTGGGTTGAAAACATATTGAACCCATCCACTGCACAAATCACAATTTTAGAAAATAAAGCAGCAAAGTGTGAGTCGCCCTCACACTCGACTCCGTATTCAAGAATCTTAACTCTAAGTTTGAGAAAGATTTTCGCAGCAGGAGAGTTTAACATTAACATGTCTCTAACAGAACAACATGAGGTCTCATAATATATAGGTACCACGCCAGTAAAGGCAGTAGCAGCAAAACAAGCGTATAACAGTCATAACATAACATAACAATATAACACAGCGAACAAATAGCTGGTTCAGATCACAAAGTGCGCAACTAGAACACTTACCGCGGCAACACTACAGTTTTGTGTTTGTGGCACCATTGGTGACAAGTATATTTTATTGGGAAAGTTATAATAAAACGAAAACTTATGTTGTTACAAATGGGAATATGCACATTTTGAGGGTTCCGTAACTCAGCTGATGAAAACTTCAGGATCACTTTGTTGTCCATTTGTCTGCAACTTATGACCCGTTTTCATAGGAACAGGTCAAGCTTATGCCAAATTCTGAAATCTATCCACCTTAGATAAATATGAAGTTCAACCCTTTATGTAAACCCTATAAAATTACAGTCATAAAGTTGTAATGCCAAAGGGCTTCTTACTGCTGTCTGAAAATTTTAAGTTACGGAAATAACTTAAAAGTTCAAAAAAAAAAACACTCAAAAAGCGCAAAGATACCACAAGTCACTACACGCTATTAATATTATTGAGAATTGGTCTCTAAAGTAGGAAACCCTCAATGCGCGAGCATAAACCGAACTTGACTGTAGTTTATTTATGCCACTTATTGTTACTTTATTATGGCACATTAAAAATATAAATACTGTAGAAAGAGCTCAGTGCGTTTGTCCACTGTTCACTCCATTGCGCGTTATGCGTTTCAGTCAGGAGTCATTAGTGTAGTAGGGGGTGGGGGTTAGGAACTGCCGTCTCATGACATGGATTTGGTAATGATGCCACTTGACTGGATCGCTGACTTTACGCAGTTGGCAGTTTTATCTTCGCTACACTTAATTATTTCTTGTTAATCTTGTTCAAATATATTCGTAAGTAAAATTTTTTTACACAACACAAGGGTCTGTTCTCTCCATTTAAATTTTATTTGGTTTTTCAAAAAAAATTAATCTGTTTAGTTCACCTCAAAAATATGAAAAAACTCAGTTTCTTTATATCTTTTTGGTGTAAATATTGTTCACCCAAGTTGATAAACCTATTTAAACCCGTAGTTCTCGTTAAATTTTCTTTCTCAACCAACCGTATACATTTTTCTTTTTTCTTGGCGTTTTTGTTCTGTGTTCCTTATATCTCTAGTATTTCACGTATGTAAGGCTTCGATATCGAGTAGCATTTCACTTAATAATCTGCTTTCTTGTGATGAACCACTGCTGTTTACTTTAAACCAAAAATTAAGTTGTTTTAGGCCGATTAGTCATATCTGAAGTTTTACGAGTAAATATATAAGGTACGGTCCTATACAAAGATTTAAATCTTTGGTTGATACAGCAAACACCGTATAACCCATCTGTCAACCGTCATAAACTATGTGAATGAACACAATGACATGTCCCGATAATATTTGAGTTCGGAGATTGTCTCATACATACGCCACCAAATGCAAACCAAACACCCATTTACTTACCGCCTTCGGGATACCTCCACCGAAACAAATATCTTTGGAATTTCAACCTAATGTTATGACATTAAGGTTGAATATGGCTCGATGTTGTCAATATTTGTCGAGGTCGGAAAAATATTGCCGTAAGGGCTTCCAAGAGTTGGTACGCATATGTTCGGTGATGTAAACTGTTTTTCAAATTTGTTTGACGCCGCAGAGACCGGCGGGGAGTGTGTGCAGTGTGTAGCCAGTCGAGTGGAAAGGTGGCTTTAATTGCGTTTTTGGTTTCGTGTTAGAGGATGTATTTTTGTGCCTATGAAAATATGTTGAAAAATTAAAATTCTAAGCCTTTAGCTTTTTTTAACACATTACTTGACTGCAATCTCATCTGATGTTAAGTGAATGATGATGAAAAGTAACTTGGAAGAGATAATGGTTTCTACACAGCATCGCGTCAGAACGCTAAAATACCTTGCGTCTTTGCTGGTAGGTTGGTAACTAGCCACGGCCGAAGCGTCTCATCAGATCAAACCTGAGCCAATTTAGAAACTGTAAAATTTCAAAATGGATCGTAACGGGAATCAAGCCCGCTTTTTCCTTCTTGAATTAATACTGCGCCAAAAATGTTAAAAGAATTCCACATAAAATTGTAAGAAAATTACATTTTAATTTTTTTTTTCAGTAATTGTCCCTTGCCGGGATATAAAGTATTGAAAAGAACTGGCATAACATTATTTGGATTCAAAATTAATCAACCGAAACCAAATCGTTAGATTCGAAATACAAAATTCGTACAAAAAATACCTACAACTTACAAGTCCTTAGTTTAAGACATGCCTCGAGATAAAGCTACAATTTAAAATAGAGTTTAGACTTATTTACCATACGTGTTGTCACAGAGGATAGGATAAACAGCGGTACTTAAGGCACTGATCACACCACCGGCGAAGAAACGACTAGCTGTGGAACATTTTTAACGCTTAACAAACGTACATATTATTTGATGTTGTTACATTATGCCGTTAAATACTCTGTCCAAAAGTTGTAATGTTTATCAATGACAAGGCTATGATGGAAATAAAACTTGCTCAGTGAGATTGCGGCCAAGTTACTAACTTGTAGTAAATAAGAAGTTACGTACGTAAGCGTTTGAACGTTTTATCCGTATTATCCTCAGCACCAAACTCTGGTTATTATCTAGCACGATTATCTTACTCGTGAAGACGGATCAATCGAATCTAAACTCGATGGGAATGTGACCTTTTGGTTCCATCATCAGATCAGTTCCATGTCATAATAATTTTACTTTGAAATCCTGTTTAGGCAGGCATGTTTCAGCTCAATCGGTAACCGGGAAGTGATTCAAAAAATATGTTTCTCGCTAATCGTTAGTAGTGGGACAAGACCCCAAGGGTTCTTAGCTGTGTGAGATCAGGCTCCTGTGAATGGAGACACAAAGGCAAAGGACGCTCCACGCGC
Source organism: Coenonympha glycerion (assembly GCA_963855885.1). Classification (NCBI taxonomy): domain Eukaryota; kingdom Metazoa; phylum Arthropoda; class Insecta; order Lepidoptera; family Nymphalidae; genus Coenonympha; species Coenonympha glycerion. The sequence continues at coordinate 194,126 of OY979645.1, forward strand.
TTTCCTATGCAAACTGTCCTGAGCACACTGAATAACATTTTAAACCTTAAGATTAAATAGCTAAGGTTTAAATTTGAAGACGATTCTCAAGAAAATGGAGTGGACAGTACTGAGAATCTTAGCTCCTCTGTTAATTAATACTGCCTTCTTTTCCGTATCGAGTATGTAGAAAATAGGATTGTTAGGATACCGTATGAAATGAGAAGTATTATGTTAGTATACCTACTAACTTAATTTACGAATATTTACTTGGATTTAGGTAGTGAATGCAATCCCGCCAGATAATTTCAATCCCGGTATTTGCGGGATTGAACTATGTTAATCCCGCTGGATCCCGGTATTTGCGGATCCCGGTATAAACTTTTGAAATTTTAATCGTAATGAAGTATATCAGTTTATCAGTCGTTTCGTTTTCATGGTCTGAATTATTACCCAACTTAAACAAGCTTCATGGTACACTTTATATGGTTTATTAATACTTTTAAGACTTACATATGACTAAGTTAAAGTATTAATTGTGTTGTCTGCCAAACGGCTTCTGATATATATTCGACACAACTCAAGGTATCCCGCAGCTGAAAAAGCCCACTCAGCTTCCACGCTGGTTGGTACAATAGTCATTAACGAATTATAGGTGAATTGAAGGTACGTGCCTTTTAATCCACCGCACTCGAAATAGTTTCCTTCTTAATCATCACCTCGAGGTTGCTTATATTACCAGACCTAGGCTGTTGGGCAGTTGATCCAGAACTGTTCATACTGGTCCTCTCATACCCTCGCATCGTTTTGTTTAGCCTAGCCAGTTCACGCGCCGCCTCGCGCAGAGTAACACACATGAACCACGCTTCTTTGCAATCCCGCCAGTCCCGCGGGATCCCGCTAAAATTTAAACCGGGATTAGTCCCGCTAAAAGTATGCGGGATCCCGGTATTTCGGGATCCCGGTATCCCGGTATTGCATTCTCTAGATTTAGGTATAGGTCCTGTTTCTCTTCGGGTACGGAACTCTTTAATTCTCAACTGGCTCGGAAACGCGATCTCTTAGATACATAAATACCTCAGTGGCCAGTCAGCAATGAGTCAGCGAAGGTAATAAAATATGGTATGTATGTATTTGAAGTTTCGAAACTTTTATTAAGTTGTATTGGTAACAAGAATAATTTCATAAAAATTGTTTAAACACTAAGTACTAATCCAACAGAAGAGGAAAATATTTTTTTTTATGTATACAAGAACATAATGTACGAATGGGATTGAGATTAGCTTACGTTATAGCATAAGGCTCTAATGTCAATCGCGTACATTTTTGGCATTCTATTCGCAACTTCACTAATAGAACGTCACTTTGTCTAGGCCCCCAGGCTGTCACACTCTCATTATATTCTATCTGTTGACCCTTAAATATTATGTAAGTGAAGCTTTTCCCAAAGAAGTCTGATTCCCACTCCTGTTGGCTGTATAATTAGCTTTATTCATATTTTTAGGGTTCCATACCAGTTTGGTAAAAATGGAACCCTTATGGTGAGACTTTCTCCGTCCGTCCGTCCGTCCGTCCGTCCGTCTGTCACACTCGATTATTTCAGTAACTATCAAAGCTATCGACTTGAAATTTGGAATAGTTTTAGGTAATAGTGACCCAACGCCATTGCACTCATAAAATATTGAAAAATGTTTTTATTTATATTTAAAAAGGGGGGAAAACCGGGACTTCGAATTTTCAAAATGAGTTAACAATATTGAGTGCGATATCGTATGAAAGGGCGTTACTTGTGTATTCTAAAACCGATTTTTATTTATTTTTATGCCTGATAGTTTTGGATTTATTGAGCAAACTGTCGAAAAAAATACCGTTCCCCCCCCCTTATCTCCGAAGTTTATCAACCGAAAAATTTGAAATAATTATGATTAATAGACATTAATGTATATTTTACAGGAAAAATAAAATGAACTCCCTAATTATTATACTTTTTTTGATAATAACAATAAACCACCAAAAACAAAGTTACGTTTGCGGTTCGCCAACAAAAGTACCTACATGTAAATTATACTACATGTAAATTATACTGAACAAAAGTGATTCTTTCAATGTTTTACTTCTTTTATGGTATGGAACCCTCGGTGCGCGAGTCCGACTCGCACTTGGCCGGTTTTTTTACTAGTGGAGCGTATCACTACAGATCACGACCGTAAATCGAGTTTGCCCTTTGTTCCATCACATTCCAAACAATGTACCGCAAAGTAACGCTCAGAATTAACGACAGCATACACGATATTGGACTATAAATATAATGAAATAAGGGTTATATTAAACTGATAAGAGACGGATGTCGGTTGCGGTGCTCGATTTATAATAAAGGCACAATAAAATTGTCGGTGCAATACAACGGGAATATTGTTTTTAATTGACAAACGCATCTGCCGATCGAATCAAATATTGGGAAAATTAAACATGGCTTTTTATTTACTCCGCAGTTTTCCATCATTATTTTAACAAACGAATGTATATTTCTCTAGTGGTTCGAGCCAATAGATAACATTTTCGGGTCCTTTACTAAATGGGTAAATAATGGAACCCGACTGAATAGTGCAACTTAAACTTATAAACTTTATAAAACAGACCGACAAAATTGTCGATTCGATCTAACGATACCACAGACCATCGATTATTTATAATCGGTGGAACAATTATTTATATCAATGAACGTTTCATTGTTTGTCGGTAGTTGGATGTGGGTCGGACCGACATGCCGGTTATCGGTGAATGGTGCGAATCTTTAGATGTGCATGCACAATAACCGGTATACTGGTCGCAATACCTCACTGCACACGTTGCAATAAAATGAGGAAATGGACGGTTCCTACCATAAAGCCTGTAAGTGCGATATAGAGCACAGCATGCTACATATCATAAAATCATATATGCAAGTCGTACGAAGCCTGGTAACTCACTTAGTTAAGCGTGGTGGGCGAACTCTTCTCTTTCCCTAGAATGACCCTTCGTTTTCTTTTCCCGTACTCAGCAATAAGACATTGTCCTAATGTTTAGTTAGATTAAAAGGAAAACGAGAATATGAGCGTGCCAGTATTTATGAATTCCAATTTTCTTAAAATAATCTCCTAATTTTCTATTATCACCTCTTTCCTCGTAATATTACTGACCGCAATATCATCTACCTACAATGCAAGTCTACCTAACAGTTTTGAACGAGGCTCCGGTAAACTCGTGTAACGTCTAACGCGAAACAAATTTTAATTTCGCCCGCGGCTCCGTCTGATCCTACAAAGTTACCGGCCACTGTTCCGATATTGCACGTTGCATCATGGATAAGCTTTTTAGTAACGGTATACCGATATAAACACTGGGGTATTGTGTTATAGTAATGCAGATTCCCGCAGCTTTACTATCTGGGGGTTTGTATTTTCAAAAATCAAATCATATCCAGTGGTAGGTTACGCTATATAAGCACATCTATAATATGTCAAAGTCGTTGCCCGATCTGTTCTAATAAAATTTATGTGCATTTATACATTTTGCTATTATTCTACGCGATGTGCACAAAGTACAAATTGACAGATATATTTTTGCCAACTTAGAATACTTTATAATATTTGGGGGAATTTGAACCCGCATCTCTCCACCCTACGACTCTGCCACTTGACCATGAGGGCTCAGTGTCCAGTGACAAAAATTCTTAACGTATTGTTTTAATTTAGTTGTAAACATAACAGTTGTTGTTTAGTAGAAATTCCTTTTGAACGGGAGAAGACATGTTGCCCTTTAATATTTACAAACTAGGTACCTTTTTATATACAACCTTATAAAAATATATTCTAGTGTAAGAGGCACTATAGAATGAAAACCTTAAGAACTATAGCAGAATATTATAACTTATCTATATTTTACGACGAGTATTGAAACAGCCTAACATCCAAAAGCTAAACCATCGCTTACATCGCTTTTCTCACTTTTGCGGTTCAATTTATCGGCGATTGCAGCGACATGAAAATTCATAGGTGTCCGAAACTCTTTCCGCGATATATCGGCGCGGCCAGAACAAAGCTCGCGAGGTCCCTCCCTCCCCTCAGACCGGAGATTGCTCTCCGATAAATTTTTGCTGGCACACACTATCTTGTAACGCAGTTCAATGATTTTGGATTTCGGCAGCGCCTTTGATTGCTTCGGCTATCTGGGATTGCCTACCGTAAATTATACTTAAAATTGTTTTTTATTGAATAACTCTATTAACCTCTATTCCAACAATAACTAAGGGAGAAAAATATGTATTTTATTGCTTAATGTTCATACACTTGGTCATTGCTTTCATCGCAATGTAGTATTTTAATGATTTCTTCCTCTAAGCTATTGCCGCAAAGTAACATACCTACTGTGACTTTTGAAACTTCAGAGGCTAGAGCTGGCGACAAGAATTGTGTACTTCCAATTAGGAGGTAAACATCTTAACTATTGAACTATCACTGTCTCCTGTGAAGATATTAAGACCAAATACCTACATACAATTATCCCTAAGTGACATTATTTTATTTTATTTTATTTTATTTATGAAGGAAAACTTACAGCTAAATCTTACAGACTAGTCATACATCTAATTATCTTACAGCTAATCACAAGTTTTCACAAGTGGGTAGTGGCAAAAGATAGAAAGAAGGAGTTTGAGTTTCTAGTGGTAGCAGTTAATAGAAGGTTGGTAGAAGAAGTTAGTGGAAGTGGAAGTGTTAGAAGTTAGTTATCACGAAGGGACTAAAGAAATAGAATCGAAATAGTTTTTTACCATAAATTGGCGAACACTATTTATACCGCCGTGAAACAGATCGATCCCAGGGTCCCTGTATAATGCGTTAATAGCATTAGAAGCACGCAGGATGTAGTTGTTGCTTCTAAGATTTGTTTTAGTTATTGGGACCCGTAGAATTTTTTTCTTTCTGGGAACACGTGACGAAACCCGTGTAGGTACAATTATGTGCAGCTTCGATAACAGTTCTGGACTATCAATCGTCCCTCTAGCTACGTTGATCAGAAAGCAAACATCCGCGATGTTTCTGCGAACGTGGAGAGGTACTAGGTGAACATCAGAGCAGGCTTTTTCATAAGGTATCTTTGGTAGATAAAATTTATACCTTAAGAATCTAATAAATTTGCGCTGTATGCTTTCCAATTTGTTGATGTAGACTTGGTATGAGGGGTTCCAGATTTGACTAGCGTATTCGAGGTGACTGCGGACCAGAGAACAGTAAAGAACTTTAACCGTTTTCATTTTTTTGAATGGCTTACTGGAACGCATGATGAAGCCTAACGCTTTATATGCTTTGCTCGTGACAGCATCTATGTGCTGATCAAGTATCAGTTTAGAGTCAAGTAATACACCGAGATCTTTAACAGTATAGGTTCTAGAGAGTGTTTGTTGTTTTAAACTATAGTCAAAAGTAAATGGTTCTCTTTTCCTAGTAAAAGAAATAGCGTTACATTTGGATACATTGAGATCAAGTCTGTTATTAATGCAATACTGGTCTAGTCTAGTAAGATCGTCTTGTAGAAGCTTAGCATCTGAACTGCTGTTTACTTTGCGAAAGATCTTAAGATCATCAGCAAAAAGTAAAAAATTTGAATTCAGAAAACAGTGGTCTATGTCATGAATAAAAATAATAAATAAAAATGGTCCTAGTAGCGACCCCTGGGGTACACCTGAGGGTACTAATGTCCAGTTAGATTTAAAGCCATTAAGCACCACTGATTGAAGTCTATTATCTATGTAGGAACAAAACCAGCGATACAAGTCACCTCTAATTCCTAGGGAGGCTAGTTTAAGTAAGAGAAGGTTATGGTCAATTCTGTCAAAAGCCTTGCTAAAGTCCGTGTACACTGCGTCGACTTGGTCCTGTTTGTCCATTTTATCCGAAACATAATCGAGGAAGAGAACGAGATTAGAAACAGTGGATCTACCCTTCAAAAAGCCATGTTGTTTCAGACTAAGTTGCGATTTGATAGCAGTATAGCATTGATCATATATAATACGTTCGAATATTTTAGCTACTAAGCATAGCTTTGAGATAGGGCGGTAATTTTCAACCATTTTTTTCGGGCCTTTCTTATGAATCGGAGTAATGTACGCTGATTTCCAGAGGGAAGGCACGTGCCCTTCATGAATTGACCTCTGAAAAAGAATAGAAAGTGGAAAAGCTAAACTCTGCGAACATTTAACAAGAAAACAAGCGGGAATTTGATCGGGGCCGGCTGATTTATTAAGTTTTAATGATTTTAGAGATTTCTCAATTTTTTCCGGTAAAATTTCAATCGTAGAAATATCACTTGAGGTATAGTTCTCAAAGTTGTTGAGCTGCGTGTGTGTGGTTGACGATGTTGTTTGCTGATAAGTAGAATGGAAGTATGTAGAAAAGAGTTCGCATATACCACGCCCAGTATCAGATGTAGAATTTGAATAAGTCATTACCTTCGGAAAAAAACTGGTTAAATGCTTAGCCATACTGCGTTTCATGTGAGACCAAAATACTTTAGAATTATTAGCGATAGATTCTTCAAGCGTGTTTATATAACGGGAATAACATTCTTCTTCAAGTAATTTAACCCTTGATCTAAGTAGTTGGAAGGACAGTTTATCATTTAAATTACCATAAGTACGATACTTCGTCAAGTATTTATACTTTTCTTTAATAGATTTTATAAGCGGAGTATTATACCACGGAGGATATTTCTTAACTTTCATTTTAGTTAAGGGTACGTATCTATCACGTAATTCATATAAAATTTGATAGAATGACCTAACGGCTGACTCAACATCTCCAACATGTAGTAATGTATCCCAATCATATTGCAGCAAGGCTTCATTAATTTGAGTGTAATTACCTCTGTTGTAAGCATATATGTTTCTAGGTGCCTGAGGGAGTGTTTGGTCAGACATAAACGGTACAATAACACTTAAAGCTTTATGATGAGGATCCTCCGGGACCAGCGGGTCATCGCATTGCGAAACTATGACGGAGTCGTTAGATAAAACTAGGTCTAGTATACGATTAAAATTATTTGCAATATTATTAAATTGATTTAGGTTACATAAACTCAATACGTCAATAAAGTTCTTCGTATAATTTTCTGATAGATTATAGACCGCTTTGTACCCCTCATCAGTTTCAGACCAATGAATGGTACTCATGTTAAAGTCGCCGAGTATTACAAACTTATCATTTGGATGTTCATTAACCAACTTTTCGAGGTTGTGAAGAAAGTTATCAAGTTGCTGAGTGAATGAATTACCAGTATTCTCCGCGCAAAGATACACAGTACATATGTGAATACGTGCAATATTGTTACGGTTCATATTATTATAAGTAATTGTGATCCATAGATCTTCAGCTGATGATTGCCAGCCCGCCATACACTCGGCATGAAGGGTTTTCCTGATAGCTATAGCCACACCGCCACCCCTAGTTTGTAATGTTTGATTATAATCTCGATCTCGCCTCCATACCATATATCTAGTGTCGAAGAGTTCCGAATCTGAAATACTGTCGAGTAGCCATGTCTCCGTCACCGTAATTATGTCATAATTGCTTAGTAACAGGTTCCTTAAAAAAGTATCAGTCTTGGTCCGCAGCCCTCTAACGTTCTGATGATAGATGGTTAGGTTATCCAGAGTTGAAGCTGCACACAATTGCTAAGTAGAAACAGTGTAAGTCTGGTAGAAATACTCCTACAGACATTATCCCATTGCGATATAAATAGTGTAGCCTTCCTAATAGAAAAATTCATTATATTTATTCTCCTACACCAAAGTAAAACATAAAAAAATAAACAGAGTGAGCAAAACATAATAGTTATACTCCATGAAATCGAAGTCACCCCAAGGCACCATTATAAAGCGATTTGTTAAAGCCGGTTTTGATAAATTCCTTATTTCGCAATCAGTGGGAGGCCCTTCGATCGCGGGCTTAGGACAAATCCCATTAGACCTCGCACAGAGTAGCTTGTTTATCAGACAGAGGCCGCACTACTTCAAAGCGCACTTGATTACTCTGTAAGCCGATTTGAAAGCAATATTATCGGACACCTAGCTGAGATATTATATGGATTCTTCAATCTTTATATATTTAATCTTTATATAATGTTTACTGTTTATTCAATTGTACTTAACTGGACATAATAATTAGGAATTGATTCTCATGGTCCTAGAAACGGTTCCAGGACAAATCAAAACAGATTTTTGTTTTTCTGTGTCAAGAAATATTTAGTCAATAGTTTCAGATTTGTTTCATCTCCGTTTATGTTTGCTTCGGTAATTGAATCAATTGGTCATAGTAGACAAACGACCTTGTACAGTAGACCTAGTTTCCCAGGACGAAAGAATTTCATTGTCTCACAATATAGCATGTTTTCCGGCGTATGTATATGGAGCGGTGGCTTTTAGCAACAATTAGTGTAGATGTGCACACCACAGCGGTCTGCGCCGGATATTACGCGGCTCCACTGGCTCCATTTAAAGCCGCTTTCAAAGTTCAAACTCCGCTGGGAAAACTAGTTCGTATTTAAGGCAATGTATCCTTAACGTTCGTGCTCCTTTTCTTGTTTACACACAATTAATTGCGAATATAAAGCAGTGATAGCTCAGTGGTTCTGACCTCTGCCTCTCATAAGGAGGTCGCGGGTTCGAATCCTGGGCACGCACCTCTGACTTTTCCGAGTTATGTGCGGTTTAGGAAACTAAATATCACTTGCTTAGCGGTGAAGGAAAACATCGTGAGGAAACCTGCATGCCTGAGAGTTCACAAAAATGTTCTTGATGGTGTGTGAAGCCCGCCAACCCGCACTTGGCCAGCGTGGTGGGCTATGGCCAAACCCCTCTCAGTCTGAGAGGAGACCCGTGCCCAGCAGTGGGACGTAAAAAGGGGTTGAGATGATGATGATGAATTGCGAATTAGAGAATAAAACTATCTTCTCCAGTCGTGTATAGAAACAAGACTCCCGCGTGATACCGACAGACAACCGATAATACCGATAAAGTGCCGACAGATTGCTGACAAAAGTATCGTAAACTGTCAACCAATCATCGAAAGTGACACACCTGCTCATGTCAGATACAGTGTATACTGCACTTAGCAATGCAGTGTCATACCACACACTGCACTTGTAATTTGTCTCAGAATGCAGTTCATAAGTCTCATTATGTCCACTTTCACCAACTACAGTGACATTCAAACCAAAACACTGCTTTTCAGAAGAATATCTGATATTTCAGTAATGCCAGTCTGGACAAACTCTGCAAGAAGTTGGTAAAAGTACAACTGCTGAGATTTTGATAGAATAATGATTAACTGATAGAGAAATTAATAGACTACTGATAAATTGCCGACGTATTATCGATGGATCGATTACCAACACAAAATTGCCGACATTTAGTTAACTTATACCGAAATGACGTAGAATGCCAACAGAAGGGTACATTCTTGTTTTATAGTTTTACTAGCTGACCTGGCAAACGTTGTTTTGCCCTTAGGGGTAATAATAATAATAATAATAATAAAAGCCTTTATTCACTGACCTTTAAACTATACATGCTATTCTTATAAAAACAATATTATTATTGAATCTATTTCCCTTAGCAAAAATTGTATTAGTAACTTAACTGCAGCTCTGGTCAGGTTGTCTATCGACATAGGCCTCCCCCAATTGTTTCCACATCTCTCTATCCTTAGCAGTCCTTCTCCATCCTTTTGGTAAATCGTCCTCCCATCTTTTAATTTGACCTCCTCTTTGTCTTTTCCCGTTCCTCGGATACCATTCTATTACATCCTTAGTCCATTTTTCTTTATTAGTCCTCATTATATGTCCAGTCCAACTCCATTTCAGCTTTCTTATTTTTTGTAACACGTCACTGACCTTCGTTCTTTTTCTTATTTTTGAAGTTGTCCATCGATCCCGTAGTCTTATGTTAAGCATGCTTCGTTCCATGTTGCGTTGACAAACTATTAGCTTTTGGTTGTTCTTGCTCGTCTCTGGCCAAGTTTGGCATCCATAAATAAGACATGGTAGAATGCATGTGTTATATAACTTGCTTTTCATTGTTATTGGAATTGTTTCATTCTTTACTATTTCTTTTAGAGACCAGTACCGTTTCCAAGTGTTGCATATTCGTCTATCTATTTCTTTAGAATACTGGTCTTTTATTGAAATTAGTTGTCCTAAATATACATACTCCTCTACGTATTCTATAATTTCATGTCCTATTACTATATTTTCTTTTACGGCATTCGTCATTACTTTAGTTTTCGTTGGGTTCATTGTTAATCCTGCTTTCCTGCTTTCAACATCTAATTGTTGTAACATAGTTTGTAGTATGCTTGATTCCTTAGCGAAAATAACGATGTCGTCGGCAAATCTTAAGTGATTTAGTTTCAATCCGTTAATATTGATTCCCAAATTTCCCCAGTCTAAGTTTCTAAATATATTTTCTAGCACTGCTGTGAAGAGTTTTGGGGAAAGTGGGTCGCCTTGCCTTACTCCTTTTTGAACTTTGAATTCTTCCCCTTTTCTTTCGAGTTGAACTGTTGCTGTGGTGTTTCTATAAATTTGTTTTATGATTTGTATATATTTTCTTTCTATTCCTTGGTTTTCTAGCGTTTTCCATATATAAGTATGACTCAACGAATCAAAAGCCTTATTGTAATCAATGAATGCCATGTAATACAGCTGCCCGTATTCATTGAGCTTTTCAATTACTTGTTTCACAACATGAATATGGTCGATGGTAGAATAATCAGCTCGAAATCCAGCTTGCTCTCTCGGTTGGTTTTCTTCTAGCCGTTTCGATATTCGCCCCAGTATTATTTTAGAGAACACTTTATATAGATTGGGCATAAGGCTTATAGGTCTATAATTATTTATTTCATTTTTGTCACCTTTTTTGTGTAGTAGGATGATGGTGGATTTTGTCCATTGAATCGGTATTTGCTCTGTTGTTATTATTTCATTAAAAAGATGGGTTACATATTTGGATATCGCGGGTAGGGACTGTTTTATTAGTTCGTTAGATATTTTATCATCTCCAGGAGCCTTTCCACTTTTTTGTGATTTTATAGCCTTTGTGACCTCAGACTCTAGTATATAAGGTATTTCTTCTTCTTTGTAAGCTTCATTTTCCTCTTCTTCTGGCGTTGTTATATCTGTCTCCATGTATAGGTTTTTGTAGAAATCTGTCGCTGTTTTCGTTATTGCTAATCTCTTTGTCGTAATTTTCTCATTTTTCTTCTTGTTTTTAGTTTTAACGGTGGGTATCCATTGTGTATATTCTTTCAACTGTTTTAGACCTCTTTTAATTCCGCCTGTTTTTTCTATTTGTTTTTTCAAAATATCCAGTCTTTCTGCTTTTTTATGTTTTCTTATCGTTTCCTGAATTTTCTTGCTAATACTTGCGATATTTTGTTTGTTATCTTTTCGTTTATCTAACATTTTATTCCTCTCTTCCATCAGTTTTAATGTTTCTTCTCCTAGCTTATTTTTCGTCACTTTTTTCGTGCTTGATTTGTTTATATTTGTAAGTTCTTTTTCCAAAAAATTATACTTCTCTTGCAATGTTCCAATGTCTTTCATTGCATTTAATTTTGTCTCTAGATCATTCAATATATTTTGTGGTATCGGTAATGTTATTGTCTTGTTCATATTTGAGTGTATAATATGTTTTCTTGATTTGTTATTTTTGTCTTGTATAACTCCTCTCACCATTCTATGATCAGTATTAAAATTTAGCTTATTAAGTACTTCAATATCCTTAAATATATGTTTTTTTCTTGTTAGTATAAAATCAATTTCGTTTCTATCTATGCCATTAGGTGCTAACCACGTCCACTTTCTCGACTTTCGTTTTTTGAAGAAACTATTCATTATTTTAAAATTGTAGGCAAAAGAAAAATCTATTAGTCTTTGTCCGTTTTCATTTCTGTCACCACTACTGTACTCTCCCAAGACAAATTCATCTTTGTTTGATTTCTTACCAACCTTGGCGTTAAAATCTCCCATGATGATTATGTTCTTCTTGTGAATCAACTCTGTCATGTCCTTGTAGAATTTATCTTTCGCTAATTTCGTATCATTTTCTGTGGGTGCATGTACTTGAATAATCGACCATGGTTGTTTAGATTCTTTTAAATGAATGTTGAGTATGGCGATTCTTTCTGATATTCCTTTGAAGCTAATTATTTTTTCTTTTAAAAATTTTTTTACTAGGAATCCTACTCCATATAAACCTTTTTGTTTGCCATAAGAATAAAATATGTATTTCTCATATTCTCTTATTTCTTCTCCCGCTCTTCTTACTTCACAAAGGCCTATGACATCCCATTTTATGGGTGTTAGAGCTACTTCCAATTCTTGTAGTCTGCTGTCCGACATTAACGTTCTAACGTTTAACGTTGCAACGTAGATCTCATTGTAGTTTCTATTTTGATGTAGGGATGTACTTCTATGGGGGGGTGGTGGTCGTGCAACCCCACGGGGACCAGCCGGATTGGGGTTGTTCTGTCTTTGATTAATGTTTAATTGCTACTTAGATTTATGAGAAATATTAGTAACTGAGCTTGATCTAGGCCTCATCAAATCAAATGCGTTCCTTCTGCTTTCCTTTATTGTAGAACTGTTGGTTACTGTTATCTTTTTGGCTTGATTTTGGTTATCTGGCGAAGTTAGTTGGTCTCTTTTCCTTTTTTCTTTGATTGGGTTTCCCTCTTTTACTATCAGTTGATCGTATTTAATGTAAGCAGTATTTCCTTTCGCACGTTCTTCTATTAGTTTTGGCTTTAGTTCCCTTCTTTTTTCTAGCACATCTTTAGTAAAATCTTCAGTGATGTAACCATCTTTCAGGCTCCTTTTCATTTTTAGTATCTCGATTTTCTTCCAGTTGTTTGCAAAACTAATGAGAACCGGTCTTATTTTATTTTCTTTGCTAGGACCAATGCGGTGGATTTTTGATACATCGCTAGCTTCCAAAGTTATTCCTAAATCTTGCTTAAAAATTCCTTGGACTCTCTGGAGCAACTCAAAGGAAGATTCTCTCTTCTCGTCCAATCCAAAATACAAGATGTTATTTTTCTTTTTCTCCTTCTCCAACTGCTCAATTTTCTTTTCTAATATTTCTATTTTATTCTTCAAAATTTTATTTTCATTTATTAGTGGTTCAAGTTTTTCGTCCATTTTCTCGAATATAATATTTGTTTGCTTTTCCATTTCTATTTTCATTTGGTCAAAAAGTAGTTTGAATTGACCCTCCATTTTTTTTTTAAACTGGCAACACTGATGTATATTTGTGTTTTGATGTTATTGTCACTCTGTGGTATATCTATTCTGTAGTCACTCAGCACTTCCGTTTTAGTAGTCTATGCTTTCGTTGAATGTCAACGTCTTCGGAATGTCAGTGATGTCAATGTCAGTAAGGTATGACTCACTTTCTTATAACCTCAAATTAATGGAGTATAAAATGATGTTATTATAAGCGTATTTACTTGTATCTTCACGGTGTCTATTTCCCAAGATGTTCGGTGTCACTTGATGTTTATGTTTATTGCAACAGTTGATGTAATAGCACTGATTAACTAGTGATTTCCAATTATTTTCGGCGGACGAATTGCAAGGTAATGTTTACTTTTTGACAACTTTTGACAGACTCTCAGACCCCTTAGGGGTACTAAAAAATAGATAAATTGAGATTTAAATTATCCTATCTCTCAAGTTGGATCGAACTGCACATGGTGTGCGAATTTTATTATAATCGGTTAAGTTTAGGAGTCCATTGAGGACAAACATTGTGACACGAGATTTATATATATTAAGATAACACTTGCCCTCGCTACATTCTTGTTTTGTTCCTTGCACCTAGCTTCACTTGAGTCTAACAGTCTGTAGCAGTAACACTAAACGTAAAGCATTCCTGTTGGTACTGGAATTCTCGCTAACTGGCGAGTCCTTGACGGCACTTACTAACAAACGACACTGCTCCGTTCATACAGTAGCCTCTAGTCTGAACAAACAAAAGACGTGTCAGCAAGCACGCCCGGGGCGTCGTGGCGTGCCCGGGGCGCCAGGCGGGACACTCATGCATTCATTGTAAGCTGAACAACCTTGCACCATAACTTAACATTGCACTATTTATCTCTGTTTTTAAGAATTTGTATATTTTCGTCATTTGAGGTTTGGTATTGAATTATTGTTATAGCAAGGATAAAGTGGTTTTGGTGCCTGTTTTCCTACCTGAGGTTCTGGGGTTTAAATCATAGGCATTTCTGAGTCCTTAAAATTTTGTCTTAGTGCATAATATGTGGGAATACCTGCTTTGCTGCATAGTGAAATACCTTGAGGTAGGTTTGCGTGTTTTCTGTATACATAATATAAAATAATGTATGAGGTTTGGTTATAAATGTCGAGTTTTTTCCATTTTATTTAACGCTAAGTTTATCCCCGAACTGGAGTTATTCCAGTTATTAATTCTAGATTAGCTCACTGGACTGGAACTCTACTGGAATATAGAGAGCGCGGTATAAAGACGAACAGAGTCGGGGTTCTGTGTTACCTCACGTTTGAAAACTGAAAGGGATCACTGGAGCGGTAAGGCAACCACTCAGACTGTGGATTCAAGAAATACGTCGTGCTTCGCTCTGTGAGTCGTAATATTATATTTAAAGGCTGTATTCCTATTTCCTGGCTCTTCTGAGATCTTGAGAAGATCTCGTACCTACAAGAAAGTTCTTCTTAAAAGAAGTCAAGTGGTTAGTTTTGAAACTAGCTAAAGTCTGTAGTTAAAATATAGTTAGTAGTTTAGTACACACTGCAATCATGTACTTACAATAATTACCAAAATTAATAATCAATTGCATGATATAATTAATATTAAAGTTCACGCGGCATTTTGTGAAAATCCGAAATTTCCACTAGTTCAAAGTCAGAATTGCTCTGCATTAAAATTTAATAAAAAAAAAAACTCAAAATATGCAGCTTGATAATAATATGGATGCATGGTAAAGTCTACTTTTCAAGCAAGGTATTAAAGAAACTACATAAGTAATTGCAAATATCCTTTAAAAATGTCAGTTTTGATGTCTGTTTTATAGTCAGTTGTAAGATTTACTTAAGTTTTAATCGCCTGTATCCCGGGAAGGAGTGGCGTAATTAGTCTGCCCGCGATCACCCCGCGAGGCGTTGTGATCGCCCCGGATTACGAACATTGCTAACTTACCGGTTAATGCCACGGCCTCTGTTATGAATTTGTAATCCTACCTGTTAGGTGAGATTACAAATTCATACGTTATAGAGATACTATACTAGGTATGTTTGGATGTTTGTAACTCCATCACGCGCAAATAATAAAGAGATTTGGGTGAGGAATGTAGACAGCTTTTATCCTAGATAACTTTTTATCTCGAAAAAACTCAAGGTTGCGGATCCGTGGATATCAGCTAGTTTTTTGTATAAAAGCTTAATGCAACCCTGGTATTGACATACTAACAACTAGAAAATTAAGGCATTTAAATGTAAAGATATGAATGACCGTATTTTACCAAAAATGAACAGAAATGAAAACCGAAATTAATTCAAGAGAACACCCATTTACAAGCACCCACAACTCGTGTCAATGTCACACTAACTGCGCGCCATCTCCACAAACAAACTGATAACGTCGAAAACACAGCCAGCTCTGCGAATCACGGCTGGAATTAATTTAATAAAGCATGTGACATCACCCGGAGATCCATCATCATTTAGATTGAGGATAACCGAGATGCTAATTAAAAAATAATAGGATTCTATAAAATTTGTTCAACATATTTCGATTAACAAGAACCTCAGTCAGATGTTTAGCATCCATAGTTTAGGCTTTCCCCGTGACTCCGTCCGCGTAAAGTTCGATTATATCAACAGATAGAGTTGTGGATTTTCGTTTACCATTCCCGCTTCCTTTCCATACCTTCATGCGTACTTGTAAAGAAGTTTGCTATAGTAATCTATCTACGTAAGTATATCCATTTTCTGTGGATTTTTCTGCGACAAAGAATTGAGTTTCTAGTAGATATATTATTTGTCAATATAATCGATCAATTTACGTCCCTCGCTTATCATAATCAAATTTTATGAAGACTTCGTTATTTTTATCTGAACTTCATTAATCGAGTAAAAAACATAAAGAAATTATTTGAACACAAGCGCGTTGTTGGGAAAATTCCACGAAACGGGCTGCCGGCGGAAGGTTACGGGCGAAGTATAAAATGAGAAAAAACGCAAAAATGAACAAGCCTCATTTAAATTTTATAACAAAGTAATCTACGGAAGATCAACAACGGCTTATTTTACTTGAAAATTGGTCGGATCCGGTCTCTGAGTATACTAAATACATTTACACTCTGAGTTGCTAAATTTGTTACAATTGAACCGTTTTCGAAATTAAAAGGTCTAACCATTAAAATATTTTATTTTTGTAGCTCCACTTTTATACGATTTTGGTATTTATCATGATGAAAATATTATAATGTAAGTGCTTTTAATACAACACTCTACAAATTCAATTAATATAAATGATAACTGATCTGGCATTAGGGATTTAAAAAAAACATACGACCTACTCTCAGACCTACCAAATATACACAGAAAATTTCATAATAATCGGTCGAGCCGTTTCGGAAAAGTTTGGTTACTAAAATTGGTAGGAGAACTTTATATATTATATACTAGCTGACCGTGCAAATGTTGTTTTGCCATTTAAGGGTATGAAAAATGGATAACATCGAGAAGGAAATAATTAAATCATCTACTAATAACTTTACAACGTGTTTATGAATTCCGAAAAAATACTTCAAATGCGTTCCAGGAAAACCAAATATTGTCCCTGAAAGTAAAACACTGACCATGAAGTAACGTTCCGGCTTGATGCTTTGTATAAATCGTTAGAGGCCACTTATTCCACTTAATGTGAGTACGACAACTTCTTTATAACCTACACTATGGACACTCAGTACAAATAACGTGAATTAACTACCTACACTACTACTAAAATGCTGGCCCTATAAGCATTCCATTTATATGTGTGAGTTAAATGTCATCGCAGTCGATAGGGCTGGCAAAACTCGACGTGTACGTGGCGACGACGCGACCGACGCACAATGCCACGGTGACAACTTGCAGCCCACTGTAAAACATTTGAATTGCGGTACAAATGCAATGCTTGTTTAGTTATTTCATGAAAACTAATTATATTGCATTGTGTTTATCTATATTTTTTTTAATTTCTAAGGGTAAAATTAAAACAGAGATATAATATTTTTATTTTCATAAGTACATAGCATTTTCTGCGGCTTCACCCACCTGAATTCTGGAGTTTCACAAATTTTGGAACTATGGATTTTTCGGGATAAAAAGTAGCGTAAAGTTAGTAATGTATTAATCTAAATTAATCTATCTCCATTCCAATTTGCAACCAAATCGGTACAGTACCTAGTTGCGGCATGAAATATTTATAAACATCCAAACCCACAAGCTTTCATATTAATTATATTCTTTAGACAATAGGATATAATGGGATACTTATAAAAATCACTACAAAAATAATTATCATAGTTCCTTGCCGATATGATTTTTTCATTTGTACACATAATTATAAACAAATTTTTCAAAAACACAATCTGAGAAAACTTTATTAAGCCTCCATTTTTTTCATAAATGTTACTAATAAAAAAATTGGCATATAAAAAGGTTTGCTTTTATTTATAAAGAGTAGCCCTATGATGATAAAGTTATGAATTTGTGGCAAACAAATTGAAATAACGCACTCGCAAGACAGCGCCCACGAGTACCACCCGACGCGTCGCGCTCGCCGCTCTGGGGTAATGCATTGACGGGAGGGTGTGAATGTCACTTCTTTACGTTAGTAATATTATATATTCGGTGCTATGGAGCAACACCTAATACCAGACTCCATTTTATATCTTCATGTGTTCGCAGACTTTTTTCGTTTCGGGATTTTCGTCGCGCTAAAAATGCATTTTCTTTGATCTAGTCCCCTGAGCTATACCGTCCAAAAAAAAAGTAATCCATCTCGGGGTGCATTCCTCCAAAATACAACTGTTTAGTAACTATACCGGTACGATGTAGCGTAGTGTAGTGTGACATCGCATTTATCACCGTCCGCGATGTATCACTCTTTTGTGATACGTTTTGTTCTGCAACCACTTCCGAGGGGGAATTCGCTCCCAGCTTTCTGTTCCGATATAAAAGTTTTCGTGATACAAGTTATTCTGTGGTAACGTGTGTTAAATGTTTTCATTTCAACCGTTGAATTTCCCTTGACGCGGCTGGTTCGCTATCTATTTTAACTGTCCCGTTAGATTAGAAAATAACTGCAAATCAGATTTGCGCATAAATTCAACTCCTCGATACTTAAATGAAGTGCTGACATGTTTTCCAAAATAATATTAAAGTTTATGTGAATCTGTAAATTAGTTTTCTTTCAATTTTTTTAAAATATCGGAATAATGTTCAGGGAAAAGTAGATGACTTTTTTGACAGCTGAAAGTTCAGTGACAATAATACCGAATACATCATTAATAAATACGAAAGTATTTTAAAGATTTATTTCTTCTACTGCCTTTTAATATTAATAAAATAAAACTTCAAAGCTAGAGCGGGTAAAAGAAGTACCGAATAATATCAACCTATTTGTTGTAGTGTGGGTCCCACAGACCCCAGCGAGACAATAATTCCCGTTTGATCTGGGACCGATAAAATATTATTTGTCGAACGGATAAGGCGTCAAGTTGCGCGTCAACAAACTTCGCCAATCTTTTCGTTATTAACTCCTTTGCCATGGGAATTTAAACCGTAGCACCTGTAACTAAGCGTTAGTATTCCTGTTTTGCGCAGACAATAAAATGTCTCTCATTTTTCTCATATCTTTTTGTATGTGTCGGAAGACAATTTAAGCCGGGCCTACATTCTACAACGCTTTATATACATCGAGAAAATCAACTACCGAAGATACCTGCGATAGTATTTTATTATTTTATATACTAAAGCGTATGAAAAATATGTAAAATCAAACTCATCTTACTGAAACCTATTTCTTTTCATAAAGTATCCACGACCACGATCCCAAAATTTACATAAGTACTATCAAGTACCTAATATCATATTGTTATCTTGATTTGCTATAATATTTAAAACAGCGTAGTCTGATTTTGATTCGAGTTTTATGTATTTGAGACAAGTGTGCCACTCGGCACTCGCATATGTTTATTAAGGGTTACCTGCTACGCTCTCAAGAATATTATGTAAAGCCTGCTATTCCGCCTCTGATAAGCCTGTTGCTCTTGACTCTTGCCAAGTTTTTATTTAATCTGAGATCACTTCACTGTCAGGAAGAACCGTTAAAATTTTAATTGATTTTAAATAATATCTATCTACATTTAATTAATCACATTTCACTTTAAGGCACATGCCTCTCTCACAGAAAAGAGCTCTAGCGTCATTACAAGTTGATGAGCCGACAATTTGAGCAACGATAAAGGGTGAAATTAATCAACGAATTCCAAAAACACATTAACGGAATACAAATTCCCGTTGTTAAAATATGGCAGCGATGAATCTTCGCGGTAATTGCTAAAAGCAACAATGCTTCAACCCGTCGGCGCGGATTGATTATGATTGCTGATTAAAAATGTACCGCATCCGCAAACCAGAGCAATCCGAGTGGAATCGAAGATGCGCGGAAAGCTGAGACACACCGAGGTTGTTTAGTATTGCTCTACTTTTTCCAGTTGCGTGACTAACATTGTTTATAGCAAAGAAAAAAGAAACGTGTAGGTGTGTAAGACGTTTGCCTAGTGTTCAGTTATATGCCTGCGACCTGGCCACGTAGGATATGCTGGGACTTTACCGCGCTTGTCTTCTTACGTCTCACTATGCTCTATAATTTCGCCAGAGCTACGGTGCTCATCTACGTGAATTACTCCTTCACGGCAGAATATCTGATACTGTGGTGGTAGAGCAATCCAGGCGGACTCTGCTTGACGTGTTGAAGGAGTTGAACAAAACGAATTTTCGAGTTCTGTATAAGAAATCACCGAAACGTTCGGAGCGAAAGTGTGCGAGATTTCATTAGATTAGTTTCATTCTACACGTCTAACGCTTTTTTTTAAAGTGTGCGTCAACCTTTAGATCTACCACTGGTAAAAGTAGGCAGAAACAATCTGATTCAAACCAAAGATGTACACTTTTAGTTTGACAACTGTGACAACCAGTACAGATCGGTAAAGCAACATAAAATAATATGGACAATGATAGAATGAAGATAATGATAGAAAACAAACAATCAACTCTCGGTGTGCATCAGGAAGACGCAAGTCGCAACAATAGGACACCTGAGGCCCGAGCCCCATTCGTGCGAGGACAAATTAAAACCACGCCTATTGTAAACTGTGACATTTGCATGGATGAATACTGATTGAAATGTTCAAAATACATTTTCGATATGTTTCAACTTTCAACATCAATGAATAACGAAGGTTTTTAGCTATAATTCATCAAATGGTCCTCTTTTTCCCGACAAGAAGAAAGCGAAAGTCAGGCACTAAGCACGCATTAAGAGGCATCCTCGGAAGATATTACTAACAGAGATCTCTCGGTGATACACATACTTTTATAATAAAAATAATTCTGTACTTTCAGATAATTAACAAAATCATAGACTTTTCCAAAGACGCTTGACCTATTTTTCCATCATCATTAACTCCTGTTCATATAGTAGGTACATTTTGTGTGAAAGATTGATGTTATGTCTCTTAATAAGGCAACACAATTATGGTGTTCATTAAATTAAATCAACGAGCCAGGTTAGTCTATAATAAACTCAAGTTGTGTTAAAAAAAACACAGAGATACATTAAAAAAAAAACAGTTTGGCAACAAAAATACTTCGAGATATTTTCAAGTAGGCTGTCTCATCTTAAATTCCTCCGTAGATTTAATATTCTTTGAGCGGGATCTTCGAAATCGTTCCCCTGATCTGAAACTAAGTACACTGTATCCTCCGAAACTATTACTTATCAACTCCATAAACTTCGCTCGATCGGGCACATTTCCCTCCACGTAAATCCTACTTAAGTCAAGCTTTTCATTCTGTCTAAATAAAGATACGTGACTACAAAGCTGAACGTCTATTATATCGTCTGGTTGTCTATAAAGAAACGCACCGGACACGTGAGTTCTAGCAGGCGAAAAACCAAAAATTGTTATTAATAATCACCAAAGGAAGCTTATAGATTCCCTTTAATTAGTTTACTTCAATGTCGATTATTATCGGTTTGGATTAAAAATTACAAAGATTTGCTTATGAGTTCAATAGGAAGAAGGTATTAGAGCAGGAGTAAAAAACAATATTTTATGAATAACATGAAAGAAAAACCCATTGATTACAGTGATCAATCTTGCAATCTTTTGGTTTGAATCCGTTCCTTAACCGTTGAGATATCTATTGGCTAGTGAGAATAACTCTGCAAATCTTCATTCCACGCGTGTGTTCGGTGCGTATAGTTTGTATGTTGAATGTGCGATCATTTGTAGAATCTTAAGATTCTTCAAAACGAATCCCCAAAGTTTAGGGGCCCACGGGGTCTTAACGTTCCCGTTTCGATTTACCTTTAACACAGTTTACGGAAGTCTCTCGAGGATTCTCGTCGAGAAGAACAACGTCCAAACTTTACTCTCTGTAAACTTAGTCTGTGCGTATACGAGCGCTCTGACTTTAGTACGAGTTTTTGAAACCGAAATCAGATGCATTTTAAATTTATTATTATTTACAGTAAACAGTACAGTTATTAAGTACAGGTTTTAAAAGCCTTGGCAATCGATTTATTATTGGAGGAGACTGGAACGCCAAACACCTTCAATGGGGTTCAAGACTGACAACTACCAGAGGAAGAGAATTAAAGAAAAGTGTAGATAAAAACATCCTGACGACTGTTTCAACTCCAGAGCCCACACATTGGCCCTCAGACCCTAATAGATTACCTGATGTCTTGGATTTCTTCATATTAAAGGGGTTGTCTAAGCTCTCCTACTCAATAAGCTCATCTTTAGATGGTTCTTCCAATCACATCCCAGTGATTCTAACTATAGGCACCAAAGTTTTTGGTAACACAAAACGTCTTCAACTATACAACAAGCGAACAGATTGGGAAGCCTTTAGAAGCATTGTTGAAGAAGAATTGGAACTTCGAATTGCTCTAAAATCTGAAGATGATATAGATCATGCTACTAATGTATTCATGACAACAATCCAAGCAGCCTGCTGGAAATGTACGCCGGAAATTACATCTCGTTCAAAAAGACATAATATTGTACCAGCAGAAATAAAATCACAAATACTAGAAAAAAGAAGGCTTCGTAGGGTATGGCATAACAGTCGACATCCACAAGATAAAACTGCATTCAACAAAGCCAGCAAAGTGTTGAGAGTAATGTTAGCTGAAGCAAACGATGCCTCAATGGAATCATACTTGGAATCGCTCACGGCAACGAGCGCTACAAACCACTCACTCTTTCGAAGTTGTAAAAACATGAACTAGCCTATAAAACCTAAACCTCCAATCAGACTACAGGGCAATGTCTGGGCAAGAAGCCAACAACAAAAAGCAGACGCCTTTGGGGATTACCTGGCTAAAATTTTCACACCAAATCAACATGACAAAGAGACTGATGAATCAGAGATAGAAAACGTGCTTAATCAAGACTTTCAGCTAGACTTGCCAATTGCGTCAACAAACCCAAGAGAAATCGCCAATATAATAAAAAGTATGGAGAACAAAAAAGCACCAGGCTTTGACCTCATAGACAAAAAAGTCCTGTCAGAACTTCCTAGAAAAGGACTGGTTTTTCTAACCACACTTATAAATGGCATTCTGAGAGTTGGTTACTTCCCTGCATTGTGGAAGGTCTCACAGATTATTATGATAGGAAAACCTGGTAAACCCGTCCATGAACTTACTTCATATCGACCAATCAGCCTTTTACCAGTAACTTCTAAGATCTGTGAAAAAATTATCCTTCGGAGACTATTACAGGAACTCCGCCAGAAGTCAATTATCCCAGACCATCAGTTTGGCTTCCGACAACAGCATGGCACCGTTGAACAGGTTCATAGAGTGTGTAAAGCCATAAGAGATACGTTAGAACATAAAGAATACTGCTCTGCTGCATTCCTAGATATACAGCAAGCATTCGATAAAGTGTGGCATAAGGGCTTACTATACAAAATCAAAACATGCCTACCTCATACATACTATGAAATACTAAGGTCGTATCTCTCGGACAGAATCTTTCAAATCAAAGAAGACGGCTACACCTCCAGTTTCCATCAAATCGCAGCTGGAGTCCCACAGGGCTCAGTCTTGGGACCTGTCCTTTACACACTGTATACTAGTGACTTACCACAAACAGCAAATGTCACAGTAGCAACATTTGCAGACGACACAGCTATCCTCGCTCGTAGCAAATGCCCTGAACAAGCTTCAAGAATTCTGCAATGCAGCCTAAATGAAATTGATAAATGGTTGATCAAGTGGAGAATTAAAGCCAGTGCAAATAAGTCAGTCCATGTGACATTCACCTTGCGCAGAGGGAATTGTCCTCCTGTCTCTCTGCGAAACAACCAACTTCCTCAAAGTGACAATGTCAAATACCTAGGGATGTACTTGGACCGTAGACTTACATGGAAAAAGCACATTGAAACAAAAAGACATGAAATCAACCATCGGTTTAGAGGACTGTATTGGATGCTTGGGAGAAATGCCAGACTATCCCTAGACAACAAATTACTCATTTATACAACCATAATAAAACCAATATGGACCTATGGAATCCAATTATGGGGCTCAGCATGTGATTCCAATGTAGACATTATACAACGGGCACAAAACTACATACTAAAGCAAATTGCCAACGCCCCATGGTATCTACGTATAAGTGAGATCCATGAGCAGCTCAACATTAAAACTGTCAAGGAGGAAATAAACAGCTACATTTCCAATTACAAATGTAGGCTAACCAGCCATCCGAACCACCTAGCTGTACAGCTTACAATGCCAGAAGTGATTCGAAGACTGAAAAGACGGCATATATTAGATAGCCGAAAGTGACATAAGGGGGATCTTCCTGATGGGGAAGTCATCTTGCCGTACCGCCAATCTCATGCAACACATCTGCTCATAGTCAACAGACTGATTGCAAGATTTCCACAACACAAAAAAAAAAAAAAAAAATTTACAGTAAACACATGGAGTCTTAAAGTTTGCATGTACTCGTATATTAGGAGACTTATGTAATAATCGAAGTCCCGGAATTCTCCCGACAAGAGCGATATTGTGATTTTATTATTAGAAATATCAAATAGTCCCAGGTAATTGCTTCGTTCGTTCGTTCGTTTCAGCCGACGGACGTCCACTGCTGTACATAGGCCTCCTGCAATGATTTCCAGCCCGCACGGTCCTGCGCCACTTGTATTCAGCGCCGGTAATTGCTCAATTGACTCTATTCTGTAAGGTACAAAGACGTACAATAAGTAAAACGTTTCGATGCGATGCTGTGTAGCAGCTAATACCGCTTCCCAGTTAATGCAACTATAATTTTGATTGCACCATTACTTACCAATAGATGAGAATTGCAGTTAAGCATGTCGAAATTATACTTCGAATTTAGGACAAGACGTGTATCGAAATTTACGTATTCACCAAAAATTGGTACATGCACTAGGGGTGGAGCGTGTTCTAAGTACGGACGCTCGGTTCAGACCAGAATAATTTTGGGCAGTCGATATGTTGTAGGTGGTCTATAAGACAGTTTGATTAGTTGACAAGTTCTCCCTTTTGCTGGAATGCGGGGGGGAATGAATAGGGTGAAGGAGGGTGGGGGAGTCGTGGGGAAAATCCCGGCAGGAGTTGTTGGGATGAAACGCAATAGGGTGCACTTGCAAGGTGCTGAAGCATTTCTTTAATGTCACGACGTCGATTTGTTACTTTGTGGGCACCTGATTAAATTGCTTGCGGGTAACACCTAACGCTATGGTGGCCTGATACCAAATGAAATTTATAATCATCTTTTGTAATGCAATTTGTAATGGATGTTCGTGAAACTTTTTTTTTACACTATACAAGTTAGTACTTGACTGCGATCTTACCTGATGGTAAGTGATGATGCAGCCGAAGATGTTAGCGTACTAACTTGGAAGGGGTAAGTTAAGTCACCCCAACGGTTTCTACACAGCATCGTACCGGAACGCTAAATTGCTTGGCGGTACGTCTTTGCTGGTAGGGTGCAGGTAACTAGCCACGGCCAAAGCCTCCCACCAGACCAGACCTGAGCCAATATAGAAATTATAAAATTCCAAAGTGGCCCGTGGCGGGAATCGAACCCGCGACCACCCACTCGAATCCGAGCGTGCGTCCCCTGCGCCAGGGAGGTCGTCAAAACTGAGGCAATAGATGCATGGATTATGAACGTACCTACACTTGTTAACACCTTAAATGTATCTCGTTGTTTTAAAGGAGAGTACAAACTAGGTCCAGAGTTTGATACCCAGGTTGGGCTAGTAAATTTAGTACTGAGTTTTTTTAATGTGCACTTCATATAGGTAAATAAGCGGCAGGTTCTGTGCCTTAAAGAGCACGTTTGGCTTTTGATTCTGCTTCAGGTTTTGTTGGTGCTAATGCCCCACTTAATTATGAGAATAAGAAATATAGAGTGCAACGCGTAAATAGCAATTGTATGTTTTAGTGGTTTTATCCCTATATTTTTTTACGGCTTCCCTGGTCGCGCGTTCGATTCCCGCCACGGGCCACTTTGGAATTTTATAATTTTTAGGTTGGCTCAGGTCTAGTCTGATGGGAGGCTTCGGCCGTGGCTAGTTACCACCCTAATAACAAAGACGGACCGCCAAGCGATTTAGCGTTCCGGTGCGATGCTGTGTAGAAACCATTGGGGGTGAGTTTACTTACCCCTTCCAAGTTAGTACGCTAACATCTTCGGCTGCATCATTACTTACTAGCAGGTGAGATCGCAACGAAGTACCAACTTGTATAGTGTAAAAAAAATTAAAGGTACCTATCCTGCGATTGAACCTTTGATTTAAGGCTCAATCGCAGCAAATAAAACCTAGTTCACATATCCGCTGTATCAGAGATCTGTACAGGTGTGATTAATAGCCTGGATACAATCGCTAGCACCCCCCTCCATCGAATTGCCTGTCAGCCGACACAAAGCGACGCATCCATCCCGCAGCCGGA
This sequence comes from Coenonympha glycerion, assembly GCA_963855885.1. Lineage (NCBI taxonomy): Eukaryota > Metazoa > Arthropoda > Insecta > Lepidoptera > Nymphalidae > Coenonympha > Coenonympha glycerion. The sequence goes on from OY979645.1 coordinate 220,458, forward strand.
CACAGCGCACCGGGACATGAACCGGGGATACTGGTATAGCAGCTTTATAAATCCTATACCTTTAAACGAGCAATTCTTGTATATATATTTCTATATAATCTGGATCTCGGAAACGGCTGAAACGATTTTCATGAAATTTAGTATACAGGGTGTTTTTGGGGCGATAAATCGATCTAGCTAGGATTCATTTTTAGAAAATGTCGAATTTAGCAAAAAAAAATGACTTCTGCTGCCATCTACTGGCCACCGAGCGAAGCTCGGTCACCCAGATATTATCACATTACTTGCTGTAGGATTTGTTGGAAACACACTATTATCACGCGACGTTTGGTGAAGCCGTGTTTTGAGTTAAAATGCTCAATGCTAAAGCATAATTACCACCTGAAAAGAATCTGTATGGTCTAATATGAAGTGACAAGCCAAGCACCACCACTACATGTAAACCAGTACCCAAGCAAGCAAGCAACAACACTCAGCGCATGTTTCGTCCTGACACCTGGACATCCTCACGAGATGTTGATAAATAAAATCATAAATCATATATTTTTTTCATGAGGCTTGTTCCTATACAATATATATATTATGTCAGGTCATACAGATTATTATTTTTCAGGTAACTGATTATAGAAAGAGAAGTTAATCTTTCTAGCTAATTATGGATTTCCGCAATGTTTTTTTTTTTTTTTATTATGGATAGGCTTGCGCTTGACTACAATCATATCTGATGAACAGAAATGATGAGGTCTAGGATGGAGCGCGCTTGCCTAGAAACACAGAAGCTGGAAGGGTGTTCCACACCTTAGCGGTACGTATCAGAAACGTGGATGAAAATCGTTTCGTTCGAGCTTGCTGGACATCAACCACATAAGGATGCCACTTCTCCCGGCGTCTTGCGGTTCTATGTAACTTCTATTCAATAACTTGTAGCGGTTTTCGATAGCTGACGATAGATGGCGTAACAAGCGCAATAGCACACGCTGACAGAGCATTCGACGAGCGTTCTATAAATACAACTTCTGACGTCACACGCTCGGATCACAAGCGTTCCCCAGGCACAACACCTGTCTGGAGGGAAATTTCCCTATTGCCCTCTGCACCGTTAAAAACTAAAGCAATGCCTAACATGACAAATGGTTTGAATCACAGGCATCATAATAATCACGCCCACTTATCGGAAAAGGCAAAAAATCGTCTACCAGGACACTGGTCCGCTAGAAGAAGTGTTTATCGATGGATTACCGCCGCGCCATAGACTGCGGAGCGGAGTAGACAAAACTTGAGCGTGGCGCGCCGCAAACCCCGATATATGGGCTGCGCTTAACTCAACAAAACATCGACCAACTTTACACAAAGACCAACTTCGCGCTGCTCTTCTTGATGAGAATACGATGACGTTGAACCGGTTAGACACCTTGTTCTGGAAATTGCTCTAGCAATGAAATAAAAATACGATCTTTTTACCCACGACGGAACGGAGTACGGGTATATGCGTTTAGGGTGAGAGACCGTTTGTACATTAGTTTGTTGATGAAATTTTTGTATGTTTGTGTTTTAAATTGTTCACACAAAACGAATATCCATTAAAAATATGTTTGTTTGTTTGTTTGTTTGTGCACATCCAATGTTCCCATTTATTTCCAAAACGGCTGCACCGATTTAGATTCAGTTTTCTTTATAATGTTTGGTATTCATTGGCGATGGTTCGTAGATAGTTGTTACGAACACATCCATTTTTACACAACTTTGAGAACTTCTTTGATAAGATAAGATAATACCTAGTTATCTTTACCTTGTCACATAAGATTTTGTCATTTATGATGACAAAACCCACTCATCGTATGATAGGAGTCTACTGGGTTTGTAATCAATGGTACGCGCCGCATACTTTCCGAAACTGAGTTCAAACCTCAAGGTAAATCGAAATAGTGGACGCAAAAGAACTATAATTCAATTGTACGAGTATGTACAGCCGGTGAAGTCGAGAAGTTCAAACTAACTTCCTAGTTTTAAAGTTTACAATCAGCATGCGGGATTGAATAGTTATTATTATGTTAACTCTATTAAAAATTTGTTAGATCGAAGTTTTTTTTAGACCCGGCTCAGTCACGAAAATCCTTTCTTTAATGTCCTTCTTATAATGTCCACTCACGGAAGTCTTAATTCTAATAAAATCCTGAAAGTATCTAAGTACAAAAGTCCCATCAATTACGCATTTTATTTTATTGCACCAAATAAAAATACTTGCACCAAATGTGTTGAAGTATTTGCAATAAAGGCTCCACAAAGGCAACAAGCAAACGGGGTGCGGTACAATAGGCTTCACTATTTTCACCTGAGTTTCTCATACGCAGTTCATTGATTACATAGGGAAAGCTTTGATATTATTTATGTTGACAAACAAGTTTTTTTTTTATTTCAACTTGGCTAAGTTCTGGTTTGGTAGGAGGCTTTGGTCGCGGCTGGATATCCATCGATTATCCATAGAAGAAATACAAATTACTTGATTTGTGAACTCAAGTCAGGGTCTCAAGAAATAACAAGCAAGTTGTTACTATAAATTACTGTTACATTATTTAACAGCCAATTTGTGAGTAGTTTCAAAGCACACACTCAGCCCGCTAGTGCAGGCCACACGATGCTTTGAACGCTAGTTTACGGCTAACTTTGAACATCAGCACTGTTTTCTCATTTACCGGTGCTTATGTACCGGCAGTCTAGTACTAACGGTAGGTACCTACGCATAACATTATAATATTATGACGTCATATTGTGTTCAAAACCCAAATTATAAAATGGAATTTTTTGGTTTAAAAATATTATGTGTTGTGGAGCTCTCGCTTGCAACGATAGTTCATCCACCGGCACCATTCGATAGATGGCGCTATGTCAATTTAGCTTGTGCTAACAAGTTCTAGTTTCAAAATATTTACGATGCAAGTGATGGAATACTTGTATCGTTGGGCAGCAGTCATACATTTACTGTAGCTACAATCTGTGCTTAATGAACGTGTACCTATGTCCATTGGCGTGCCTGTCATTTCATATTGATCTCAGCCTAAAACAATGTAGTCATCGGTGACATTCCGGTGACGGCTGCGGTGGACAAACGCCCTGTGTGAACAAAAGTGGTCGTCAATTCTCATTTATACGACGACCACGATGACAACGGCAATCTGGCTGGCGAGGTTTAAAATTAAAATATTTTTGTTTTGGCGCGAATGCAGAGCCGCGACAAAATGGCCGCACAATAAAAGCCGCTGATTGGCGGCTAGTTACACAACATTCGTCGACAACATGCACTGGATATGCAAAACGTTTTACTAACAATAAAAAAACGAGAGTGTTGTGTGACACTCTATAAAAACAAAGTTCGGATATTTACCTAAAACAAAACTAATTTATATTTTCAAGTGTGTTTTCACTCATCGCTCGATAGATGGCACTGTTTTCAATCCATTTTCTTCTGTCTAACCCCTGCATGATATCCTCCGGAAAGAAACCTTGTTTTCTAATCTTAGACATCTGAAAAATATCCTCATTTGTCATCAAGTGATAAGTTGTCTTTATGCACTGCCTTTCTATGTTTGTGTTTCCTTTAAATTTCTTTGGACGGAATAAATTAATATATCATATTTAAGTCGAGTCAAGTCAAGTCAAAATATGTTTATTTCACATGGGCCTAACATACAGGCTCTCGCGAACGTCGGCATGACATTTCTGCATAATAATGGTGATAACTACAAGTCGACTTAAAACTAAGTTTACGAGGGTTCCAAACGCGCCCTGCCGTTTATATATAAGATATTTGTAATGTTGTTTTATAATGCGCCGTTGCAAGCGAAGCGAGCGCGCGCCGCCTGCGACAACACGATTGGCTTCCCACAAATCGTACATTTGCATCCGTTTGCACCGCGACCAATCAGTACTCAGCCACAGGAAGTCCGAATTGAGCCTAGGACCTGTCTGTTGTCATTTCAATATTTGGTGTTTATTCCGTAAGGAAAAATGTCTAGAACATGGTGTATAACACGACGTAAACAATTTATAAACCAACAAGTCCACAAACAATAATTGTTCGTTGTTCTATGACATGACTTTTAACCGATTAATAGTCGGTTTCTCTAACTTATAAGTGTCAGTTAGATAAACATAGTCAAGTTTTTAAGCTATTCGTCATTTTTTAGGAAATAGTGAAGCTTATGTCAATTGAAAGTTTGTATATTATAAGCTATTCGAATTTTTTTCAGAAGGTGGTGAAGCAAGCCTTAGAAACTCGCGTGCTGATATTGGCAGAAAAAAGGCACGACTTTTCCTCCCCTGTTCGCTAAGTATTTAATGACCCATCACCAATATGGACAGGATCGGTCACATAATATTATTACGAGAAACAACTGACAATACATTACTGAAACTGAGCGCGGAATTTTTAACACTTTTTATATTGACTGTGTCAACGCTGATATCCGATTGAACAGTTTATGTGATTAATTTTCTGGTAAGATATTTTAGCTGCTACAAATTAATAATTGGAAATTAATGATGCGTGCTTGAATTTGACTTGGTAGTCGTGGTTTCGGTTCCCGCAATGAGTTTCTTTAGAATTTTATAATTTCTAAATCAGTTGGCTCAGGTCTGATCTGGTGGGCGTTAGGTTAGGTTAGGTTAGGTTAGTACTTAAATATTCCCTATATTTAAGTACTAACTTGTGATGTGTAAAAAAAATTATGACGATTACATAATAGATAGATACCAATTTGAGATTCCATTTGGATTCTTTATCTGAAGTATGAAGGAAAAAGTCTAGCATTCTAGGTCCATTGTCAGTGAATGACTGACTGATTGAACAAGTTAATACTTTTTTATACCTGGATATAAAATAAAGAAATATTAGCACTTCATCTTCACTTTTGTTCAGCACTTGCTGAAACTAAGTCAAAGCGCGATGCAATATTTTAATTAATTCAACTTGCTCCTTTCGCCAACAGCCTCTCGCAGGTGAAACGTTTCCAACAAGAAACCTAATTAAAATCGTCTCGCTTACCAAATACCTGCAAGACTCGCTCCATCAAAACGGAATTATGCGGAACCCTCCGCAATGATTTAATTGCTCCCCCCCCTCCCCCCTCTCATTATCTCGTAGATTACTTAGGCGGGAATTTTTGGATGTCTTCCGCTCCGGCTACTTGATAAATCTTTAAGTTTTAATTAAGAAATATGAGTGTTTTCCTGTTGACAGTTTAGTCAGTTACTTCGCTTGGATTTTTAGTATCTGAATTCGATTTAATGTTTTGTTGATAAGGTAGAAAAGGATGAGTTTTAATCTAAATTCTTATTTTCTGTTGGACTTTACAGTTACAAGTAGGCGCGTGTGAGCAAAATGCTTACTGTACTTTGCTCACGCGCGCCTACTTGTGTAACTTGAGGTGCGTCTTCTCACGAGTTAGTAATTTTTCCCGTTTTTAAAACATTTTCATTCATGCTCCGCTCTTATTATTTACAGGTCATAAGGTGAAGTTATATTATAGCTCATGGCTTTCCTGTATAAATTAATAAAATAATAAATGGACTATTCGACACAAAAATATTTTTTCGATTTGGATCAGTAGTTCCTGAGATTAGCGCGTACAAGCAAACAAACAAACAAACAAACAAACAAACAAACAAACAAACAAACAAACAAACAAACAAACGAACAAACAAACAAACAAACAAACAAACAAACAAACAAACAAACAAACAAACAAACAAACAAACAAACAAACAAACAAACAAACAAACAAACAAACAAACAAACAAACAAACAAACAAACAAACAAACAAACAAACAAACAAACAAACAAACAAACAAACAAACAAACAAACAAACAAACAAACAAACAAACAAACAAACAAACAAACAAACAAACAAACAAACAAACAAACAAACAAACAAACAAACAAACAAACGAACGAACGAACGAACGAACGAACGAACGAACAAACGAACAAACTAACTAACTAACTAACTAACTAACTAACTTTTCAGGTTTTAATATTTGTGGTGAACTCTCAGGACTGCAGGTTTCTCCGGGTATAGCTTCTATGCATATTAACTCAAAAAATTAAAGGTGCGTTCCCGGGGTTTGAACTTCTGACCCTCTAAGGACAGGCAGGGGTTCGAATTAATGGGCTATCACTTATGACCGAGAATTTATTCTTATTATTTACCCATTTGGCGCAGTTTCCCGTCGCCGTCGTATCCGCGATCTATACGGATATTTGTCACGCCGGCTAAGTGTAATATTATTACTAGTAATAAATAGTTGCCGGAAAAAATGGCGCCGAGCCAGACTCTCGGAACGCCTCGGAAGTACGGTAATGTTGTTGTGAACTACAATACGATCCACTTAAATGTATTCTTTTGACATGTTTTTTTGAAAATTATTACGAGTATGTACTCGAATCAATTATTATCTGGTAACATAAAGGTTTCTTTGATTGGACCCTTTTTTTTTATCGTGGGGAATCCTCATGGATACCCAGTCGCCCGGGGGAGCGGCTGGGTTATGCCGGACTCTTACCGGCTAAACCCCACGGTGTTTCCTCCTCGCACCGTATGACGGGAACACGGGAACGCTTGCGCAAACCTCCGCGAACCCGCCGGTGCCCGGCCGCTTACGCAGCCCCTCCACGCGGTGGAGCATGGAGCTCCCCTCCAACAGCAAGGCCGGCCAGAAACACCTAAGCCAGCCTTACCTCCTCAGCGCCCATCCGTAAGGCGACGGAACCCCCCGGGACCGCCACCCAGGGGCCGTGGGCACGGGTAAGCCGATACCTGCGAAGCTTGCTCCTGCACTTCGCAGGCATCGACTTCCCATACCCCGCGGCGGATCAGATCTTTGGCTCCGCCGCAAACCACCAAACGGCCGCAGAGGACAGGGAGAACGGCAACGACACACCGACACTCCTCTTCCCCTGCGGCCCCGCCGCCGAAGCATCTAACGGTGCGCCACAGTTTGGTCGCGGGAGATAGGGCGAGCGGCAACGACACACAGACACGCCTCTCCTCCCGCGACCCCTCCTGGCTGCAGGAGACAGAAAACTCTGTCCCCCGCACCCCTCTTGGACGCATCCAGAGCGGGCCCATCTCCAGGCCCACTCCGAGCGTCCCCTCCTGGATTCCTTTTGGCTTCACCATGGGGCCCAACCACGGCTACTGAGCCCCCCCATCGCGACAAGATTGGAATCCATTGGGGGGGTTGATTGGACCCTGGATTTGGACCCTGGAGATTGGTTCTTCTGTGTTATTTAATTTTAAATTTTGGTTAGACAACTGAAGCGCTTATTTAAAAAACTGTCATTTTGTTAAGTTTGTTCCGGACATTAGTAGTTCTTTTGTATAAGTCTTACATTTTAGGTGCATTTTCGTTCTTGTCCTGGAATAAAATCCAGGTTCCTCAAGGTACATAATTGATTATTTTAATTTATAAATAACGAAACAGTCAACTGAGGTGTTTACACACAGGTCAATATTTTACAGTTTTACTGTCAAAATCGGATAATTGTTAGTGCACACTATACCTTACCTACTATGACAAATGGTCGTTCCAAGGAATTAAGTGAAATATTGCGCTTTTATAAAACATTCCGGTGCCTTTGTTTCCGTGTCGTGAATATGTATGCCTCCTGCCTCGTGCCTCGCTGCCGCCTCGCGCCTCGCGCCTCGCCTGCGACGGCGTCTGGAGATGCATCATTTCGCCGTTAAATTTGTTTCACCGCTTTGATATTATGAATTTTCATAACCATGAGAATAAACTAACGATAAGTCACTCACAAGTAAACTCGCGACAAAATGTTTAAAAAAACTCTACACGTAGTGTGTAAATTCATTGTAAATTCATAAATAATTTTCTCATTAATTATATAGTAGAGTATCCATAACTTTTGCTCTGTTTAATGAAAACGCACTTCAAGAGAATAAAAAAGAAAGTTTATAAGAGAGAGCCTTTTATGGTTTTATGGTTTCAGTAACTTAAAAATATTAAGACTAACTAGACGTTGTAAGATATTTATTTATTATATTTAATAAAATATTTTTCTGAAAGTTTTTTTTAGCATGCGCTAATAATTTAAAGTATAGTAAATATATACCATTGATTACGCACCGCGCCTGTGCCAATGAATCAGCGGGCAACTGCCGGGCCCATCAGAGCAGGCCAGCGGATCCCCACAGGCAACGGTGGGGTGGGTCGAAAAGGACCCACCAAAAAATTTTATGGGCGATTTGCACTGGGTTTTATCCCGCGGCACAGAGCGACTTACTACTAGGTACTTACCGGCGCAGGAGACAGCAAGCACGTGGTATCCGGGGAGTGAGTTCGTGTATGGTGGAATGTGGTGTGTGATGCCTGCTGTGTTAAATGCAAAGGAACACACTCGCCCTTCTTTGAGAGGTCTTTCGCGGCGGCGGCACTAGACCACGAGTAGCGAGTCAGCGGCGGCGGCGATATCCGAAGGCGCGGGAGCACAAGGAACAGTGTTCCGGATAGTCAAATGGGCCCGCAGCCTTAGAAGGAAGCGGCGAGCCAAGGAGCGCAAAATTAGGGCTCCTAAACTAATACGACACGGCGTTGACCGGCAGACTTCAAGCGGGCCACGCGGATTCCAAAAGTCTCGGCCGTTTCAGACAGCGTTCTGAACCGGACTCTTAGGCGACCGCGGACGGCAAGTGACGGCGTGGCCGGCAAACAGCACGCGGGCTACGCGGCACAAAATGGTACGCGATAAATAGCTCCTCATAAATAATAAGACGGCACTAGGCGGCGTGGCAGGCGATTTCACGCGGCGACGCGGCAACTAACAGTCGACCGACTCCGTCGGGGTTTTACGAAGAACTCCTAAACGGCGAGCGACCGCCGGGCGACGCGGCGTGGGCGGCGGTTCGCTAAGCGCGGGAGTGGACATTGAGTCCCGTCTCGCGCGACCAGTAGACCTTACGCTAATATACTTAAAGACGATTCGCGCAGCAAATAGGCCCCGCCGCACGAACCCGTTAACGAATGTACATACTCGACTGCCTACGCGGGGGCTGCCGCGCTGCCCCCGGAGCCGCGCGCCCCATCTCCCTCTCCAGCCGCAGGCGGGAGCGAGAAAGCGGAGTTTGGCCAATTTTAGCCAAAACAATCCCCCCGCCCGTGGGCCCAAGGATTTGGGGTCCACTAACCAATGGGCAAGCGGGATAAGGAAGAGACGGCTCGCTTCAAAACCGAATCTCCGACCATTACCTCGGCAACTCTGGGAACCCCATCGGATCCATATATCAATTTAAGAATGCGTCCACGACGCCAGCATAAAGGCAACAAATTAGACTCCTTAACTAGGACAAGATCACCAACCTTAGGTGGGTCGGTCTTGTCTGACCACTTAACGCGCTGCTGCAAGAGATGCAAATATTCTAAATACCAACGATGCCAGAAATTTTGGGTCATCTGCTGTAGCAATTCGAAACGAGACAATCGTGAGACCTTCACGTCCCTGAAGGGGTACTCCGGCAGGGCGTTAAGGGGTTCACCAATTAGGAAATGACCGGGGGTTAAAACTTCCAGGTCATTGGGATCGGACGATAAGGGGCAGAGTGGCCGAGAATTGAGGACAGCCTCAATCTTACAAAACACGGTAGCGAGCTCTTCAAAAGTCAAAATGGTTTCACCTATCACGCGTCGGAGATGCGTCTTTGAGACCTTAACGACGGCTTCAAAGATCCCGCCCCAGTGGGGACAAGCTGGCGGGTCAAAGGTCCAAGTTATCCCCATCTTGGACATTGCCGTGCCGACGCCTACCTTATTTTCATTCAAAAATTGGACGACTTCCTTCAAATACCTATCGGCACCCTTATAGTTGGTCCCACAATCCGATCGGATCAGGTGCGGATAACCTCGGCGTGAAACGAAGCGGCCTAGCGTGGCTACAAAGGCTTCGGTGCTGAGGGCACTCACCAGTTCTAAGTGTACGGCCTTGGTAGCCAGGCAAACAAAAACGCAAAGGTAGGCCTTGAGGGAACGAGCATTGCGGAGGCTGGAGCTCTTGACGAAGAACGGCCCCGCAAAATCCGTCCCGACCGCCGAGAAAGGGCGCGAGGCCACGACACGGTCGGTGGGGAGGTCCCCCATAATGGGCTGCATGGTGCTGGCCTTCAGGCGGTAGCACGGAATGCACTTAAAAATGACGCTTCGGATGGAGCGTCGTCCCGATAAAATCCAAAATTCGCGCTGCAATATGGCCGAAAGGGCGTTGCAGCCAGCGTGGGCATTTTTGACGTGGTGATGCGTCACCAACAATTTTACAAAAGCGCTATTGTTCGGAAGCAACAAGGGATGACGTGCCCCATAGGGTAAGTCAGAATTCCGGAGGCGTCCACCAACGCGTATCAATCCGGTGTCATCCAGGAAGAGGTTTAAGCGGGCGAGCGAGCCTTTCAAAGGTAAACCTCGCTTCAGTGTCTCAATAGCGGACTCAAAATGCTCCAGTTGAACCAAACGTATCCAAAAGGTCCGGGCCTCCTGTCTCTCCAGGGGCGACAAGACGGGGTTCGACATTTTGTCGCGTGGGTTCCGAGCGTTGTGGGTGAAGCGCTGAATCCAAGCCGTCACCCCAATCAATTTATCAAGGGAACTGTAGCGTTCCTGAAGATAGCTCAGCGAATTGGCTGGCTTATCTTCAACAACTCCGACTCGCAAGCCAGGTAACACATCGGGCTCGGAGAACCTACTCTGAGGCCAGGCGGACTCATTCCGAGTCAGCCAGTCAGGGCCCCACCAAAGAGAGTGGCTGACAAGGTCGGAAGCTTCACATCCGCGGGAAGCACAATCTGCAGGGTTCAGGTCCCCTGGCACATGTCTCCAGGTCAACGGGGTTTCCGAATTGGGAAACCCGGTTGGCAACAAAGACTTCCAAGTTGTGGGGAGCGGCTCGCAACCAACAAAGGACAATTTCGCTGTCCGACCAGGCGTACACTTCCGTCAGGTCAACAATCAATAGGAGGGACGTACGCACATGGTTGAGAAGGCGCACCAAAAGAGCGGCTCCAGACAACTCCAATTTGGGTATCGTCAAGCGTGACCGAATTGGGGCCACTTTACTTTTCGCCAAGACAAGGTGGGTTGCGACCTCGCCGGTGTCACTGACAGTCCGCAAATAGACCACGGCTGCGTACCCCTTTTCGGACGCATCACAAAAGCCGTGGAGACTGGCGTGGCACCTTCCGGGCGGTAGGAAGCAACGAGGCATCGAAATCCGATTAACATTCGGAAGTGAGGCCACAAGGGAGAGCCACTCCTGTAGCCTGAGACCCTAACCTCCCTGAGGCAGTCGACAAAGTATGGTCTGGCATACTGACTGCTGTAGATCCAAAGTCTCAGGGGAGGTGGCTAGGTGGCAGCTAGGGTGGCGGACACCTAGCGCGACGTGCCTTCACCAGCGGGAGCCCACTGACGGGGGTACTCCGGCTGGGGCGCTGCTAGAGAGGGGGAGGGTACCCAACGTGGGGACCATCCGGCATAACCAACCCGGGGTCGCACCATGCGGCTAGCATCCGGAGCGTGGTAGGGAGCGCCTCGACCTAGCACGGGTGGATGGCGCTCCAGTTGCGTCCACACATGGAGGGGAGGCAAAAACCTAGACGGTTCGACGCTCATTTGAGCGGCCGTCAGACACCCGTCATAAAAATGCGAGGGGGGTGTGACCCTCCCCTGGGGGGGTGTGACCCTCCCCTGGGGGGGTGTGACCCCCCCCTGGGGGGGTGAAGCCCCACCGCCCCTAGGGCGCTGGTAATCAGCAGGGGACCGTTCACCCATTTGGGGCCGCACCATGCGGCTAACGTCCGGCACCCGGTAGGGATCGCCTCGACCTATGGTGGGTGGATGGCGCTCCAGTCGCGGCCACTCGTGTAGTGGCGGCGAGAACCGACGCGGGACGACGCCCAATGGGGACGCGATATCCCCGTCGTGATGACGCGAGGGGTATGTGACCGTGACGCGGGGGGGTGAAGCCCTCCTCCGGGGGGTGGAACCCCTACCTCCACTAGGAGGTTGGTGGTCCACCGGAGAACGCCTAACGGGACTGGTCGGGTGGCCAGGACTAGCGCCCCCGCCCATGGGGGGGGTGCGCGACCCAACGTCCTGGCGACCGGAACCACTCCGGTTAGCGCACAAAAGGGCCGAATGGGCACCGCCGCAGTGTGGGCAGGGCCGCTGGCGCGGGCAGTCTCTTACGAGATGCTGGCCCAGGCAAGAGAAGCACCAGTGGCGTGCCGACACATATTCTCTCCGGGCCGCAACCGGTTTGGCCAGGAAGTGCGAACACGAGGAGACCTGGTGGCCGGGGTGCCGACAATAGGCACAGGGGGGGAGCTTCGTGGCCACGGCCCCGCTGTACTGTGACACCCGGCGACCCTCTCTGGCGTCGGCTCCACGGCCTCGCCGGTCGGGGCCGGTCCCCGCCGAAGGGCCAGTCCTTGCCCCACCCCCTCGGACATGCTCGGACCTCCCAGGGGCCACTCGAGGGCCGGTAACTCCGGAGTTATCGGCCTGGAGGCACTCCTGCTCCAAAAACTTCAGGAGGTCGGAGAAAGGGGGCAGATAGGTTGCACCGTCCCCTCCGAAGCGCTGCTCGAAGCGGAGCTTAAGCTCCGACGGCAGGCGGGAGAGCACTATGTGCAACAACAAGAAGGACCACTGGTCGACGGGGAGATCCAATCGACGGAGAGCATTGGTGGCCACAATGCAAGGGTTTAGCAAGGCCTCTCTGAGGCCGGCCACCCCGGTGACGGCGGGCAAGGCAAGTAGCTGAGCTACATGTGCGTCGGCCAACCGGCGCACATTTTCGTAGCGCCTGGCCAGCAATTCCCTGGCCGTGGTGTAGCTCTCCTCCGAGAGGTCGAGGTGCCGCACCACGTCCAGGGCCTCGCCCTGTAGCGAGGACAATAAATATGTTAGCTTCTGGGTGGGGGACAGGTCCTTCCTGGCGTGGACCAGACTGTCGAACAACGCCAGGAAGCCCATCCACTCTTGAAGCTGCCCACCGAATTTGGGCAGCTCGATCGTGGGCAGTTTCCCTAGTAATGCCGGCTGTGTGGGCGGTCGGCTGGGGGAGTCTCTAAAAGCGCCACTTCGACGCCTTTCATCAGCGGCGGTCCGGATCCCATGGGCGGCCTCCACCACCGAGTCCATCAGTTCGAAGAACTGGTCGTAATCGGCCTGAGCCGTCCTCAGTACCTCCTGTTCGGGACCGAGGGTGAGCAGGTCTTGGAAAGCCTGCTCCACAGAGGCCTGCCGAGTCCGCACCTGGTCCGCTCGGTGTAATAGGGCGGCGGATCTATCTTCGCGGCCTATCAAACCCGCGGCGGACGTCGCCCAGCGAAGCTCAGACTGTATCTGTACAGCTAGCTTTTTGATGTTCGCGGACATTCTAACAAATTAAATGTAAACAAAATGTAAAAACAAAGTAATAATAAATTGAAAAGGCGGCCGGCAAGTCGGCGGGCGGCGCGAGTGCAAGCAATAATAAAATTAAAGCAATAGTAAACAAGTCGTATCGCGGTCGCGGTCGTACCGTAGTCGCAATGAACAAAGCGGCGCGACCGTAGTAGATACGCGTGTTAAATTACGTGGCGAGCGGGCGGTACCGGCACGCAAGCAAAAAAATAACAAATGTAACAAACAAATTATGATGTAATTAAACTTATAATTATAATAATCGGAACGCGGCCGAAACGCGGCGTTGACGCAGCGGAACTGGCGGCGATTGCGGAACCTCCGCTAACAGCGCGGCGGACGACACGGCGCGTGGCGGAAAGCGGGACTTATGCCAGCGGCGCAGAAAATGAACGGCGCGGCGGGCAAAACCAGCGCAAAACGCAAAGCGAGGTGTAGACAAACCGCGCTCACTGCTACCAAAAATGATTACGCACCGCGCCTGTGCCAATGAATCAGCGGGCAACTGCCGGGCCCATCAGAGCAGGCCAGCGGATCCCCACAGGCAACGGTGGGGTGGGTCGAAAAGGACCCACCAAAAAATTTTATGGGCGATTTGCACTGGGTTTTATCCCGCGGCACAGAGCGACTTACTACTAGGTACTTACCGGCGCAGGAGACAGCAAGCACGTGGTATCCGGGGAGTGAGTTCGTGTATGGTGGAATGTGGTGTGTGATGCCTGCTGTGTTAAATGCAAAGGAACACACTCGCCCTTCTTTGAGAGGTCTTTCGCGGCGGCGGCACTAGACCACGAGTAGCGAGTCAGCGGCGGCGGCGATATCCGAAGGCGCGGGAGCACAAGGAACAGTGTTCCGGATAGTCAAATGGGCCCGCAGCCTTAGAAGGAAGCGGCGAGCCAAGGAGCGCAAAATTAGGGCTCCTAAACTAATACGACACGGCGTTGACCGGCAGACTTCAAGCGGGCCACGCGGATTCCAAAAGTCTCGGCCGTTTCAGACAGCGTTCTGAACCGGACTCTTAGGCGACCGCGGACGGCAAGTGACGGCGTGGCCGGCAAACAGCACGCGGGCTACGCGGCACAAAATGGTACGCGATAAATAGCTCCTCATAAATAATAAGACGGCACTAGGCGGCGTGGCAGGCGATTTCACGCGGCGACGCGGCAACTAACAGTCGACCGACTCCGTCGGGGTTTTACGAAGAACTCCTAAACGGCGAGCGACCGCCGGGCGACGCGGCGTGGGCGGCGGTTCGCTAAGCGCGGGAGTGGACATTGAGTCCCGTCTCGCGCGACCAGTAGACCTTACGCTAATATACTTAAAGACGATTCGCGCAGCAAATAGGCCCCGCCGCACGAACCCGTTAACGAATGTACATACTCGACTGCCTACGCGGGGGGCTGCCGCGCTGCCCCCGGAGCCGCGCGCCCCATCTCCCTCTCCAGCCGCAGGCGGGAGCGAGAAAGCGGAGTTTGGCCAATTTTAGCCAAAACAACCATTATCACATCATTAAATTAGAACATAAAAATATGAAGTTTTTAAGCTCTGAAAATAAACTAGTTGAATAGTATTGATTCTGACCTCTGTAAAACACGACAATATGTGTTAAGATGAAAAGTCTGTTTTGTGCGCCACGCTACAGCAAACTTATACCTCTTGGATATTATGAAATTTCATAAATCTGTGATTCGAGCAACTTTAAAATATTAATGGCCGCTATTTTTAGCGCGACACTGCCGCTCTATTTTGTGATTTTTGCTTTAACCTACCTCCTTGAGGATTTTCTTTGAGAACTTTGCATAAAGTGTGAAAGGAAATTTTTAAGAACATTTCGTAATTGGTCAAAGTGTTCGAAGTACCTAAGTGTTTCTAAAGGTAGTTCGTTTAAAGCCTCCTGTTTTAACCTTAAAGGTGAGTTACCTGTCTAGATAGTACTTTGTTTTGATGTTAATGACCTAAAGACCTAGTTGAAACATCTATTTTAGTTAAAATAGAATTTTTGAAGAAATTATTTAACTAAAACAAGAATTTTTAAATGGAAAGGGTTGACACAAGCATAATTTCAGAGTAAATATTCTGTGTAAATATTGTGTGAGAGAGATAGAGAAGTTAGTAATTTCAACTCATCTCGCTGTGTATTTGTTTCATTTGAGGAAAACTCAACTTTGCATGTTTTCGGCTCGCTACGTTTTAAACTGGGTCATGTATCGCTTTACAACGATAATTATGCAGCTATGTTACTCAAAACTTAACTCTAAAGCTATGCGTTTAGGTATAAGCAAGTGCAAAGAGATATTTTATATGAAATGTAGGTTTTCAAAGGTGTATAAGATGCTGAGTCGCATATTCCACGGAATGAGTTGCTTCGTTGTAGCAGACTACTACTACGAGATCTTTTATTAATAGTCGAAAATATCTGAGCGATTTTAACTACAAGTTTAAACTATGACTGAAACACTTTCAATATTCTCTAGTACTGAAATACTTCAGTTCTGTCTAAGAAATGAATAGAATACGTATCGAAATATCGCCTTAGCGGCTTGTGCATCATTGGCGGTGCACTTGAGATAGATGTTTGGGTTCAAATCCCGCCGGCCGCGATAAAGATATTTTTTAATAATTTGTAGCACTAAAATACTTGCTCCACTTTCCAAACTCCAACTTTCTCTTGTACGAAATATTTACAAACAGCTAGTTTGAACGCTTAAAAAAAATTACATCTATATTTACCTAATATCTGATTCCGCTTTATACAATCGCAGTATAAAGCGGAATCAGTTAATGCTAATAAAAATATCTCTATTCCAAGTTCAACCAAATCGATTCAGTAGTTGTGACTTGAAAAAAAATAAATAAAAAAACAAAAGAAATTACATACTCATTTCATTATTTCGGATTACCTCTCACGGACCTGTGGTAGGACCCCGGATGTCGCTCAACCGCCTACGCAGCGCTCGGGCGGGCGGAGGGCGGGCGGCTCGGATGTGCTAGTATTATTAGATTTGTGAATGATATCGCCCGGTGACTACCCTAGTTATGTATCACGTATTATCTCATTCCGATCTTATTTCTAAACGACATGCCAACCTTATCCTTGTCTCTGATAATTAATATTTTTTCTTTTGTCACTACTTTACTAACATTTAAAAATAATAATTATACGAGTAAATCCTCAACTCATTTGAGTAATAGTAATAAGACAAGAAGGCGTTATTAGATGATTTGTTGTTAATAATTTTTTCCCCCCTCTATTTAATTAAAAAGTTACTGCATATTGTAACCTATTACTATTGCATGCCGTAAGGTAGAACTTGTTTGAACTTGACAATCTCTATAAGGTACACCAATTTTCGCAATAAATATTATTGAATTGAATTGTATATCCATAGTAAGTTTTTTTATTTGTAAGGTATTACGTTTTAAAAAATAAACTGCTTAAATTAATATCCCAAGTGATATTAGGATGTCTAGTTATAAACTATCACGAATATTACCAGTCGTCCTTCATTATTCTCTCCTTATCTCTGATTTAATATAAGAAATTATTACGATCTGAAAAACAGTTCACGTAACCAGTAGCACTGTAAAAGTGCTAATTCAGTTGAAACTGAATGAAAAATCAATTGAAAAGTGTCGAATAGATTGAGAGAGAGCGCTTTTAAAATCACATTTTACGAGCATAAAGAGTCGGTCCGCGCGCCGCGTTCCAACTTCAGCAACTAATAGCGAACTTACTGGAATTATTCCAATCCATAATCGAGTGATCTTATATTTTGCCGTGAAGTTGGGAAATAAAAAGTTTGCTTCATGGCTGGCCGGTGCTTGATCATTTAACGATTGTGGCAGCTTGAGGGCGCAATGAATATTAAAGTATAATGAATGATAACAATTATTGCAAACTTAATTTCATAATTAATCAACTTTAGTAACACCATTAATTCGAGGACGGATTGACCCATTTTTTTATCTTTGATTATAAAATTGGGGTTTTGTATAATGAATCAACCTAGCTGTTCAGCGTGGTAATGCAGCTGGTATTCTTGGAACTATTCCACCATATTATGTGTTGAACAGTATATTAATTAGCGATAAGTTGTCGACAAAAAAAACACCTTGACTTATTTCGGTATTTTTTGCGGTTTTTAGGTGAAGATGTATGATCTAGGTGCATATCAAATTTTAGAAAAGGTAGCAAGTTACCTGATGATGAAAAAAATAGCAAAATAAAAATTCTTGCGGTGCGGCTCAAAATGTACAGAGCAATGTGAGGCCCTCAAAGCCGCTATCTGCGTCATTCCGGCGCAGTGGGTGGACGCTCTGCCGGCTCTAAATCTGCGAAAGCCTGACGTCTTGCCGAGTATTAAGCTGTGCTCACTTTGCTGAAAATGTTTTATGTCTACAAACTTCAAAAATATGAGCATTTTATTTAAGTTGAGTTTCTCAATCGTTAAAAACGCTAGGTTTTATAATAATCTGAGTATAATTATAAAAACCAGTGTTGTTTCGATTATGATTATAGAATATAATATTATGATATAAGAACTTATAAAATCACCAATAAATGAACCCGAAACCAACGTAAATACATCAGGCAAACTGCACAAAGTTACTCGGTAAAATTATCAATTTCCACTTCCAAGTTTGTAGCTTCAATCAGAATTGAGAACGGCTAGTGATGAAGTCATAACAACATTACAAAGTAGTTATCACGTCTCAAACCCTGGAGGGTGGAGGGGGGCTTTCACAGAACTAATTTATGCGTTCGGGCTGTAACTGGGTTAGTGAGGCAACTAGCGAAAAGTTCCAGTGATTAGCACTAAAACTTTTGCTTCTTCCATGCTTCTTCCAGGTGACAGACTATTTATTGCACTCCCGGGTTTCGCACAGTGTACCAGCTCATTGGCCTTAGGCACAGAATATTTTCAGTAACTTAGGTAAACCGCAACTCTGACAACGAAAAAATAAAGAGCAATGCAGAGCGCAACAGTGGGTATTGCCTAAAGTCATAGATCAATAGTATCTATTTTATCAAAGCCTAAAGTCTCGTTAACGTATATTTTGCTTCTTTTTCACTGTCAATTACATTTGGGTGACCCAACAACGGGTCTATTTACGGCTTGATTTATAGCTAAATGTCAGAATGCGCCTGTGCACAAGTAATAGTAATAGTAGTGAAAAATAAATAGTGCTGCACACGTTGCAGTAAAATGGGAAAACACCACGACGCGAGGAGCCTATAGAAATATCATATATTCGTTGCTATAGCTTATATGTTACGTACCACACGCCTGAAATTCGGTTTTTGATTTATCCCATATGAGAACCATATATTTTTTACTTAAGCAATTTAGATCCAGTTAATACTGGAGTATGGAACAGTGTTCTTTGCTTCCCGACATCCGAGAAGGCAAGAAGACTACAAATTAGTGTTAATAGGTATAAGAAGGCGTTGATATTTTGTTGATTTTTTCAATGGGTTTTCTGGGGATGCATGATCACTATGTGATGTCAGAAAGAATAAAAAAATTCTAATTTCAACATACACACATTAAGGAGTGAGTGATTCTTTACATATGCACTAAATATCTAATGCAATCTAGGGCATCTGGGAGAGATCCTCATTTGTAGCGATAAGATGTCTTAAGTTCTTGTACATGTCCTCTCTATGTTTGCGTGTTTTATATTGTAATACTCATTGCGCAAAATAAATAAATAAATATATTTAGTAATTTCAAACAAAATTCATCCTGCAAAATCTTGAGTCAATTAAAAATAAATACGACGTACTATCTTACAAGATTTGCATTCACTATCATTTTATAAATTCCACTTGCATTATTCAAAACCTGCAAATTAATGCGAAAACTTTTATATGAATTAATTTAAGATATCCGCTCCGTGATTTAAAATAAAAAGGTAAAATTTTATCGAATTCAAGTGTCAGTGATGCGAATTTAATAATGTCGATGTTTTGGAAATGCATTTTTGTCGATACTTTCAAATTGGGATTATTTTATTTCAGGCAAGCATAATGTTATCCTTATTTTTGCTTTACGGTGAAAGAAAACATCGTGAGGAAACTCGCATGCCTGATAATAATGTATAAAAGGTTTCATACATATTTGATCAGCGTGGTAGCCTATCTTGTTCTGAGAGACTTATGACCAGTTGAGGTCAGAAAACATTTCATTACAAAAGGTTTTATTTAGAAAGGACAAATTCTGGCACTATCAAATGAACATAATATTATGCTTTAGCATTGACAATATCACTATAGTTAGCGCAATATCTCTCTGCCCGCGCTATAAAATAATGAATAAACTGTCGCACTTGCGGGTTTTACCTGATCTACCAAACTACCAAAAAAATAAAGCGCCATCTGGTTCCCAATTTCATTACACAACGAGCAGTGAGGTATTGCACCAACAATACATACTATCGATGATTTTTTATGCACACTGCGTACATCCCTACACTACTGCTGACGCTCGCTGTAGAGACGCGGCAGTGGAGAGGCGTGAGGATCAAGATGCGTAGCTGATGTTTAATTAAAAAAAACTCGCTCCAGTTAACGCGCGCGCTTCTACCGGGTGATTCTTTTAAATACATGCAAATACATCATAATTTTTTTAATTATTTAAATCTGTTGAATATATCACTCATGTTGTCGTAGGCGCGTTTCTTAGGAAATATGTAATGTTGTCATGGTGTCGTTTGAGTTTTAGCGGATTTAATAATTAGTATTTATGAGAAACAACCAAGTGAAAACTTTGCTGTTTTCGTTTGTAAATATTGAGGCAATAAGCACAGATTAAAGATATAAAACCTTGTAATAAGTATTTTACCTCTATGGTTTAGAACTACAAACTTATTTTGAAAGAACTCAGTTTGTTGTTTTATACATTTCTGAATAATTAACCCCTTAATATACAAGTTACAACTTATTAATATACAAATACAGAAACTTTTTTTAATGTTTCATTAGGTACATACCAGATGTTTCGTATCTAGAGGTATTTTCTAGGTATTTTCTCCTATCGGTATGTATTTGTGTCAGAGTCCAGAAAAAAATATTTTAAAATATTATTACCGGTAAGTGCTAGGTAGAGTCTTAATTATTATTAGCAGGAAGGTAGGAAGGGAGGTAGGAAGGTAAGGTAGGAAGGTAAGGTAGGTAAGCAAGGCAGCGTCACTCGAGAGTGGAATAATTACAGATCAGAGTACCTTATTAAAGTTTCTTAAAAGCAATCCTGCAAAAAGCATCTTTTGAGAATAATTTCTGCTAATCCTAGAGTACTTATACTTAATTATTACATTTTTAGTTTTAAAAAGCGACCAAGTGCAATTTGGACTCACGAAGGGTTCTGTACCATCAAGCTAAAATAAAAAGTTTACGCGAAAACTTAGAAATCTGGAGGCCAAACAGCAACAGCCCACAAATTGTCAGTAATACTCAAATCGAAAATTATCTTCCTACGTTATAATATAGTCTTGCTAAGAAGGCCTTCATCGATATTAGTAGAACCGCATAGTATGGAAACGAAACGTTTATTTCATATTCTGTGTAAAGCGTCAAGATTACTGCGGCATTTAGCAGCGGCGCAGTGAGAGCGCAGCTTTACGCAGATAATCCGCCATTACTTACAATTCCAACTATGCACATAACATTATTTCGCTCTAATTGTGTTGTGTTTCAAATATATGTTGCTCCACTGCTGCGTGTGAAAGTGCTACGCACGGCTTTTTAACAGGCGAGACTTTCGTGTAGTTACGAAGTCACGTAACTAACAAGTAATATTGTCACGTCATTAAAAACTACGGACAATTATTGAAATAATAATGTTTGCGCTTTACGCTAGCACTCCGGTTTACGCTAGGCCGTATCGCGACGGCCGGCTATCGCCTGCCCCCGCGCATCGCGCCTCCCCGTTTTCGGCGACGCGCTTGAACAGTCCTTGGTAAAACCTCGACGGAGTCGGTCGACTGTTAGTTGCCGCGTCGCCCGCGTGAAATCGCCTGCCACGCCGCCTAGTGCCGTCTTATTATTTATGAGGAGCTATTTATCGCGTACCATTTGTGCCGCGTAGCCCGCGTGCTGTTTGCCGGCCACGCCGTCACTTGCCGTCCGCGGTCGCCTAAGAGTCCGGTTCTAGAAGCCCACTGAAACGGTCAATACCCAAGGCCCGCGTTGCCCGCGTGAAGTTTGCCGGCCACGCCGTGTCGTTTAGTTTTACGAGCCCGATTTATTGCGCTCCTTCGTGTGCCGTGTTGCCCGCCGGTTCGTTCGAACGCCGCGGGCCCATTTGACTATCCGGAACCCTGTTCCTCGTGCTCCCGCGCCATCTGGATACCACGCCGCCGCGGACTCGCTACTCGTGATCTAGTGCCGCCGCCGCGAAAGACCCCTCAAAGGAGGGCGAGTGTGTTCCTTTGCATTTAACACAGCAGGCACCACACACCACATTCCATCATACACGAACACACTCCCCGGATTCCACGTGCGTGCTGTCTCCTGCGCCGGTAAGTACCTAGTAGTAAGTCGTTCTGTGCCGCGGGATAAAACCCAGTGCAAATCGCCCTTTCTCTTTTTTTTGGTGGGTCCTTTTCGACCCACCCCGCCGCTGCCTGTGGGAATCCGCTGGCCTGCTCTGATGGGCCCGGCAGTTGCCCGCTGATTCATTGGCACAGGCGCGGTGCGTAATCATTTGGTAGCAGTGAGCGCGGTTTGTCTACACCTCGCTTTGCGTTTTGCGCTGGTTTTGCCCGCCGCGCCGTTCATTTTCTGCGCCGCTGGCATAAATCCCGCTTTCCGCCACGCGCCGTGTCGTTCGCCGCGCTGTTAGCGGAAATTCCGCAATCGCCGCCAGTTCCGCTGCGTCAACGCCGCGTTTCGGCCGCGTTCCGATTATTATAATTATAAGTTTAATTACATCATAATTTGTTTGTTACATTTGTTATTGTTTTGCTTGCGTGCCGGTACCGCCCGCTCGCCGTAATTTAACACGCGTATCTACTACGGTCGCGCCGCTTTGTTCATTGCGACTACGGTACGACCGCGACCGCGATACGACTTGTTTACTATTGCTTTAATTTTATTATTGCTTGCACTCGCGCCGCCCGCCGACTTGCCGGCCGCCTTTTCAATTTATTATTGTTTGCACTCGCGCCGCCCGCCGACTTGCCGGCCGCCTTTTCAATTTATTATTACTTTATTTTTGCATTTTGTTTACATTTAATTTGTTAGAATGTCCGCGAACATCAAAAAGCTAGCTGTACAGATACAGTCTGAGCTTCGCTGGGCGACGTCCGCCGCGGGTTTGATAGGCCGCGAAGATAGATCCGCCGCCCTATTACACCGAGCGGACCAGGTGCGGACACGGCAGGCCTCTGTGGAGCAGGCCTTCCAAGACCTGCTCACCCTCGGTCCCGAACAGGAGGTACTGAGGACGGCTCAGGCCGATTACGACCAGTTCTTCGAACTGATGGACTCGGTGGTGGAGGCCGCCCATGGGATCCGGACCGCCGCTGATGAAAGGCGTCGAAGTGGCGCTTTTAGAGACTCCCCCAGCCGACCGCCCACACAGCCGGCATTACTAGGGAAACTGCCCACGATCGAGCTGCCCAAATTCGGTGGGCAGCTTCAAGAGTGGATGGGCTTCCTGGCGTTGTTCGACAGTCTGGTCCACGCCAGGAAGGACCTGTCCCCCACCCAGAAGCTGACATACTTACTGTCCTCGCTACAGGGCGAGGCCCTGGACGTGGTGCGGCACCTCGACCTCTCGGAGGAGAGCTACACCACGGCCCGGGAATTGCTGGCCAGGCGCTACGAAAATGTGCGCCGGTTGGCCGACGCACATGTAGCCCAGCTACTCGCCTTGCCCGCCGTCACCGGGGTGGCCGGCCTCAGAGAGGCCTTGCTAAACCCCTGCATTGTGGCCACCAACGCTCTCCGTCGATTGGATCTCCCCGTCGACCAGTGGTCCTTCTTGTTATTGCACATAGTGCTCTCCCGCCTGCCGTCGGAGCTTAAGCTCCGCTTCGAGCAGCGCTTCGGAGGGGACGGTGCAACCTATCTGCCCCCTTTCTCCGACCTCCTGAAGTTTTTGGAGCAGGAGTGCCTCCAGGCCGATAACTCCGGAGTTACCGGCCCTCGAGTGGCCCCTGGGAGGTCCGAGCATGTCCGAGGGGGTGGGGCAAGGACTGGCCCTTCGGCGGGGACCGGCCCCAATCGGCGAGGCCGTGGAGCCGACGCCAGAGAAGGTCGCCGGGTGTCACAGTACAGCGGGGCCGTGGCCACGAAGCTCCCCCCCTGTGCCTATTGTCGGCACCCCGGCCACCAGGTCTCCTCGTGTTCGCACTTCCTGGCCAAACCGGTTGCGGCCCGGAGAGAATACGTGGCGACACGCCACTGGTGCTTCTCTTGCCTGGGCCAGCATCTCGTAAGAGACTGCCCGCGCCAGCGGCCCTGCCCACACTGCGGCGGTGCCCATTCGGCCCTTTTGTGCGCTAACCGGAGTGGTTCCGGTCGCCAGGACATTGGGTCGCGCACCCCCCCATGGGCGGGGGCGCTCGATCGCGCACCCCCCCATGGGCGGGGGGCGCTAGTCCTGGCCACCCGACCAGTCCCGTTAGGCGTTCTCCGGTGGACCACCAACCTCCTAGTGGAGGTAGGGGTTCCACCCCCCGGAGGAGGGCTTCACCCCCCCAGGGGGGGGTCACACCCCCCCAGGGGAGGGTCACACCCCCCTCGCATTTTTATGACGGGGGTCTGACGGCCGCTCACATGAGCGTCGACCCGTCTAGGTTTTTGCCTCCCCTCCATGTGTGGACGCAACTGGAGCGCCATCCACCCGTGCTAGGTCGAGGCGCTCCCTACCACGCCCCGGATGCTAGCCGCATGGTGCGACCCCGGGTTGGTTATGCCGGATGGTCCCCACGTTGGGTACCCTCCCCCTCTCTAGCAGCGCCCCAGCCGGAGTACCCCCGTCAGTGGGCTCCCGCTGGTGAAGGCACGTCGCGCTAGGTGTCCGCCACCCTAGCTGCCACCTAGCCACCTCCCCTGAGACTTTGGATCTACAGCAGTCAGTATGCCAGACCATACTTTTGTCGACTGCCTCAGGGAGGTTATTACAGGAGTGGCTCTCCCTTGTGGCCTCACTTCCGAATGTTAATCGGATTTCGATGCCTCGTTGCTTCCTACCGCCCGGAAGGTGCCACGCCAGTCTCCACGGCTTTTGTGATGCGTCCGAAAAAGGGTACGCAGCCGTGGTCTATTTGCGAACTGTCAGTGACACCGGCGAGGTCGCAACCCACCTTGTCTTGGCGAAAAGTAAAGTGGCCCCAATTCGGTCACGCTTGACGATACCCAAATTGGAGTTGTCTGGAGCCGCTCTTTTGGTGCGCCTTCTCAACCATGTGCGTACGTCCCTCCTATCGATCGTTGACCTGACGGACGTGTACGCCTGGTCGGAAAGCGAAATTGTCCTTTGTTGGTTGCGAGCCGCTCCCCACAACTTGGAAGTCTTTGTTGCCAACCGGGTTTCCCAAATCCAGAATTCGGAAACCCCGTTGACCTGGAGACATGTGCCAGGGGACCTGAACCCTGCAGATTGTGCTTCCCGCGGATGTGAAGCTTCCGACCTTGTCAACCACTCTCTTTGGTGGGGCCCTGACTGGCTGACTCGGAATGAGTCCGTCTGGCCTCAGAGTAGGTTCTCCGAGCCCGATGTGTTACCTGGCTTGCGAGTCGGAGTTGTTGAAGATAAGCCAGCCAATTCGCTGAGCTATCTTCAGGAACGCTACAGTTCCCTTGATAAATTGATTGGGGTGACGGCTTGGATTCAGCGCTTCACCCACAACGCTCGGAACCCACGCGACAAAATGTCGAACCCGGTCTTGTCGCCCCTGGAGAGACAGGAGGCCCGGACCTTTTGGATACGTTTGGTTCAACTGGAGCATTTTGAGTCCGCTATTGAGACACTGAAGCGAGGTTTACCTTTGAAAGGCTCGCTCTCCCGCTTAAACCTCTTCCTGGATGACACCGGATTGATACGCGTTGGTGGACGCCTCCGGAATTCTGACTTACCCTATGGGGCACGTCATCCCTTATTGCTTCCGAACAATAGCGCTTTTGTAAAATTGTTGGTGACGCATTACCACGTCAAAAATGCCCACGCTGGCTGCAACGCCCTTTCGGCCATATTGCAGCGCGAATTTTGGATTTTATCGGGACGACGCTCCATCCGAAGCGTCATTTTTAAGTGCATTCCGTGCTACCGCCTGAAGGCCAGCACCATGCAGCCCATTATGGGGGACCTCCCCACCGACCGTGTCGTGGCCTCGCGCCCTTTCTCGGCGGTCGGGACGGATTTTGCGGGGCCGTTCTTCGTCAAGAGCTCCAGCCTCCGCAATGCTCGTTCCCTCAAGGCCTACCTTTGCGTTTTTGTTTGCCTGGCTACCAAGGCCGTACACTTAGAACTGGTGAGTGCCCTCAGCACCGAAGCCTTTGTAGCCACGCTAGGCCGCTTCGTTTCACGCCGAGGTTATCCGCACCTGATCCGATCGGATTGTGGGACCAACTATAAGGGTGCCGATAGGTATTTGAAGGAAGTCGTCCAATTTTTGAATGAAAATAAGGTAGGCATCGGCACGGCAATGTCCAAGATGGGGATAACTTGGACCTTTGACCCGCCAGCTTGTCCCCACTGGGGCGGGATCTTTGAAGCCGTCGTCAAGGTCTCAAAGACGCATCTCCGACGCGTGATAGGTGAAACCATTTTGACTTTTGAAGAGCTCGCTACCGTGTTTTGTAAGATTGAGGCTGTCCTCAATTCTCGGCCACTCTGCCCCTTATCGTCCGATCCCAATGACCTGGAAGTTTTAACCCCCGGTCATTTCCTAATTGGTGAACCCCTTAACGCCCTGCCCGAGTACCCCTTCAGGGACGTGAAGGTCTCACGGTTGTCTCGCTTCGAATTGCTACAGCAGATGACCCAAAATTTCTGGCATCGTTGGTATTTAGAATATTTGCATCTTTTGCAGCAGCGCGTTAAGTGGTCAGACAAGACCGACCCACCTAAGGTTGGTGATCTTGTCCTAGTTAAGGAGTCTAATTTGTTGCCTTTATGCTGGCGTCGTGGACGCATTCTTAAATTGATATATGGATCCGATGGGGTTCCCAGAGTTGCCGAGGTAATGGTCGGAGATTCGGTTTTGCAGCGAGCCGTCTCTTCCTTATCCCGGTTGCCCAATTGTTAGTGGACTCCAAATTCATGGGTCCACTGGCGGGGGTGTTTGCGCTTTACGCTAGCACTCCGGTTTACGCTAGGCCGTATCGCGACGGCCGGCTATCGCCTGCCCCCGCGCATCGCGCCTCCCCGTTTTCGGCGACGCGCTTGAACAGTCCTTGGTAAAACCTCGACGGAGTCGGTCGACTGTTAGTTGCCGCGTCGCCCGCGTGAAATCGCCTGCCACGCCGCCTAGTGCCGTCTTATTATTTATGAGGAGCTATTTATCGCGTACCATTTGTGCCGCGTAGCCCGCGTGCTGTTTGCCGGCCACGCCGTCACTTGCCGTCCGCGGTCGCCTAAGAGTCCGGTTCTAGAAGCCCACTGAAACGGTCAATACCCAAGGCCCGCGTTGCCCGCGTGAAGTTTGCCGGCCACGCCGTGTCGTTTAGTTTTACGAGCCCGATTTATTGCGCTCCTTCGTGTGCCGTGTTGCCCGCCGGTTCGTTCGAACGCCGCGGGCCCATTTGACTATCCGGAACCCTGTTCCTTGTGCTCCCGCGCCATCTGGATACCACGCCGCCGCGGACTCGCTACTCGTGATCTAGTGCCGCCGCCGCGAAAGACCCCTCAAAGGAGGGCGAGTGTGTTCCTTTGCATTTAACACAGCAGGCACCACACACCACATTCCATCATACACGAACACACTCCCCGGATTCCACGTGCGTGCTGTCTCCTGCGCCGGTAAGTACCTAGTAGTAAGTCGTTCTGTGCCGCGGGATAAAACCCAGTGCAAATCGCCCTTTCTCTTTTTTTTGGTGGGTCCTTTTCGACCCACCCCGCCGCTGCCTGTGGGAATCCGCTGGCCTGCTCTGATGGGCCCGGCAGTTGCCCGCTGATTCATTGGCACAGGCGCGGTGCGTAATCAAATAATGTTATTTCAATGATAATTATTTGTTCGTAGTTCTTACTAACAAATATTTCAATAATTTCGTTACATGAATAATGTTTCCAAGAAGATATTATCCAAATATTTAAAAGGTGCTTCCGCATTAATTCTTGTAAGATCGTGGGTTTGCGGTTCTTTCTTAATGCATTTGTACGACAAGAATATAAAAAGTTGAAACAAGCATTGATCCTAAATTGGCTCACGTTTTATCACTGTCAGTGATAAAAAGTGCGCAGCAATGGAGTAGCGGCTTAATTCGTGTTGCCCACAGCACCCGCTGAATATAATGAATGCCGGGATGCAGGCGAGGTCGCTATTCAGCTTAGATTTAAGTTCACAGTTTCATTAATGCAAAGTTTCTGTAATCTTTGTTACGTAGTATTTATTGCTTATAATTATGATGTATGAAAGCAAAAAAAAAAATATAAAGAACATGCTGTCCTAAAAATATCCCGTAAAAAAAGATTTAATATATTTTGTTAAAGTTAATCAATTGTTTTACAAACTGCTATACTCTCAATCGATTCGGCCACGTTCTCCAATGGCGGTCAATTTCAATAGATACTTACCATCTGCGCCTAGTAAATATTATAGTGCAGAAGTCTATGTATACGAGTGCACTCTACATTTTCTTATTTTAAAAGTAGAGGCACCAACAATAAACCGATCGATATTATTGTAAACGTTTTGATAGAGGTGGACGAAAATGTACAACAGCTACTACAACTTACAAGATAACTTTGACAGATGAGAAATGTATAACCTCTAGTGAACACAGAGTGAGACAGGCTGAAGCAGCACAAGCAATGTACTGTTAAAAGGGACATCTTATGAGCGTGGTATAATTCGACAACTAAATGCCTTCACTCAAGACGTCTGCTTGGAGAGGCTTGGAGCATCGCTGACAGCTTTCCCAGCTTGAGCACCCATTAGTGCTAAATGCCTTCAGCTCATCCGCGACTCGCAACATGTTTAAATATAAGACACGATCCTTAGAAATGTAGGCATTAAAATATTCTACACTAAGCAAAGACTTACATTACAAATTTATTTGGAAGAGGCGTGACAATATGAATGAATTCCGAGTTTTGATGTTGTCTTTATCTAATACAACATCCACTCTTGCATAAAAATCACAACTTTCACTCATCACAGTCTTGTTTGTTGTCATTTGATAACCACCTTTGTAATGCTGCCCGACCAACTGATAATGGACTATTTGTAAATGGAGCTGCCATTGCCCTAGAATTAGATCCCTAACGTCCATACAATCAAAAGTCAAAGAAAATATTTAATCTTTAATTTCTGTTAGCCAACACGAGATGTTCTGATGCATAGTCATTACCCAAGGCTTTGGGTCATTCTTCTGTCCTGTGACCTTTTCCAAATTCCTGAGAATGCAAGAGGTCGGCCATAACCCGGTAATTGAACCCACGATCCCTCTGTAAGAGGCAGAGGTCTGAAGTTCTGAACTAACGGACTTTCACTGCTCAGGTCAGATACAATTGGTGGTTGCGGGTTCTATACCCACCAAGGGATTCTTTTACTTAGGTTTCCGGCGTAAAGCTGTGTAGAAAAAATTTGGGGCAAGTTAGTAGTTCTTCTTCCAAGTAGTAGTAGTTCTTTCTTCTTAGAACGATAACATCTTCGTCTGCATTATCACTTATCAGACTCAATTAGGAAGATAATATTATAATTAAACTGACCTGTAGAGAGTAAAAACTAAAAACATCTGCTTTGTAATTAGAGAAAATTATACATCACAAGTAAGTAAGTGCAGTAAGTTTCATATAATCTTAGCAGCAGAGCGGCAGTGGAGCCGTCTGTCTGTCCACTAGAGGGGCCATTAGCACCGAATGCGTGGCGCATTAAAATTCATTTTCCGCGAGGAGACAGGGCGGGCGGGCGGCGCGCGGCGGAGGGCGCTAAAAATACTGGAAACTATCCCTTTGCGTTAAAAAGAAGACATTAGACGTGGCAGACGTACTAAGATGGATCCATTAGCCTTTATATTGTAATACTATGTTTTTCCACGGTTTCGTCCGCGTGATTATCTGTTACCATCATCTATGAAAAGGAGCAAAAAATCACGTTTGTGTTTATATTTCATGTTTTATAGGAGCCTCCCTTAATATTTATTTTAATTTGTTTTTAGTAATTGTTCTTATATCAGCAACAGAAATACATCATAACATGTAAAAATTTCAATTCTCTGTTACGGTTCAAAAAATACGGCCTGGTGACAGTCAAACAGACGGACGGCAAAGTCTTAGTAATAGAATAGGTTCCCGTTTTACTCTTTGGGTACGAAGCCCTAAATACATGTACATACCAACATTTACAACTATAAACCATACATAGTTACCTACGTATTTATAATATTAGTATGATAGTTATTACGTTTCTGTTCAAAGTTAACCGTAAACTAGCAACTATTAGCATTAACCATTAATAATAATATAATCATCAGGCAATAAAGCAACACAGTAATGCACTAATAAGCCAATATTCGAAATGCCAAACACAAACTAATACGCTTTTAATTTGCACAAACAACGACGCTACTAACTGTCTAACGGCGCTATCGACCGCAATTCCGACTAATTAATAAAATAATTAATCGCCATTACCGACCGATACCGAGCGCGACGCTCGACAATGACGAGCTTCTAAGTTATACGCTTTTGACTTATTTATCGAGTCAAAATCTCCTGAGGATGCTCACGTGTTGATGTAAACGTGCGTAGATAAAGTTGCGAAACAAAAACTCGGTTTTTTTAAGTGAAATCTTAATCATGATTTACTAATTTGGAATCAAAAACAGTATTTAGTACGAGGGGTACTGCTTTAGAAGAGAGTTCAAAATCCAAAAGCAGTCATTTAGCTTTTTGATTCTGAATAAGCTTTGTGCTTTTGCAGCAACCAAATATTGGTGGCGCTTTTTAAGTCTGGTCGAGGCCAACGCCATAATCATCAACGCCAGCCAAGGTCATGTAGCATATTATTTCACACACCTTTGAGAAATCTTAAATCTGGCTTGCATGTATTTATAATATACGCATGTTAAAGTGTAGAGAAAATCCACGGTTTCATTTATTTTTAATTTATTATGTTTCAACCGACATGGAGCCATGTTGGATTCAACCATTCTCATTTTGTGAGAAGACCTATGCCCAATAGCGATTCGAAAATGGCCTAAAATTTTTTTAATGATGACGCTCCATCTCGTATTTTGTACCACATAGTGAAAGCGAAGCAGTCTGCGGGCGCATCTCTCATTATGCAGTTATAACTATCATTGCTGCAAGAATACTTGTTCGGAGGGTTGCAACTTTGTTGTCTCTGCGACATCTCATTATGTCCTACTTGTGGCTTTAATTTCACAGTTCACTACGAGACACCGATTTCTTTATTATAATACTTTTATATTCTGCAAATATTTATACTAAACTTGTTTGATAACTCTACAAATGCATAGTGATAATTTTTCTACAAAAAAATTGATTCCGTATTTATATTGGATTTGTATTCCGTATGTTTTTAACAGGATCTGTGAAGCGTAAGAAGACGCACACCACTCTAAAATTCAATGTGTGGCAAGTCCATATAAAATGTTTGAAAACTAAAGGAAGTTTGCCGGTGGTGGCCTCTTTAGGTTATGGTCAGTGGCCCGTGAATTGACCTCAGGAAGAGGCCTTCCTGATGCTATGCGCGGTGCCGGAAAGGCGTGTTTTTCGATTCATTTAAAAGAAAGAAAGATAATGTAGTTTGCATTACAAAATATACACTTAGGTTCTAAAATGACGCTTGAAGCATTTCTTAACTGGGCAATAAAGACCAGTATTTAGGTTAATTCGATACGACAATTTTGACCTGCTTTTTGATTCACCATGGTGAAACATCGATAGCTTCTAACTCCAGTCTTCAATACTATCTTTAAAAAGTACAAGCATAAACATAACATAAAAGTACAAGCGCAATAGTAAAAGTATAAGCATTTAACCCGTTTAAGCGTCACAAATGGTTCCTTACGACCCACTTAAATCAATTCGTAACTAACCAAAAAAAGCTGTTAATAATAATCGCTAGAAATGGGTCGAGGCCTCCGCGCGACTTGCGTCAGTTCTTAACCCGTATATTTAACCCGTTAATGCGCTCCCAATTACTCGCTAGTATGGTACAAATCTTAAAGATATTTGCGCGGTTTAAGTGCACTAATAAGAAGAAAAAGACAATACATATAACACAATACATATAGTCATAACTGTCTCGTTTGTTTGTTTGAGTCAACAGCCCGGGACATGCACAAACAAAGAAGACGTGTGTTGTGGTTCGTGATTCAAAGTTATTTATTTCACACAGGTCTAACTTAAACGGACTTATGTAAAGTTAGTTATTATTGGATTTACAAATAAGGAATATTTCACTGCTTACAATTAATTAGAATTAGAACCCGCGTAAACTTAGCTTTAAGTGGACTTGTAGTTATCAATATCATATTGACGTTTTACAAGAGCCTGTTCGTTAGGCCTATGTGAAATAAAGATATTTTGACTTTGACTATGTAGCAAGGTTTGAGAAGTTTGAATGTCTATTATTCTGTCCAAGTAACAAACAGTAGTACGTATAGCTTCGTGGTTATAGACACGTTATGGTATTTGAATGAGAGGTGCCGAATTCGATACCCGGGGTATAAAATGTTAAATATTCTTACTTGGAGCAGTTATAGCATTAATGAAAATAATTTATCAAACTTATGTCTTAGGCTACGAGCGCAGTGCAATGCATTGCCATGAGCGGGTCATCACTTACCATCCACGTGAAATCGCAATCTGGTGTTTAATTAACACAAAGTAAAAAAACCGGCCAAGTGCGAGTCGGACTCGCGCACCGAGGGATCCATACCGTAAAAGAAGTAAAACATTAAAAGAATCATTTTTGTTCATGATTTTACGAGTATAATTTGCATATAGGTACTCTTGTTGGCAAACCGCAAACCTAACTTTGTTTTCGGCGGATTATTGTTATTAGCAAAAAAAGTATAATAGATAGAAGGTTGATTTTATTTTCCTGTAAAATATACGTTAACTTCTATTGATCATATTTATTTCAGATTTTTCGAATGGTAAACTTCGGAGATAAGGGGGGGAACGGTATTTTTTTCGACAGTTTGCCCAATAAATCAAAAACTATCAGGCATAAAAATAAAAAATAAATGGTTTTAGAATATACAAGTAACGCCCTTTCATATGATACCCCACTCAATATTGTTATCTCATTTTGAAATTTCGGCGACCCGGTTTTCCCCCCTTTTTAAATAAAAATAAAAACAATTTTCAAATTTTTACGATTGCTATGACGTCGCGTCACTATTATCTATAACTATTCTAAATTTCAGGTCGATAGCTTGAATAGTTACTGAAATAATCGAGTGTGACAGACGGACGGACGGAGAAAGTCTCACCATAAGGGTTCCATTTTTACCAAATTGGTAAGGAACCCTAAAAAATGACAACCATAATACTATGTATTTCAGTAATTCTTTAAAGAATTATTTACTGATACATTGAAAGCAATCACTGCGGTTCCTAAACCTGTAATAAATAGCCTCGAACATCAATAGCAGTGATGTACCCAACCCTCGAGCCGACAACACCATTCCTCTCAAACGCCACTGAATTACGGCCAGTTTTTCACCGACCGTTTTAAATCCACACGTACGTTTTAGGGGAAAAGGCAACAGAAAAAAATACGCAAAAAACACCACTTTTTTGCACATCTTCATCGCAATTTATTTCCCTTGGTTTAGGGACTCGATTTATTTGTTGACGAATGGACGACCGCAGGTGTGCGCCTTGCCTTAAAGCGAACATGTACACAGGCGATATGCACCTTATTTTTGACACACTTAAGGTTGATTTTTGTTTGTGTTAGGCAACGTAACAAGTCGATGTAGGGCGATTGACACAAGTGTGCTCTGGGCGGAAGCGAGGGCGGGAAAAGGCTCTGATTTCATTTTGTACGTAAACGTTGATACGTGGGTCAAATGTATCAATAGAGATTTTCTTCGAAACATTTTATTTCTTTTTCGATTTGCTCTGACATGTATGAGTTACTTGCGTGAAATATATTGTGTTATCAGATAAAAAAGGAACATATTAATTATAATTTTAATTTATTATACTGCAATTCATTCATTTATATTTGCACATCTCTTCCCTTATATATAGTAAGTTTACAATCAAGAATGTTATGTTTGTACCCATGTATATAGTTGTAAACTGTTATTAGTGAGAGTGGAGCATGTTTTGATAAATAATTAATCCTGGATGTAACTTTGCGAAATATTGTAAAAAACTATTAATAACCAAATCTGAATACAGAAACATGTAAATTACATGCAATTCTTTTAAACTGACCATTTTCACTTATAATTTTCGACTGAGTGAGAGTACATCTTGGGTTGGATTGTAATAAAATGTCTTTGGATGTTCCGTTTTCGCAGCCTTTCTCTAACATAGCCAATATGCGATGGAGTCGTTTGAGCTCTGCATAATAAGATAGTTTCAGTGAACTCGTCAGGACCGAGGGAGACCCATCAGAGCCACGTGGCGTGAACGGCCTCCGAATCTTTAGGCCGTTATCTTTATAGCGGCTGAGATTCCTTCGGGTAAGTGTTGTTTGAGTTACAAGATTTAAGCGTTTTTGTTGAAAACTAGTTCACCATGAGAATAAAAAAATCCTTTGTAATCTCTTTTCTACATTGTTAAGAAAACCTCTGTACAAAATTTTTATTTTCTATGGACAATGATAATTCAGCCAGTTAAAGCTGAAAAGTGGAACATACATAGCTTATTATCCGTATTAACCGCCGAAAACTTGTGCCGCCGACACAATGTGTCCGCTTTCAGCCCTCACTGTAGATATAGTATAGTTGAATCCGATCAGTTTATTCGAAACGAGTTGACTCTAGATTTGTATATAAAATTCAACACTAACTCTACTGAGTTAACAATAACCTACTTTTTATTCTAGAAAAATACTTATTTTCTGCGGAATAAAAATGGAAATGGAAAATATATTATTCACACAGGTGGAGCTGGAGTTAGCCAGGTTCACTTATCACGTGATCTAAGAAACTACACATACATTAGTACGTCACAATGGCTACTACAGGTAGCCGTTGCGACGTACTAATTTCAGACGGCCGCTCCCTGTCGAGGAACCTCTGTACCGTTAGGTACTATTATGTATTCCGTGGGTGGAGACTAAATATTTTTACAAAAAATAATCTTTTATGCAGTAAATAATGAACTAAGATTCCGTATAGCCAGTTTCCGCTGTGCCCGCATAACGTCGATATAATATGCACCTACCTCAGACTACATTAAATAAAGGCACCTACTTGTGTATATAGAATTCTAAGCTAATAACTTGCACCATACACATCTTGGCGATTCGGTAGTTGGTGTACGCATTCGACGGCGGTAGGTAACCCATAGCGGGAATTTATGTCGCGGCCCGTCGCCGGCACTTGCCGACTTACGCTTTTTGTGATGGGCCCGACTGAGGACCCGCGCTCCCCCGCCCTCCCGACACGCTCCCGACCCGCTCCCGGGACCAGCGAGGCCTGCAAGTAACAGCCTCTGTATAATAACTTCAATAAATACCTGTACTCACTTGATTTCTCTGGCGCAGTGGTAGCGACCTCGGATTGAAGCAGCCAGGTCCCAAATTCAATTCTGGGGACGGACCTGTTTGGAATTTTATAACTGCCTTATAATTTCTAAATTGGCTTAGCACTTATAATATGATGGGAGATTTCAGCTGCAGTTGTTACGGCCTACCGGCAATGATGTACCGCCAAGAGATTTAAATTTATTTGCCCCTTCCGATAAAACACGATAAAATCTGCCACTTTCATTTAAAAAAATACCTTACTCGTACATATTTTCACTCTACACTACAAATCACTCAAAGACTTCACTCGTTCATACATATTTGACTTTATATTTTAAATACTTTATGGAACAGATTAAAATTTCAACCCCAAAACCCCAAACCAAAGTCGTCCTTTGTAAACTTGTGCCCGAAACACGAAAGCTTTCACCCTATTAACCTATTTAAAAATGGCCACTTTATCCTCTTGTGAGTTTTAACTTGTAGGTGGTAAAGTGCTCCACAATCAGCTACAAAGAGACTCGGCTATGTATTGTCATGAATATTTCATATCTGCTCTCGCTCCGATATTTAAAACTAGTCGCTTAGTTTCAGCGTTGGAATTGTTGTAAAGGCGTCTGTTGCCTTTGACGATCAGAGCCAACAGTATTGGGATGAGTTCCATCAATAATTTAGTTATTTAGTTAGTTTATAATTTAAGTTATTTAATATGATAGCTCAGAAGGTAAGACCTCAGACTTATATTCTAGGTCTAGGATGCGAGTTTTGGATGCGAATGTTAACTTTTCGAAGTCATTTGTGTTTTTGGCCACAATTATTAAAAACATTTGCTTTAATATCGCATAAAAGAGAACATTATAAGGAAACTACAAAGGCACACTGTTTGAGATAATGTGCATAATCTGTCTGAAGCCTGCCAACCCACGTGGCTGGCATGGTAATTGGTAGACTATGGCTAAATTCTTTTCACTTGTAAGATAAACTCATGGTCGGAAGTGGGTCGTAAAAAGAGATGGCATACTTAAAATATTATCATTCTAACTTACAATTTTATACTCCTAACTCAATCGATTGCTACACAGCCTTGAAACCGAACTATAAATTGTAACTTTTTGCCGGTACTTTGGTAGCTGAAGCTAACCTGACCTCTTCGTGCCAAAAATCTAAACCGCTACCTTAGTTTAGCGTCAACTACGCACGGGAGATCATCGATACTCAAATCAATTTGTAATCAGTCATATTATTTTCTTTAAATTAAAGGATAATATTTTAACAAACGGTGATATGCAAAACAGCAGTCACGTCACTGCAATTAAAAGTAAATTGCGATAACGAACTGCGGTTAATACGGTGCGATGCGGCGTAATCCGCACATGTTGGTTATTGCGGATTACAACTGACATGCTTTTTATCAGTCAATAATAAACTCGCCGGCATATTTAGCGGAACATAAAAAAAAGGTCCATAATTAAAAAAATATGGTTTTATTTTAAAATCTACTTACTACACTTCTTTTGTTATTTAAAGTTTCATTTGTTTTTACTTAAAATGAGATCACATTAAGAACAGATTTTTCGAGTAAAGGGTATTTGCGAAAAATGGTACATTTTTGAACTTTTCATGTAACCTGGAAAAGTAAAATTTAATATTAAAATTACAATTAATTAAATTAAAAAAATGGTGATTAATATCGCGTATTTCCTCCACGTGCTCTTATTAAAGTTTCTACCCGTCTAGGCATACTGAGAAAGATGTTATCGATGGTCTCCTGGGATAGTCTCCGCCATTCCTCAACTACGGCGATTCGCAGTTCTCCCACGTTGGCAGGAGCTGGAATTCTGGACTTAACTTTTCTTTTCAGCAAGTCCCAAACGTGCTCTATTGGGTTCATATCCGGTGATCTCGCCGGCCACTCCATAACAGTGATATTCATATCATTAAGATAAGCTTGAGTTACCCGAGTGGTATGCGGCAGAGCATTATCCTGCATAAAAACAAAATCGTCACCGATATATGGGGCAAACGGTACGACATTTTCTTCTAAAACTTCTCTGATATAGCGGTCTGCATTCAGACTCCCTCTGTCAATCACTACCAAGTCTGTGCGAGCTCCCAAACAAATGCCCGCCCAAACCATTATTGATCCACCACCGTATGCAACTGTAGTTTCAAAATTTCTCTGAATATATCGTTCTCCTTTGCGTCTGTATATTCTTTGCCTGCCGTCAATTTGATTTAAGAGAATTCTGCACTCATCACTAAACAATACCTTACTCCATTGGTCCGCGTTCCAAAGTCGATGTTCCTGAGCAAAAGTTAACCTGTTTCTACGATGATTTACCTCGAGCCTTGGAGCCTTGGCGGGCACAAATGAACCCAAACCAGCTTCTTCGAGCCTTCTTCGTACCGTACGCTCACTCACGGTTACACCCCGCACTGCTTCTAACTCATGTCGGGCTTGGACGGCCGTCAAACGGGGGTTCCTACGTACACGAAGCCGAATGAAACGATCATCCCTACTCGAAGTGCGTCTTTTTCTGCCTTGTCCTGCTCTTCTCACATAAGTACCGGTCTCCCTGAACCGTTGGATACTGCGATGGATCGTTGAAACTGGTCGACGAAGATCTCTGGATATCACTCTGTAGGTTTGACCATTTCTTCGCATTTCGAGTGCCCTGGCAATCTCCGTTGGGGCTAAGTCAGGCATAATTCAATCATCAACTCCAGAAAGATACGCGATTAAAAAAAACTAACAAAAAACAGTATTTCAATGAAATTTTAAATCAAACTCAGAAGGAAGAAATACTCGAAGTTCGCTCCAGATAAGGTGTATTTGAATAAAATTAAAACAATTGCATAAAATGTGATGTTCAGTTGTTTTCTTAATTTGAAAATATTTCTTTTTAAATTAAATAACGTATAAACCAGCCAGCAACTTTATATGATACTGATATCAAACCTTTTTTTTATGTTCCGCTAAATATGCCGGCGAGTTTATTTTAATTGTATGGTGTTTTAAAATAATTTCGTGCATTTATGCTGATGAAGGCGTGGACTATTTGCGGCTGCGGGCGAATATCGACTTGCACTATGAGTAAATACTCGTGTTATAAAGTAGATTTTTCCATGCAGTTTTTCCAGAAACAGTGCACTTCGCAATGACTGAATATCCAATTGCGGTGGTACCCATCTAGCAGAATACTATACAAAATTCTACCATCTATCTGTTAGTATAATACTTGTAGCTTCTTCTCAGTGCAGGGCGAGTTGGAACCCTCGTAAACTTAGTTTTAAGTCGACTTGGAGTTATCGCCATACAAATGTGACAAATATCGTAGTGTCGTATGATGTGCTGTGGGAAAAGTTGGAGAGAACGGGTGTGCCACCGGAGTTGCTCAGTGTATTGCGCTTTTGGTACGCGAACCAATTAAACTATGTTAGATGGGGTAAGGAGCTCTCTGAAGCGTACAGGTTGGAGTGCGGTGTGCGGCAGGGAGGATTAACATCACCAAAGCTCTTCAACCTGTACGTAAATGACTTGATCGTGGAGCTCAGCAAGCAGCCAGTCGGATGCTGGATAGACGGTGTCAGTGTCAATAATTTAAGCTATGCTGACGACATGGTGTTGCTAGGCCCCACGGCGGGTTCTATCAGAGAGCTGCTCAGCATCTGTGAAAAATACGCGGACAGGCATGGACTTATATATAATGTGGCCAAAAGTGAATATCTGATCTTTAAGGTTCCACGTAAACAAGTAGAATACGAGCCGAGTATAACACTAAACGGGATGGCACTTAAACGAGTGTCAGAGTTTAAATATCTAGGGCACTATGTAACGGAGGACCTTAAGGATCAGATAGACATTGAAAGGGAACGTAGAGCCTTAGCAGTAAGGTGCAACATGTTGGCCCGCAGGTTCGCCCGGTGTAGTAAGGAAGCAAAAATAACGCTTTTTAAGGCATATTGTCAGACCTTCTACACGGGTGGCCTGTGGACCAACTACACCCAGAAGGCTATGGACACGTTGAGGGTCCAATATAACAATGGTTTCAGGATACTGTTGGGCTTGCCGCGGTTTTGCTCAGCGTCAGGCATGTTCGCGCAAGAGCGAGTTGATGACTTTTATGCAGTAATACGGAAAAAGACCTCATCCATCCTGGCAAGACTGCGTTCGAGCTCCAATAGTGTCCTGAAAATGTTGGCGATGAAGTTCGACTCTCCGTTCGTAGCACATACCGTGAAGGTTCTCGTTAAATGAAATATTAATATATATTTTTCCAAATAATAATCCAAGTGAATTTTACTAACATAGTTTTTAAGTTATTTTGTTACTAACCAATTTGGGCCTCTGTTGCCATGAATAAAGAAGTTTATTATTATTATTATTATTATTATTAAATATCATAAGGACCATTTACAAGCGCCTTTATATTAGGCCTATGTGAAATAAAGATATTTCATTTCATTTCATTTCATTTCATTTCATTTCATTGTAGAAATATTGGGTATAATATTATTAATTAATGAGTGTCGTTTATTTTTTAGACTTCTGAATCTCACCAAAAGATCCGGAGTTTGAGTCCCGGGCATGCACCGTTGTCTTCATGAACATATGGACGTTCGTAGAAACTTTATTGCTTAACAATAAAAGAACACATGAATGAAGATGAGGAAACCTGATGCAAGCTTGAGAGTTCAGCATAATGTTACGAGCTTCAACAAAGTTGTGTGAAGCCCGCAAACCCGTAATTGACCAGCTAGGTGGCTAAATCATTTTTATTCTGAAAAAAAGGTTGAGACAAAGAGTTGTTTACATCAACCACTATAATATCAAAACACCGCGGTCGGCGCAGCGACGCAAGAGAGCGCAAGACTCCGCGGAAATATTAATAAGGCGGTTATCTTTGATCCTGTGTAATTAACGGTTCAATTAAATACGCCACCGCGGCAGCTTTCATTACCCGAAATACTTGGCGCCTCGCGGTTGTGCACCTTCCGAAGCGAAGTTTTACACTACGATAGATCGCATTTTATTGGAATGCTCGTCGTGCTCTTTCTGCACTAAATTATTAAATTCTACATACCTTGCCAAATAAAGTTCAAATGGACTTACTGTACAATATTCGTAGGGGATCGAATAAATCATATAACATACCTTATAGCCTCAGAGAAGCAGGACGGATCTGTTACTTTTTATGAGTTACAAATAAATAGATAAACTCTTTATTGCACACCACAGAATTAGAAATATTAAAAAGAAAGAAATAAACACAATAAAACTTAGGGGTACAATTTTGCGGCCTTATCGCTATATAGCGATTTCTACCAGGCAACGAATAACGTGAAGGAATATTTAAAACTGGATACGCGGTTGGTGGGGCCAGAATAAATAAATACAATAAGTTACTTATACATAATGTAAACTATATAAACACACTATACCTACCTACAACTAAATTTTATTACTTAGGTACTAAAATATGTCAGTCACAGACCAAGGAATAATTTTATAATATGTGATGTCAGTTTTAAGTTGGTATTTCAAGCAATGAACCGTCTAAAATAAAGTCAAATATTTTATTTCACATAGGCGTTTTTTACAGGCACTCATGAATTATAATTAGTAAATTGTTAAATGCAGTGTACTGCAAGGTAAGCATCGTAAGGAACTATGAGGAATCCTATAGTTCTCTAAACTTACTATGTAAATGTAAGTAAGTATTTGAAGCCTGCTGATGCGTAATTACCCAGCTCAGTATACTACGAATCTTAGTCGTAGCAAACTGCGCTACAAACTCTTATCATTGTTGAGAAGACTCAAGCTTAATGAACATGAAATTCAAATTATTTTGATTAAATTAAAAATTCTGATAGGTATATGTAAATTATTTACCCCAATTTACGTATTGCAACTTAGGATTCCTTTATTCACGAAGTCAGCCAAATATAAGCCAGCAAAATTGTCAGCAGCAAGCCCGTGTATACTTAAGCGAAATTTATAGACCCATAATAACAATATAACACCCTCCAGGCTAGCTTTCGCATAAAACAACCGCCAGCGATATATCGCGCGAGATATGTCACACCAGCCGCGACAAAAAGACGCTAATGCGCGCGACATAGCGCTCCTGATTTATGTCGCGGGAAGTTCTCCGAGTGTCCCCACTCTCGCATATTTGTCATGACATAAAAAATGTATATAAATGTGTATATCGCGCTTTGTTACTTAAGCTGTTACTTTGTCGCGTATTGTGATTGTGACATCTATTTTTTTGCATAGTAAGCTTATGACATCTATTTTTTTGCATAGTAAGTAGTGTGAAAATGTTTTGACAGCAACAATTACGAGTCGAGCAAACACGTTCACTTGATGTTAAGTGGTATTCCTTCCATTTCATACGCAGTGCGTCTTAATACTTTGCAATTCACTGCACTGCATGCGTGTTTTCATTTTTATTTTTAATTTCCCTACAGAGTACATTGCGATTTACCCGTACGAGATAACCATCGTGCCTCGGAGAGCA
Organism: Coenonympha glycerion; assembly: GCA_963855885.1. Lineage (NCBI taxonomy): Eukaryota > Metazoa > Arthropoda > Insecta > Lepidoptera > Nymphalidae > Coenonympha > Coenonympha glycerion. Next base: position 262,306 of record OY979645.1, read on the forward strand.
GGTTAACCCGACGTCTGATCTTTCTCAGGTCGGGTCGGAACGACCATCGGATTATGAAAGTGATACATGGTAAGTACACCAAATTATCTAGATTATTAAAACTATGAGAGCTTTTCAGTCCATCTGTAATTCAGTAAGCTTAACCCTTAAATGGAATGATGGGGTCAATAGAGCCTATAACTATCGAGTTTTCATTTTTCAAAGTCTCTCAAGAACATCGTACAACTTTGCAAAAAAACTAAAAAAAAACTAGTATTTTCTCTATAGAATCTTGTATGATAAATAACACGTATATTATGAGCTTGTTGTCATATTCTGGCGCACGACTATAAATCTCTGGCTGAAACACACTACGCACCATTACAGACGGCGATGTTGTGATACGGTTTCTTAGCGCGATGACGGAACAGGAAATCTTACATTTGTCATTTCTTATTTAGCGAGACACTAGTATCATATATTAATAATTTCAGAAAAAAGTCCCGAATTATGCATCCACTGATTCATCAACGTCCAGCCATCACTGTGTAAACAAGGGACAAGGAAGAATTTTCCGAAGAACCACCAGCGGGTAAGTTACTTAAGTATGGGCAAAAAAGGAAAAAAATTGTAGTTTATCGTAGGCGCATTATACTTTTATTTTGAAACAATAGCGCAAAAATTACTCATTGAATACAGAAACACAATAATCACTCCCTTTGTTTGAATTAATTTATGAAGAACTACCGTAATCGACATGCAAATTACGAAACGACGTCAGGTAATAGCGGCGAAATTTAAAATTACCCCATAGTTGTAATTGTAGCGACGGGAACGCTTAATTATACGGCGCTCTTCAGAATTACAGAGAGGTTGATAAATTACAGGCGAGGGGGAAGTTGACGCCGCGGGTCGCGGGGGAGCACACACCTGCTGCTTAGGTTGCATGCGGGGGTAAATATAGAGGCATTTTAATAAAAACAGTTGATTGTCAAGTGTAACAGTTTGTCAAATATTTTATTACGTCTGCATCTTTATTAAACGAAGACTGGCGTTTAATATTATTATATCAGACTTGTTACATAATAAATTTAAGTTTAAAAAATACTTGGAGGATTAAAAGTAATCTGTTATACCTATGAGAATATAGGGCAAAGCAACAAAAAAAAACACTTTTGGACAAACGCAATTTATATTGAAAGTTAGACTAGATAATGTTGGTGCAAGAACTAGATGTGTCAATTTAAATCTAATTTTTAAGTTACAGAAAAACGGAATAATTTACGTTTTATAAGCCTAGCTTGTATTATAATAGTCGCCTGGGAGAAGCGCAGTCCGCTGTCACGTCAATACCAAGAATGATAAATTCAACGTGACGCGTGACGTGGTGTGACGCGACCCACGTCAACGTGACAGCGCGGTCGCTTCGACCCCATCGCCTGTCGAAGTGTTACAAGTTTTATTGTTTGGCCCATGGTTTTAATTAGCAACGAACTTTTATTTTGGCTATGTTTACAGCAAGGTCCCAAAAGGTATAGAGACATATTGGTGTGAACGATATATTTACTGATACATTTGAACTTTAAATAAAACATACATACTCATATCAGCTATAGTTGCTGAGTAACATCTCTACATAAGGGCTTAGAACCTAAGAATTTCTTACATCATAACAAAATTGTTGTTCATTTTATTGTAAATACGAACCTTAATACTTATGCTTTTTCAAGTGCAAAATTAAATTAGATTCGAGATTTCGTATGTAAAATATCAAAGCCAATCTCAGAAGCAGATTCTCTCCATCGAGATATTATACACAACAAAAGCCAAAATATTTTGGTGTTTCTCGTTACTTTGATCTCAGAATTTTATTCAAATTACTTTACTTGTAATGAGCAAAGAAATTTGAAATCCTTTACTCAAGGTATTTATGTGGATGATAAAAGTATATGTAACAAATTAAACGAGTATGGACACCTACTTTGTTTTTAAAATAAACCGAAGTAATTTCGAGTTTAAATGACTTTTATAGTTGGAAAAAAATTGTTTATTTCGTCATTTTGTTTTATTTCTTAGCTGTACCAAAAAAGTATAGCCATCTAAGTACAATATTTTTTAGTTTATTTGCTTTTTTGAATGTAAAGTTTCTTTTTAGTCTGGAGATTCTTCAGGATTGAAACACGATGGACGTTTGGGAGCAATACATTCGGGTAAAAGTGTGTATGAAAGTAATATGTGTAGTAAAAAAAGACTTCAACCCGATTCTGCAAAAACTTAGATACATAAAAAACAATAATGCATATTATATCTTATCAAATCACACGTCACGAATCACGATTTGATACCAAAACTAAAAAACTACAATGGGGTTACAAAACCAAAACAATTCAGGTTTGTTTTGTTTTGAAATTCAAATAAAAACATTCAGCGTTTGTTACAGGCAGTTGAAAGTTAAACGGGTCGCGGTACAACGGCACGACTACAACACAGACTACAACTTTAAATGGAAATTACCTACATTTGCTGCTGTAGCTAGAAATCGGTTACTCTAGTGATGCAAATTGGTTAAGAGGTAATTTTACTGTTATCCGTTTTTGTCCTTGGTGACGATCAATCTCTATAAATTTTTTTTCATGTGGACGCTTCCGCACACCTTCGTGTGCCATATCTCCATAATATTATGATGCAGTGAGTGGATAGTGCATACACAGATCCACTCACTATTTCCTCACTCCCATAATATTCGAATTAACCGACTTGTTAAGAGAGGCGGGGGTAGCACCGTCAATTTCAAAACTACGTATATTTTTTTGACAGAAAAGCACTAAGATATATTGTTTCCATTGTTAATTAAATAAAAATCTCTATGTGCATTTGGTGCATTTAAATATGTTATTCAAGCGGAAGTGCCCAGATTTAATTCTTATTTGTGGATTGGGGTCTTCTAATATTAAAATTAGCTTGGGTCTGATTTGGTGGGAGTATTCGATCGCAGCTATTTACCAGACTCACTTCCGACTTCTTGACAAGAGACAGAGGTCTTACATTATTATCATTGCTATCAACAAACTCACTTTTACTGAAAAACATTCCATTGAGAGATATAAAGAGACGTAATAGAGAGCTAAAACTTTCTGTAAGGCAAAATGTTGGGTTCATTTCAGAGGAACGCATGTAAAGCTTATTGTAATATCGTAACCCGCCGTCTGCTACGGGGGGTCGTTGTGGCCACGGGGCCTAAAAATGAATTTTAATGGTCACTTAGGCGGGGGTAATGAAGACAGGCGCGCGCTCGTCGCCCGCGGCGGTCTCTCCGGCCCATCCGCTGTTAACGATGGTGGTTATTTTCCCTTTGGTCGAGGAATGCTCAAAGCCACCCTTTCATTTGGGTAAACGACAACGTCGGCCGTCGTAATAACAGGTCGCCGGGGACGGGTGATTAGTAATTTACTTTGTTTGTCTGTGGTGTGATGAACGTTTTTATTTTCAGCTACACGTCGTATGTATTCTGACTGAGGAATAGCTTTTGTTACACATTAAAAGGAAAAAGCAGACTTGAAATAAGAACATGAACTATAGAAATCGCTTATTGTTATTTTAATGAAATACTACCGTTCCCGACATCTTCAAGAGATGTTGACTCTACGATTTCGCATTGTGAAGTCAACATCTCCTGAGGATGACCCGGTGTCGGGACATAACGTGCGTCAAAGAAAGTGTTAAAAGAATGGTGTGTGGTGTTTCATGGTGGGCGGTGTTCCTGCATATCGAACCATACCAATTGTGTTCAAGTAGCGTATAGTAGCAAAAGAAATTAATCTGTCCTGCTAAAAGATATAAATAAACAAAAGTAGTCATCAAATTCTTCCGAGCATACAACTTAAACTCGAATGCTACTAACAAATTCGTGTTGTTGATGAAATAATTACAAAACAACTGAAACTATTCACATTCCTGCTGCAATGAAAGTGGTAACAATATTTCCAGCTCTATTCCCAACTATAATAAAAACTTAGATTTATATTTGCGCGTTGAAAAAGTTTTCCGCTTTAATACGTCGTTGTGCCCGCTCCATTCAGCCGCCGGTTCAGTGCGGAACTTCTGAGCGGCGGCAACTGGTCTGACCGCATCCGCAATTCCGCACCCCGCGCCGCGCGGCCGCACGTCCGCACGCGTCGCAACTAGATAAAAACTGCGCTTTATGAAAATAGAAAAAGTTCGCGGAATAGCGAGTTTTCCGCTTTTCAAATTGCGAATTTGTTTTTTAATATTACCGCTTCATGGATTTAGCGTCGCGTAGTTAAGTTGGCGTTTTGTAAAATTGTTGGAATACGTCTTGCTTTTAAATTTAAATTCGATTTGGTAACGGTATTCTTTTGAACTCATAAATACTCATTTTATAGAGAGACGTATAGCGTTCGGGATGTGGGCTATTACATACTCGTGCTTTTTTTTTACCTTTCCCGAACTCGTGCGGTATCTTTGCCAACTGTCAAAATAATGTCTATTAAAAAGAAAAACCAACCATGAAGTTTTTACTAAAAAAAAATCATAGAAGTTTTTATGATTCATGCAAATACGTATATTTCTAAAAAGAAGCTACTAATTTGTTTCAATATCAGATTTGATTGAATGAGTTTGGTTAGGTTTCATTTCATCTTATTAAATTTCATTTTTATTTCATATCAATAAAAAAAATTCTACTGAAGACTTGGCTGTATGGGCATAGTTCCCTTTGCGTACCAGAATATTATTTAGTCTATGACCAAATTTTTTTTAAATTTTTTTTTAAATCACTAGAATGGGTGAAGAAAAAAAAACTGCTTATATTCTACGGTTGGCGCCATTTTTCAGAAATTTTCTTTGCGAGTTTAGTTGTTTGTTGCACAAAATGCTTCGGAGAACATGTTACCGGAAAAGTCAAAAAGTCGCTACATATCTACATACGAATTTATTGCGTGGAGAGAAGAGAAAAAAGCAAATAGTTTTTCAGAAAATGTTAAGTTAGTTGAGTTTATTGTGTTTTTATTATTTTATTTTAATGCTTCATTTTTTCGCAACTGTATTAAAAATAATCGTTCAGTACACGTGCGGAACCGTCATTGCAACTTGTTCCGACTGTCAACCCTCGCTTTCGGCTGCGCCTTGGCTCGGGTAGACATTTGTCGGAACTCTTTGCAATAACAGCCTTTCCGCACTTGTAATGAAACATACTATTGCATCGGTTATGACAAAATTTGCATAGGTAAGACGGTTTCAAGATTCAACGCGGAAAAACTTAGGTACATAAATTTACAATGGCAGAATAAATACTGAAAACTAGTTTAATAGCTTTTCATCTAGACATGATGGTTTTATTTACAAAAGGTACATCATTCTATTGTTAAAAAGAGTGAAGTAACTACTTCGCGGTTGGACTTATTGACCTGTGAAGTTTACTTTAGGGTTTCGCTTGGATTCTTGTTCAATGTTGTATTATGGCAGCGCGGAACGATGGCTAAAATTGCAAAGAACAGTTACTAATAATATATTTATATACCGGTGCGGAAAGCTCAACGAGACCTCAATTTAAAAGTCCGGGGCTTAAGTCAAAAGTCAAAGTCAAAATATGTTTATTTCACATAGGCCTAACATACAGGCACTTGCGAACGTCGGTATGACATTTCTGCATAATAATGGTGATAACTACAAGTCGACTTGAAACTAAAAGGCCCTACTCAAAGCAATGCCTGCAGAGCCTGCTTGCAGTTACTGCCGCAGAGAATGTTACTACACAAAGCACTGCAATTCATGGCGAAATCAACGACTCTGCCCGCGAAATTTAAAATTTTCGTGGTTTTTGCAATTTTTACTATCTAAGAATAGATGAATCAGTCTTTGAAGATTCATTGCGAATGTATAAATTAATATAAAATTTATGGTATAAACATGATGACGGTCTAAATCGGCCCGACCGTGTTACACATGTCCCTGATTGCAGTTTACGGAGTGGGGAGATCGTGTGTCGCTGGCAGAATGACACTGCAGCCCTGCGACAGAGTGAACAATTAAAATATCGGCCCTGCATGCATACATACAATAAGATCGGCAGTGGCACTGCAAGCAGGGCCCAGCAGGCAGTGCTTTGAGTAGGGCCCTTAAGTTTACGAGGGTTCCAAACGCGCCCTGCCGCTGAGAAGAAGCTTAGTCCCGCAGTTCCGGCGTGAGTCCGCTCCATCGGCGCTCGATTATCCCGGGTGCTCGGAACACGTTTATTCAATTAGACTTTCAAGTATTTAGCGCTCGGATCCGATTTCGTAATAGGAAAAACACGGTGGCTCTTTAAAAATTCAAACCGGCGAAACCGAATCATTGTTTCTCGCGATATCCCAAATCGATGACGGGTTTGTGTATCGATTTGGGCTCTGCTTTGGGAGAAATACCTCGCGCTTTGCCTTTGTTATAAATCCTGCGGGTTCTGACAACATATTAAAACTAGAGTTGCCCGTTCATATTATTTTTTAAAGTAAAACTTTATTTTTTAGGAAAAAACATTGATCTCGCGACAGCGTTATGTTATACACCCTCGAAGTACCACAGTAATGTATCATAGCTTTACAGCAGCAGTCATAATGTTTTACGGATAAAAACTTTTTATTTTATTCCGCAAGAATACTTTTTTATTTCGACGAAACTTTGGTAAGTTGCTTCGAATTTCGATGGTTGTTGTGCCCGTACTCGAATTTTCCGGAGTTGCTGTCTATAAATATCCTTGTAAAATAATAGGGTTGAGCTATTAAAAAAACTGCTAAGTGCGAATCAAACTCGTGATCCGAGGATGTTCATACTACAAAAGAAGTAAAACTTTAAAAGAAAAACTTTAGTACATTGATTTATTTAAATGTAGGTACTTTTGACGTACCACAAAATATCATTTCTATAAGGGTTAACCTTTTACCCTTTTTGGTACAGATTTCTAAAACTACCTACCTATCGAAAAGGGCAAATGAACGTATGCAATGCCAGCTGTCAATTTATCAAATATAAGCGTAAATCGTTATAATTATTATAAAATCAAATTGATGACTACAAATACAAATAGACACCACAACTATTATAGAGTAGGTGCTTTACTGCTTAGTCGATAGTCATGAAAATGAAACACCCCGTGAATAATTCGTTTTTAATTAAACGCCCGAACTAACAAGCTCCCGAACCCGCAGTTATTACTTAATTAATTCACGTAAATCCCGGCGCATTACACTAAACAAATAATTACTCTCGAACCGTTCCGATTCGGTTTGTAAGCGATTATCACATATTTACGCTCAAAATAAACGCAACCGCTGATAACCGCTTAACACGACTTCGCTCGTAAGCGACTATTAGCCGACAATAACTGTTTTAATTACGGCGTCGCTGTTATAATAACATTTAGTCAAATTCCGAACGCTTTCGACGCAACTCTCCGTTTTATTGAAAACTTTATCGCACAGAAAAAACAACCATATTTGTATTAAGATAAAACTGAATATTATTTCAATTATAAACATATTATATTTTCAATAAAATTTGTACTTTAGTAGTAAAGAGATAGGGTTTAATTTCAATCGTGGAGAAGTGAAGAGGATAATCAAAGCGGTTGTATTAAGATGCTTATTATATCCAGAGCTGCGCTTTGCGGCCACGTAAGTTCAATATTGCGTCTTCTCATAGCCTTGTGCATCGACTTCGTACCCGCAAGACATCTAATTGACGAACCAAATGCATTTTGTTATTTGTATTATTTTCTTGCTTAAGGATACCGAGTAGTAGAGCCACAATAATTAATTAATCACTCCCCATAAGGCTCACTTACGAAAATATACTTTTGTTGCAAATTTAGTAACCTCCAATTAGTGACTTGCCATTGTAACACATGTCCTGCACATGTATTGGGACGGCAAAGGTTGAAAATGGAATAAGGTTATTACATACTTACTTAATTTTCACCATATATTACCAGGTGCTTGTGATCTTATGCGTAACATTATGACATGCAATGCCATAATGTTATACATAGTAAAGTATTGCCATTTGTTTATAAGCAAAAATAAAAGCTTGGTAAGACTTAAGTGTGGAACCGTCCTACTAAACTTTCCTTGTTCTCAGCCAAGTATAATCTGGGTGCTTTCAACAAGACAACACGTTAAAAACCCGTTCATGTGAATATAAGGAGTCCATTGGAGTTGTGGTCAGTGGGCTTTGTCGATGAACAAATAATTGAGACGATCGATCCTAGTGTAAGAGATGGGCGATAACATTATATAGCAATTTGCAACGGCGAGGAAGCGCCGGTGTATTTTTCATTAGTGCTGGCTAACAAAAAGAAAGTAACAGCGAACGTTATATTCGCGCGTAACCAAAACAGCAAGAAAAGATTTAAAAGAAAGAATGATTGGGTATAGTGATGCCTCTACCCATAACATACTACGCGCTGCAGATCATACTTCTTAGGTTAGTAGTTAAAATTGTGCCCTAAAAATTAATCGGAACAAACATTAATAAAATAAATAAAATAAATAAAAAAATAAAAAAGCCTTTATTCTGATACGCTACATAATATGAAAATTTAACATTCGTACATTTTAACAGTGGGATTGACATAATTTGCTTTACTTTATATTATTATTTGTGTTTTATATATAAATTACGTTTTTTTTTTATTAATTAGATTATTTCAGTTCAAACACTTATAAATAATTAATGTCAATGTTATATTATGAGGTGTTATCCACTTTTAATAATAAAATATTATGTCATCATTATTCATATTAGAAGTCTTAATTTATATGTCATGTTCGTAGTCAAATTCAATTTCGCGTAAGAGTCGCCTCTACGGCGTAGGCCTCCCCCAAATCTCTCCACAGCTTTCTATCTCTAGCTTTCCGCATCCAATCTGGTCCACATTTTTGTAAGAAGATATCCCTCCACCTTCTTCTTTGGCGACCCCTTTTCCGTTTTCTCTCTCTGGGAATCCATTCCGTTATCCTTTTGGTCCATCGAGTGTTATCTAACCTACAAACATGGCCTGCCCACTTCCATTTTAGTGACCTAATCCTTTTCCTAATATCTACCAGTTTTGTCCTTTTTCGAATGTCTTCATTTCTTATTTTGTCTTTTTTCCTTAAGCCTAACATGCTCCTCTCCATTTTTCTCTGGCAGATAGCTAATTTTTCTTCGTCTTCTTTCCTCAGTGACCATGTCTGGCACGCATATGTCAAACAAGGTAAAATTGTGACTTCGAAGAGTTTCTTTTTTATTTTGATATCGATTTCTTTGCTTTTTAAAACTTCTTTGAAACCCCAATACTTTTTCCAGGCAATGGCAATTCTTCTTTGTATTTCCTTCTCTGTGCAGTTCTGGAAAGAAACCGACTGGCCTAAATATATGTAATTTTTAACATACTCTATTGTGGTATCCTCTATTGTTATATTTCTCTCTTCCGAGTTCGTCATAATTTTGGTCTTTGAGGCATTTAAAGATAGCCCAGCTTTCTTACTTTCCCTTGCCAGCTCCTCCACCATAGCGCCAAGATCAGAGGCATTTTCCGCGAACACCACAATATCGTCGGCGAAGCGCAAATGGCTCAAATATTCACCGTCAATTTTTAGGCCCTTTCTTTCCCAATCAAGATTTCTAAATATAGCCTCCAGTACTGCAGTAAATATTTTCGGTGAGATCGGGTCACCCTGTCGTGTACCTCTACATATTGGAAAATCAGCACCTTCTTTCTCAAGCTTCACTCTCCCTTGACATTTTAAGTAAACACCTTTTAGCACATTTATGTACTTAGGATGGACACCTTGCTCTGACAGCGAAGACCATATATTATTATAATGTATAGAGTCAAAGGCTTTTTTATAATCAATAAAACACATGTAGAGTTCCATATCATATTCATTTGCCTTCTCTATCAATTGTGTTACTACTTGTATATGGTCTATCGTGGAGTAACGTGGAACAAACATTACTACTTCACAAAAACCACAAAATGTAAGAAAACAGAATAAAATTACGAAATACAACCAACCCTATGTATGAAAGGATTTTATGCGTATCCATATTGTTATACATTTATACAGTTTTCTTACTATTTTGGGTCAAAAAATTGGTATTGAAAATGTTATAGTAAAACTAATCGCTAACTTATTCTATTTACTGTACAATTAGTGCTGCCCGCGTGAAATGGTTGGACTAAACCGCTGATTCGTTGCATAAAAATTGAGCCGAGTCTTCTCTCAGCAGATGAGGCTTTTAAAAATAGTGGGATAATATTTGGAAGGAGTTTTTTCTCTCTCATAATAAAAAGGGCAAGTTCCCAAAAATAAAGCGCGTCATCTTGAGAACAAGCTGTTTAGCATTGGATTTTTAAATATTCCGCACAAACTTGGCACCGTATTGTTTCCAATTCAGCCGCAATTCCGTACTTCCGCAGCTCCGCAATTCCGCAGTTCGGGACTAATTACAAAACGGAAGCTTCATATTTAGATATTGTGGCGGGAAGCGGCGTCGTAATGAATAATTTGCATTCGCTGATAGAGAATTGGCGGAGTTAAGGTGGTGGCACACTATTAAGACGCACTGTGCTTAGAATTTAATATAATTGAAATGGAATGCACATTTTCCCTCACTTTTCTCTTAATAAGGATACGCTTTAATGGTAACACAGTATAGAAGTTGAAAACATATTTTAATACATTTTAATAATTTCAAAGCATCATGATATACCCCAAATACTAACTATTCATCAAAATTCCAAAAAATCGGATAATTCTTTATACCACCCAAATCTTCGACACCGTAGATATAATTTCTCTCACTTACAGATGTTCGGTGAGTTTGTAATGACATAAGTTAGATCTGAAGTGTTGTACAATAGTTTATCCAATCTAAGAGTCATCAGCATATTTTGTAAGTGCCTATCTACTTGTAACACGATTTTATTTCTCAAAGATTTTCGTAATCACAATTCTAAGTTAATTGTTCAACTAATCTTAATATATATAAATCTCGTGTCACAATGTTTGTCCTCAATGGACTCCTAAACCACTTAACCGATTATAATAAAATTCGCACACCATGTGCAGTTCGATCCAACTTGAGAGATAGGATAGTTTAAATCTCAATTTATTTATTTTTTACTAACCCTAACGGCAAAACAACGTTTGCCAGGTCAGCTAGTCGTATTTATGGCTACTTTTGACTATCGGCGATGATTGTCATGTGCATAATCGTCTGTCTTCGGATGTGATTGCCACGATCATCATAGGAGCATCTACATCGCATGTGCGGCATCATGGGTTGTCCACAAGTGATTATTATTTTTGGTGCATTTCTTTTGATGTAAGTATACTCCAGAAACCACATATATATAAATCTCGTGTCACAATGTTTGTCCTCAATGGACTCCTAAACCACTTAACCGATTATAATAAAATTCGCACACCATGTGCAGTTCGATCCAACTTGAGAGATAGGATAGTTTAAATCTCAATTTATTTATTTTTTACTAACCCTAACGGCAAAACAACGTTTGCCAGGTCAGCTAGTCGTATTTATGGCTACTTTTGACTATCGGCGATGATTGTCATGTGCATAATCGTCTGTCTTCGGATGTGATTGCCACGATCATCATAGGAGCATCTACATCGCATGTGCGGCATCATGGGTTGTCCACAAGTGATTATTATTTTTGGTGCATTTCTTTTGATGTAAGTATACTCCAGAAACCACAAACTCCCCAATCGTAGACGATTACTGACTATTGTAAGATCAACGGCAAGACAAACTCCACGAAACGTCGCACGTAAGAGATGCTAAATGCTCGTGACACACTCGCCTTGGTTCGAAGAAGATACCAGGTAGTTACGGATGTTAATAAGGAGCAGTAGCTATTTCATTTAATCTGGGAAGCTATTAGACGCATTAAAGCGATAGACGTTACAGCTAAACGACGGGGAAGGCTTAAATATTAGGAAGAGCGGCTCGAGATAGGCTCAAAGTGCTTATTTATTCTAATACCCTCGAGGTGAAGATTTTGGAGTTACTCTGCCTGTCCTTGTTCGTAATCTTAACCATAATAATTACTGAGGTCTATATATGTGGGATCAAGAAATGCAAAGGTCATGTTGTTGCGCGGAATATATAATAGTACCTAACGGTACAGAAGGCCCACTCCTCAAGATGATTTAAAGAAATAGCGACTCTAGCGCTGACACGAAAAGTGCAATTCAGATCGCAATAGCGCCTGGCCCCGCCTACGTAAACAACATGCAACAAACGCAAAGTTGTGATCTCTTTCTATCGCGTATCTTTATTTCATTCGATGTACTAAGGTTTCCTAGCGATCTGGCGCACGCAGCAACAATTTGATGCTACAAAAAATTGTGATTTTTTGTCCGTGGAAAAGTATTACCTAGTACTATTTATAGACGCGTCAAATTAGTTAAGGCAAACTCAACAGGTCTGCCCGCGAAATTCAAAATTTTCATGTTTTTTTTTTGCAATTTGTACGCTAATTACACATAATAGACTTATGGCAGTCATTTTGTGAGAATGGCAGTTACTTCTTTACATGTTTATATCAAAATTTTTGCATTAAAATGTCTATCCTAGGAAATTAGTCCGAGTAAAGAGTTTAAGTACTCGCAAATCTCGGATTAATTTCTTTAACTCGACACTCTCAAGCAGAGATTTTTATATAATACGTGAAGATGATCTCGGGATTATCGCAATTTGACTGCCATAAGCCTATTACATCTTATCAGCTTAAAAATCGCGAAAAACCACAAAAAATTTGAATTTTGCGGGCACACCTGTGGTGTGATCCTTAAGTTCAGCGATTCTGCACAACAAGATAAGTACAATTGTGTGTTTCGGCTTAAAGAACACTGTAGTCGATGAAATTACAGGGCATTAGGTGCAAATCAAATTAGCAGATTTCTCACTTTTTTTTTTGTTTTTTATTTAATGTGATCGTCTTGCTCATCTCACCATTCTTTGCTATATAAAAATACCTAATCCTTGACGTTAAAACATTTTTATTTTTGCTAAAACATAATAAATCAACAAAAACATATAAACTCGATTTGCGGAAACTCCGAGAACGTGTGGAGGGAAATAAAATTAACTCCCGATATAACAGCATTTGCTTAGCGACACAAACGCGACCGACGAAACCTATCGCGAGGGCGATGGAGGGGCGTTGTTTGTGATTGGCGCAAGGTAGAAACAGTAGCGATAAATTACAGGTTCATGACATCCCTACATTCGATTATTTTCAGAATTGTTGAAATCGTGTGGAGGTGGAAAATTTATTATAAGATATTGCCGCTAATCTTTACGTAATGAAATGAAATTAAATAATTTAAGTGCCAAAACTCAATGAAAAATTAATTGCTACCACCCAATTATCTTTGCCGGCCAAAAAAAGAGAAATTGCCAATATATAGGTACATTCGGTCAATTATTTTATTCGAACTTATTATTCAATCCAGTGATTTTAAAATATAAAGAAAATCACATCAAAGAGTTTTTTTAGTCCATGAACATCAGACCACATAAAATATAAAGTAAATTCAAACACGCTCCGCGCTAATAACTTAAGCTGTTCACGTATAGGAAATACAAAACAAAAAATGCAAGGGTGAAATAACGAGGCCGTCGCAAAACAAAAGTATAAATATTATATTTTTTTCTACATTATTTTAATAACGGTGCAAATTTAAAAATGAAACCGGCCAAGTGCGAGCTCACTGAGGTTACAGCCTACAAAAGAAGTAAAATGTTAAGAATAAGTTTTGTTAACGAACTGCATACTTTATTTTCAGAGGTTTGTTATTAAGAGTCCGCTTACCCACAATGTCTCCCATACGTTCGTAATACCAAAATCATTTGTAATTCGTGCAAATTTGGATCATGTTGTGATGTTATTCGGATTCATATATTAATAATCTATGCTTATATATTTGAATGAATGGACTCTTAATTTCATAAAATTATGCTAGTTAGAGAGTTGATTTTTTTTTTCAGTAAAATATAATTTCAAACGCTCATATTTAATTCAGATTTTTCGATCGATAAATTTCGAAGATATGGGGGAAAATATTTTTCGACAGTTTTCATAATAAATCAAAAACTATAACACACATGTACTCCTTTTTTAATTTGTTTAAAATTCGGAAACGATCAGGCAAAAATCTGGGGCCAAAACCCTGGACTCTTCTCTTAACAACAAACAAGACTTAACGACAAACTCAGTATCTATAGGCAGACTTGGGAATCAAACTTAAGACTCTGTGACTGCAAATGAAGACTATACTCGTATATTTTTAACTAACGAGGCAATCCTCCATAACTCAACGATCGTCGGTGCAAAACTTTCGGTATCCCCCACTCAATCCAGTTTCGGTTTGGGTTAGCGAATTTAATACATGTTCAAACTAGTATAAAGAACAGCCCCAAGCAAGTTAAGCTTCAACTGCAAACTTTGGGATGAAATTTGTGAAAAGAAAAGAGCGGAACTAATCACGTTTGAGCAAGCTCCGTAAGATACACTGAGTCGCCGAAACTCATTTTATTAGTGTTTCGCTATGCAACAGTTACGGCTTATAGCTTTATGTAGTTTGTGCGTTGGACATTTTTAAGTCAAATCAAATCAAATCATTTATTTCATTTAGGCCATTACTTGTTAGCTCTTATGAATAGTCAGTAAAAATAATTAAGTAGGTATACTTATTAATAGCTTGATAACTATTGTAGAAAAATCTTGAACTTGCGACATCATAAGCACATAATCAGGTATTTGACATAACATGTTCTCACCTGTTAAGTACTTAAGTTGTAACTTCTTTAGACGCGTTAGATATGTATTTGAAACGTGAAAGAACCATTGAACTCGTTGCTGTAATGTAACTGACACTTCATACTTATTATTGTAATTATTTTTTGTAGGGTTTATTTCTGCCGCCATACAAATTTTTTATAACATCATAAATTAGACGCTAAGAAATAAAATAATTATAATATAATGATTTAACGTGAAACACTACAATATTTACGTGAAATATCATACTCTAAAACCACGCTAGATGTGGGGTTAAGGCATGTGATCGATCTTAAAACTGGGTTTGCTAGTTTGCAGACAGAGCCTTGATAAGAAAAAATATACAACATTAAAGATGTGATTTTCAAAAATAACGAGTTGTCAATATAATGAACCGCTCGCGTTCTCGGAATAAGGAACACGGAGCAAGGAACACAATACAATCGAATTAACGTTCGTTAGCGTCGCCGCGCTGCCAACGTCTTGCGGGAAACGTAATGGACACAAAAAAACAAATACTGCCTTTATCAAGAGACAAGTGCTTTCTGCAGAATACAAATCCAGCGTTGCAGTGGCATCAGTGGTAAATATTGCAGAGATTGCATTTATTATGACAAAATACACAAATCGCGAAAAAATCCACGGTTAAACCCGCGAGCAAAAGCTAGATACATTGATACTCATACAAACAAAACAAATAAAACCAATTTCAAGAAGTTCACAACAACCCCGTGATACTTTTGCTTTCTAAAGTTTATTTCTATCTGGCGGGAGCACGGGATTCATCTTTCCATCTTCTCAGTACATACAGCATTTACAAGTTTGTTAAATTCTCCTTTGAAAATTAGATAAGATTAAAGCGTTAAACAATAAAATTAAAATTATGATTAACTACATAAATCACATGTAAGCAATGAATTGAATATAATATCCACTCTCCCACGAGATAGCGTCTCCCACCTTATTTATATCTCAATTTGAGCACAATCTTAGACGCGCCACTAAATCTCCCTGCTAGATTCCCGCGCAGCGTGCGACCTCTAACGAGTACCTCCTAAATCGACGACGATATTGCCAGTAGACTCTGATAGACAAACCTAAAAGGACATGGCCGAAACTTGTATGGAGCTGTGCCCTGGAAAAAGTTGCAAGTTGTTATGCTGATATTATGTCTCTCGCCTGTTTTCTGATTATAAAAATTAAACGATTGTAAAGACATAATTATGAGCTTTAATATGACGTACTGTTTGTCGATGGCCATGAATATTTTTTTCCGAGGGCAGAATCCGGCCATGTCATTTACATCGACTGATAACAAAAATCAAACACGATCTCTGCCTCTATCGTGCGGTCGGGTGTCCAAATTACGTACCTCGTCTAGTGACTTTTCGAGTTAGATGTGGTTAAGAAAACTGAATGTCACTTGCTCAACAGTACGTACAGAAAAATATAGTAATGAAACGATAGAGAGTTCACTATTAGGCATAGCTTCTACCGCGGGCTTTGACAATGCAGACCGAATCCAGAAAATCCGTAACGAAAATAACCTGGCACTCCTAAAGTAGAGCTTTTGGTACTAGGCTAGCATGAAAGCAGGGAGCGCAACTCCACAACTTTTTAGTTTTTAGTTTGCCATCTATCCAAAAATAGCAGAACTTTTTAATGACTTTGAAATATCACACACGTGCAGATATTTCAAAAAGTCATTAAAAAGTTCTGCTATTTTTCAATAGAAGCACTCCTTGCTTGCATGGCAGTCTGGTACCAAAAGTTCTACTTTTCGATTAATGGCAAAACTAAAAATAACTTTAAATTCTATGCAATAGCTTTACCGCAGCAGTCTCCGAGTGCCACACACCTTTTTTTATTTTTTAAAAATGTTTGAAGCTCGATATCCCATGACCGCATGGAGTTCAGCCAAAGCTCTATAATTCTGAGAGGATACTCGTGCCCTAAAAAAGAGTGCCGTATCAACACACTTGATACGGTGTCAATTGTGTTGGGTAACATATTTAGATAATAACATCATTATTATCAATTATAATTTTTAACTTCGTTCACCAACTTTTCGCGCAGATACCACTCCAGATTCCTAACACTGACTAGAATGAGGTTTTATAAAAAAAATCTTATTTTTCTCTTGTTCTAATTTTACAGCTTCGGCCACGGATGGTATAATAATCTACCAGCAGAGATCTACACCAATGAAGGTGTAGTCTACTGGATGTGAGGTCTATGGTTCTATTCACCCACATGCACCCTCTGCACTGCACCCTACTACCCTATATAATAGCACGTCTATAAATTAAATGATAGCACCCCTCATGTAGAGTCACTGAGCGACGAACGACTAATAGTCCCTTGTTTTAATTTGCTTTAGAATCGGTACATTTTAGGGTTCCTCGTGAAATGCTGTTAAAACCACACACAGCAACATTTCGAACGCATTTTTCGTCCCGACAACGAAGCATCTACAGATGTGAACTTTACGATGCGAAATTGCATAGTCAATTACGTTAATTGCACACTAAGTAGATTAATATAGACACTTATGTGCGAACTTAGGTGTTAATAATTCATAAATTACATGTTCATGAGCCAGGCAAGGCTCTTAATGATAAATGAGTTTTTAATCAATACAATACTTGACTGTAATTTCTCTTGATGAGGAAATTTTAATAAAACAATGTTGCTACACAAAGCATCGCCTCGAAATAATAAATAACTTGAAGATATGTTTTAGCTGTGTATGTTGGTAGCTATATTCTCAACCAAAACCTCTGACCAGACCAGACCATAGCCAATTAAAAAATTACAATATTCCAAAGTGGCCTCTGCTAGGAATCAAAACCCAGACCTCTCGCTGTTGAAATTCACCAGGGAAGGTTTTGATCGAATAATTCGCCAAAGTTTATCAATCAGACCAATTACAAATTGTGTTGATTTCACATACTTTTGCGAACACAAAAGGAGGTTTCCTGATAGCTTTTAAATGCGTGTGTAGGCAATTTTTCCGTAGGCGAAAGTCGATAGTCAGAAACTTTGTGAACTATAATGGTGTTAAAGTTAAAGTTAATGATATATCGTTGTATGAAATTGGTTTAATGTTGTGGAAAAATAATAAGTCAAGGAGCGATCCCCTTCGTACAATTATTTCCGTTTAGCAACTCAATTCAACCCTAAGGGCTGGCAATTCGAAAAGTCGTACATTCGACTATGTCGTATATAAATACAACTCTCTGTAATAATAATCGGCGCAATATCTCATCGCCCACGGTGGAATAAAATTTGAAAAAAAAAACCGCCTGTTGCGCTCTTTTGACCCCCTCCTTCGACTTCGGCCTGTTTGCCCATTTTATGGCCGACTATAATACTCGTAGATAAGTGCTTAGGACGTTTACTGGTGTAAGATGGTTAAGCTCCGCTTTAACTCTGTTTAAGACTGAGAATAAAACTCTAAACTTGTTTTGCTTCGCTTACCCCCTTAGATTATGTGGAATAACAGTATACTATATCTTCAATTATTAAAAGTTAGTCTAAGATAATGCTGAATTCCATAAACAAGTACGGAACCTACAAAATTGAGAGCACTCACCTAAATAACTTTTTTTCCCAAATTGTATTATCTACCCCTCAAAAGGAAATCGCTAGTTAGGAGAAAGCTGATAAGCAAAGCAAGGGGGCGAGGCTAGCTCGTGTGGGAAACTTTGTGCGTTTTGATAAGGAAATGCGTTTACACGCTATTTGTTTGCGTTGCGGAGATAGCGAGTGACATATGGACATACTGACAAAGTTAATAATATAAGAGTTTTTTGACGTTTGACCCTTTTGGTGGTATGCAAAAGGGCTGTTCACTTCAATTCTTGCTATAATAACTTTTCTGTTAAAAAACCTTAGTACGTACACTTCTTTAGACTTAGCTTTACTAGCTGACCCAGCAATCGTTGTTCTGCAATTTAACTTATTTTTCACTCACCTTACGACCTATTCTCAGACCTACCGAATAAGTCCAAGTCAAAATTTCTTTATTTCACATAGGCCTAACGTATAGGCTTTTGTTATAGTTTTATGGTATGTGCCAAAGAGTGGTTTGAGCTCTACGTTGATATGTCTGTCAGTCTATCAGTCAGTCGTCATTTTTTTTATTTACTAAATACCTACTATTTTTTGTTCTGCAATGAACGGCGACATGATGAACTCTTCGATGTTTTATTGTTAGTATCTTGTAAACAAATTCATTTTGTGAAATCAGAACCAACTAGGCATTCAATTTCGCAACACATTTTTTTATTTGTTGGCTCGTCGCTGGAGCTTTTTGTGCTTTTAGGACGCATTTCCACTTTCAATTACGGCACACGCCGCGTGCCGCGTGCCAACTGCCAAGTTGCTTCAATGCAGACTTGGCTTTATTTGCGCTGGCGAAATAAACAGACTCACTACAAGTATTTATTGATTTTATTTAGTAAGTCATTATTTTTAACGTGCATAGTTGAATTTGTCTTTGCGTCTGTCGTCTGTTACCTACATAACATAACAGGGTGTGTATACTTATAGTGATGCTGTGTCGAGTTGGCCATTGTAATAAAAACCACATGGAAATAGTTACCATATTATTACAGACACCTTACGCTTACTGTGTTTAAGTATATACTATTTTTTGATTTTATGACACCGTGGACATAGGTATTCAATCTAAGAATTAAATTTTTATGTAAATAAGTAGTAGTTCCCAATGTATTGTTGTGATTTATTATTTGTTTAAGTTATTTTTATAAATAATGTACTTGATTTGTGTACTAAATAGCATTTGCCATGTAACTAGACGACCTTTGTCGGCAATATAACAATCTGAACGTAAAGTTTTGAAGTTGACAGGAGAATGACGTAAGCAGGAGGTTTTTAAAAAAAGACAAAAAAAAAAGAGGACGTTGATACGATACATAATTGGATTTGAAAAAAACTGTGGAGATTTGTTTGAATTGTGTATCGTTGTGGATTAATAAAACTAGTTTAATGTGATTGTTGTATGATTTAGAACAGTATGTTTCGAGTAATAAATGTATTTTACTTCGAAAATTTTTATTAAAATTTAGATCTTAACAGAAATTTAGTTCTTAAAAGAATCGAAAAAAATTGTAGCATAAGAATACAAATACGCAATGATATTATTATCATAAACTTGACGTATTTTTAGGGCAATTATCATCCCCTATCCCTTTAGGTTGTAATTGGCTAGATACGCGATAGGGTGAGAACAAGGGGTCTTATTTGAACTCAAATGAGATAGACCGATTTTGAAATAATTGTGTTTCGACTTCAAAGAGAATGGTTTAATTAAAACGTAACGAAAAATAGTTTTAGAACTCGTTATAAATACAAAAACGATTTTGTATTTGTAATTGAGATACCTTAATTGATTTGAGTCTACAAAAGCAATTAGGTGTTTTGTTGAATATTGAAAATTATAAAGGGTGACTTTTTGAAGTGAAACAGGCGTGAATTCAGTAATTAGCGCTCTATTAAAATGTAAACATGGAGCTAACAACTCTTCCTAATTAATTAAATATTATTACTATTGACAATATTGAAAAGTACATTGAGCATAATGCACTGATTTTAGCTTCTATAAGTTCTTACTTACTCTATAAATAAATTTTATTTTAATCTGAAAATACTCAGTCACGCTATAAATAGTGAAAAGATTTTGCATCTCAAATAGCTGGCTAAGCATTTGGGTTATCTGTAAAATTCACAGTTATCGTAGGATTTTGAATAACCGATTTTTTATAGCAATCTCTATCCCAGTCTACAGGTAGATTGAAAATGAAAAGTCTCCGAAAAGAACTGGCAAGAAACTAAGCACTTCCTCTTTCCTAAAAAGTCATTATGATATACAACTTTTCTTACAAATGCAATAATCTTTCATACTATATGGACTACTATATGAAAGATTTTTGCATGAGTTCTATGATATTTTGTCTGGAGGCGGCAACATATTATTATCCTTATGATTCAGAGAATTCTTGTCATTAGAAATTCTTCACTGAAGTGGTTTGCAGGAATATTATAATTATTTGTTTTAGATTTCTGTATATTAATGCCTGATTCTACATCACTCTAACATAGACCCAACATGCATAATAATTGACATAACCATGGAAAATTAATTTTTCATTTGCCATTTTGAATATTTAAAAAATGCTCTGATTTCGGATAGAATATTGAGGTTATGAAATTTTTCATTATTTTACTAACCTAAATTGTTAGCCTCGCGGAATGTTTTCGTTCGACCCTCAGTGATTCTTTATGAAGCGTGTAATATAATGTAATGTAATGTAATGCTGTAATTTGCTCTCATTTCATATTCATTAAATTAAAAGAACAAAGATAACGTTATTTGGCAATTTCATTTTGCGTAGCGTATTTTAATTCGGCGGAGGTCCGACTGAGCCGAGCCTCCTCTCAGCAAGGAGCTAGTGACATTAGTATGACAGCATTAGATCGTGTACCATTATAACTTTACAATTTTTATAATGATCAAACCAAAAATGAAAAAACGTCAATTTATACTGACTTCCTTGTCCGTCCGTCTGTCTGTCACCAGGCTGTATCTCTTGAACCGTAACGACGACAGTTAAAAAATTCACAGAATATTTCATTACACCTGATGCATTCACCTTAAAATATCCAATATAATTTGACATTGGCAAGTCATTATTGAGATTGGACGCAGAAGATCAATAACAATTCTAAAAATACTACTTTTATATTTTATTCTTTATGTTAAGTGCTAAGTTTCTTGTTAAAAGACAATTCGTAAACAATGTAACACTTCATATTTTATTGCCACCGGCTCGCGGGCTACTCTGTTTTATAAAGATCACATTTGCCCCGAAGGCATGACCTCTCATTTGGGTATTTTCTTACCGACATTACAAAAACAATGCGGACTTTTTGTATAATTTATTTTATATTTTCCGTTTTCTATTGCATAGTTGATTTAACAAAAGAAATAACTATGTAAGATATGAATTCATGTGAAATAAAGCAAAAATTTTCCTGCCTGCGATAAAATTTTCCATACTAAAACTATAATAAAATAAAATTAATAAAACAATTTAAAAAAACACGATACCTCTGTTTCAAAATGAACTAAAATGTAAAAAACAAGTTATTTTAGTTGATCTGCATATTATCGACTAAGTGAAAAGTGTTAAAATTTCTCATTGATTAAAACAGAAAAATTCACATGGCAGTCGGGGCCCGGGAGGCTGTTCTGAGGAACACCTTCTATTCTAAGAGGTCTTGTAATCTTATGCCTTTAAACGAGCAATTTTTGTATATATATATATATATATATAATCTGAATCTCGGAAACGGCTCGAACGATTTTCATGATACAGAGGGGTTTGGGAGCGATAAATCGATCTAGCTAGGTTTAATTTTTAGAAAATGTCGAATTTACCAAAAAAAAATATATGACTCCTGCTGCCATCTACTGGCCAGTAGTAGTACTATCGAGCGAAGCTCGGTCACCCAGATATTATAATTTATGTGGTACTTGAATGTTCATTTTTGTCTTACAAACTTTTAGTGTCTCAACTTATAAACTGTTGCGTTGAATTTGACGATATTGTTAAACACACACCTAACCTAATAGCAAAAGATGAGGGGAGAAGCGTTTTATTGTAAGAACGCTCAAACTTTGAAGATTTTTTGCGAAAACTAAGTGGAAAGTTAAGAGTTCTGTGGCTGTGCGGCGCTCGCTGTACCGCGGCACAAGTCTGAGGGAACCGTCGGAGCATCTGTCTAGAAAAGACGAACGATTATTCTCAATGCGATTTATATTTTTCTGCAAAAACTTTTTTTGGAGGTACGGATAGTATAAACATTGGAAATACTTTGGTAATTACTTCATAAGCAATATTATTTATTACATTTCCATGGGTTTTAGCGGGTGGAAAGTTATTATTTTCAGCAATAGAGCTTTTTTGCGGTTTCCCTGCACGTAGAGCCAAATTCATTAAAAAGTTTTCTTATTTTAAGTCGGAATTTGTTTTACAACTAAAATGCGAAATATTCATTTCTATTCGTCCAACCGTAAAGAAATGACAAATTTTCCGCACTTTGAAACAATGGTATATTCCGAACTTGTACCATTAATTAGAAATTAATTTTATCTTAAGACTCATTCTTCCAGTAATATCGCCGCTTAACAGTGCTCTTCAAACCGAAACACAGTAATGCTTAGCAATGACAGCTTTTACGTCAGAATATCTATACCAGTTTGACACACAGCCCATACATGCTGGTGTGGAGAGGCACCCTAAATCCGAGCTAAGATTGTTTCACAGTATTGGCAAGCTTTGTTGGAGCATCTAAACATACATTAGTCGGATGTTCGCGTGTCGTTTGGCTATCACGAGGTGCTCAATGCAGCAATAACACTCGAGGAAACTTGGCACTCGCACAAACGGGCTGCTATTGCCTTAATCTCTATGGTTTCTAAGACTATTCAAAATTCGAAGAGACAACGTCGTTTTGCTATAACAAGATACATACTGGGAACGGAGAAAATAAGAGTACTGTCAATGTTTATATGTTTCCATTGCGTAGATAGAACAGCCAGATTTAAAGGGGAGGTGCCGGGTTCGATTTAGGAATGTAATTTTAAAATAACTATTAATTTAGCAATTGAAAGTTATCTAAATAAGCTTGGCTATAAAGAAGAGAATACTCTTTTGGCTATTTCAGAAAGCTACAAACAAACATCCAGAAAGATGAACGATTTGGTTGGCATTTTTTGGGTAACTCTCACCATCCATGTCCAATTTTGATCCCCTTTAAAGAATGTATCATTTTCGTAACATTGCAACACCGGTAATTTTTCTGCTGACAGTACTACCAGGGCATCAAGTGAGTGCCAAGTTTCGGGGCGGGCGCGGGTTGCGGGGTGAGGTGTGGAGGGCGGAGGGCTAGTATAAATCAGTTGCTAAGTGCCCTCAGGATAACGCACGGCTCTAAATGGCCGCTCGCTTCACTCTTACTTGTTACTAATTGCCATACAATAGGGAAATTAGGACTATTTTGTGCTTAACGATGCCTTATATGAACCTCCGTTTTAGGATTTATCTGTATACAATATTTTGGTCTCCTCAATTGGTCAATCAAAGATATCAGCTACGCAGGAAATATTACAAAAGTGTGCACGCAAACACAGATGAACTCTTTATTCATCACTTCCATAATCTAATGAAACGACAGTTGTTTTAAAGCTATTTACTTGAACACGATCGAAGAGACTTTTGGACTGGCAGCATAAAATGCTCTCTGCACGGGGTGAAAAACGTGCGATTTCAAAACTCCTGTACTAAGGATGTCCTAATAGAAAAATCCAATACTATTTATTGGAAGACCCAGATCGAACTCTGGACATCGCGAACATACTCACCACTAGATCAACGAGGCAATCAACATAACAATAATAGATTTATACAAAGTTACAAACAGCATAATATATCCAATGAAACCACACATAGTAGGTAGTAGATACAAGTAGCATTCCTAGGGCGTGCTGGAAGGCTGTGGCGGTTTACAAAGGGCTGCAATATCCGCGTTAATATCGCCGATTCAGGCATAATGGGACATGAACTGTTTGTTATGTGCCCGTATTGAGACTATTAGGGCTGCCTGCGAATTAGTTAAAACTTTAGAGTTATGCTTCACTATCTAATCCACTCCTGTTCCACCTGTCTATGAGATTAAAAAACAATTAAATCCGTTCAAAAAAGTTAAAATTATTAAAAAAATTATATAGAGTTAAGTTAATTATAATTATTAGTTTTGTGCTCTGCGTAAAATGTACTCACAAGTTTATTTAAAGCCAAATAGTAGATTGTGCTACAAAACCATAAAATGAATTACATTGCCCGATACATTCTACTTTTCACTTCCATTGCGAGTAAATAATTTAATTTAAAAAAAGTAAAATGAATTATTATTTGTAGAAACAAATGTTCTGAAGTTACACTCTCTGACCGACGGTCAAGAGCAAAACCACCCATACACATAATATTCAAATTAATATTAATATTTTTGACACCCCTATTAAAGATGGTATGGGTAGGCACTCAGTGCGTGTAAGCTAGCCAAGTCTGGGCCTACTGCGATAGCTGCAGGCAACCCTTACCCGCACCAGAGCCTCATTTAACATCCCGCTGCACATCGCCCTGGCCTTGAGTTACTCGTTGGTATTTCTGTACTGTATCAAGGTATTCAAATTGCAATTTCTTACTGTTTCCCTTCGTTTTTAGACGACCGCGTCTCGCGCTTGTCTGGTCAGTAAAACGAGCCTGAAGAGCTCAGGACGCGGTCGTCTGAAATGGGAAGGGTACTTTATATACAAGTGTAGCAAAAACGGTTCAAGAGATGCAGCCGGCTAACAGACGGACGGACGGATGGACGGACTGCGAAGTTATAGTAACATGAGGGTTTCGTAAATAATAATAATAATAATAATAAATTTCTTTATTGAGGTAAAAACCCAAAAAGTACAAAAGTACAAAGATACGATAAAACAAAAAAATACAATATACAATAAAGCCAAATTAAAAATAAAAATACAATAATTTTAAAATTTAAATAAATAATCAATTTGGGTTATTTTCTATTTGAATCTCGATGAGTCGAGATCCAGTGCGTCATCATTTGGCTACGTAAATCGTTGCCTATCACCTGAAGGATGCTGTTACCAGAACGACGTAATCTTTCCCAGAAGGAAGATATACGCGCTCTAATAACAGCGAAGAAATCGGGCATTCCCGCCTCGGCGAACACGCCCGACGCGCTGCAGTATCTTGGCATCTTCATAAGGATACGGTATGCGTTATTATACTGTACCCTTATGGTGCTGAAAGACACCCTCTTGTACCGGTACCATAACTGACAGGTATAAAAACCTTGGCAGTAGGCCCTGAAGAGGGTGTCTTTGACTTCTTTACTGCATTTAGCAAATCTGCGCGCGAGCATGTTGCACCGAACCGACAATGCCCGCCTTTCGCGTTCCATGTCAAGGTCGTCCTTCCGATCGCCCGTGACGATGTGGCCAAGATATTTGAACTGTCTCACCATCCGAACCACTGTTCCGTTCAAATATACTTCGGGGACCCTCTCCGGACCCTTTCCTGCTTTAAATACGAGCATCTCAGTCTTCGATACATTATACTTCAGTCCGTGACAGCTAGCGTAACTCTCACAGACTGCAAGTAGCTTCCTGAGACCTCGGACCGATGGGCTAAGGAGCACCATATCGTCTGCATAGCTCAGGTTGTTAAAGCAAATACCGTCGACATGGCAGCCGATACCAGTGCTCCTCAGCTCACGTATCAGATCGTTAACATACACGTTAAAAAGATCCGGAGAAGTTAACCCGCCCTGGCGAACTCCACACTCTGACCTGTACGCGCCAGAGGTTGTGTCACCCCACCTTACATGATTCGTTTGGCCCCCGTACCAGTATCTCAACACCCCGACTACTGATTCAGGGACTCCTGAGCCGCGCAGTTTGCTCCAGAGGATTTCATAATTCACTAGATCAAATGCGCGGCTCAGATCCAGAAAGCAAGCATACACTGAAGTATCGCGGTTGACATAATAGTCCACCGCATACTTCAAGCTAACAATAGCCGAGTCTGTTGAGACACCAGCACGGAAGCCAAACTGCGCCTCATCTATACACACATTCTCGAGAAGTTCGGGCTGCAATAACCGTTCAAACACCTTGCCCACTACTGTGCCCAGAGAAATAGGTCTATAGTTATTAGATGAGCTCAAGTCTCCGGTTTTGCACTTGACGATGGGCACAACTATTGTCTTCATAAGAGGATCAGGAAGGTACGCATGCTTTACACACAAATTGTAAAGAATACATAGCTTGGACCACAAGACCTCACCTGCGTATAGTAAGTGCTCTATACTTAGATCGTCGTGGCCGGGAGACTTGCCTCGCTTCATTTCACGTACAGCCTTGGCTACATCTTCGACTGTAAACTTCACCACTGGTTGCTCAGCAACAACAGGGCAAGTTTTCGGGATTTGGGCTGGCATCGCGTCTATCTTAAACTTCGAGGCGAATAATTCTGCTATTTCTCTGGGCTCTTGCAAGCCGTCCACAGAGACAGGTAGGCTTTGTTTGTACTGTAATTTCTTTGTTGAACTCCAAAATTTTGGGAAATTTTTCTCTCTTTTAAAGGTAGCTAGTATGTCCATTTTAATCATTTCTTCGTTTCGAATACACCATTTTACTTTATTTTTAAATACTTTTCTACTGCCCACCATTCTGTCATGTATGTCGCCTGTGGACGGCTTGCCAGCCACCAACCAACATTCATAATCGCGACGGGCAGCTTGATGGCTCTCCTTGACATGAAAATTCCACCCGGTGATAGGCTTATGATTTTTATTCCTAGAAGGACGTACATTGGAACATTTGATGGCACTGACCTGTAAAACATTAATAATCCTATTATAATATTCGTCAATAATTTTAAAACAGTCGTCGCTATCGCTGGCAATACAACCACAACTACAATTACACTGACTCATACAATTTACACATCCGTTGATCATCACCTTCTCAAGATTACGCGTACAATATTCATAATACATATCTATTTGACTAGCATCCCTACTACCCCAGCGTATCTTATAACTATTAGACAACGCTCGGCTCTCGCTGGCGACTGGACCAGAGCGGAGGTCGATGTTGCACTCAACGCGCAGGGGCAGATGGTCGGACGTGTACACACCGTACATTACACTGACCGACACTATCGTGTCGCGCGCTGCCTGGGTCGTCACGCAGTGATCCAACCACCTTCAAGGGCCGTGCGCGTCGCTAACAAATGTGTGTGTGTCCGAGTTGATCCCCAACACGTCAATGTCAGCGCATAATAACTCCTGCTCTTCACAAAAATTTAGTAATTGCTCACCGAAGCCGGCGTTAGGGTGAGCATTGTAATCACCCAGAACATAAACGAGTGAAATGTCATTATCTTCAATCATAGCACTCACTCGGGCAAGACAGTCCGTAAATTCAGGTATATTATCTTGCTTATCGGTCGGTAGGTATACACTAAACAAGAGAAATGACTGAGAACCATTAACCACTCGAATACCTATCACCCTATCACTAGAGCAATCGACAATGGAAACATTCGGAAACTTAGATTTTCTCCAAAGTATCGCAAGTCCGCCGTATGGACGGCCTCTGAGGACGCCCGACGAGAGATCCACCGAGGACTTGGATACGCAGCTGAAGTCCTTATCGATAGTGTCCAGTAGGCCGAGGTCGTGCGGTAACAGCCAGGTCTCCTGGAGGGCTACTACGTCCGCCTCACCGCACAAATGCCGCACTTGTTGAATAGATGTCTTAACGTTCTTGCAATTGAACGTAATAATTTTTATTTTATTAGGTGTACTATCCATATTAGTTACTTTTGTTTGCGTGAGAAAAACTCTCTCTAAACCTTCTGAATACTAAGTTTGCAGGCCAGAAATCCGTGCTCAAAAATGTATCCAGATTCTGTTTTGCTACGGTGATTTTAAAAGACCTAAAATCCAATTCTTTCCTTTGTGGAAGTACTTTAATGTCAATAGCTCGTGCTCCCTTCGATTCTATGTGCTCTTTGACGTGCTCGACGGTGCACGTTGTCTCCAACCTCGACAAGTATATAGACTCAGGCAATTGTGCTGCTTTTAAGTTACTCGAATCGGTCGCCGTGCCGCATTTGTTGATATTACGAGTACGTAGCTGACGCTTTTTTCGATTCACGTAAGGTGTGAATCCGTCATCATTGTGTTTACCCACAGGTTTGTCGTTCGTATCCATATTATGCATAGGGTCGACAGTCGCGCTTTGATTCCCCGTGCGCGTTGCAATCGCTCGATAGGACGGCGGCGATACAATTGTGTCGAGCGAGTCCGAGCGCTTGCGCCGCTGCGCGGGCACAGTCGAAGGTACCGCGCGCTCCTTATTACCGCCGTTCGGCCGCTTCGTCCGTTGTCCGGTATTCTCGCCCTTGTGCCTTGGGGGTAAGGGTTCGTTTTGCGTGCAGGGAGATGATCTGATGCTAGCACACACCTCCGAAACAATACATGATTTCAAAGTATTAAACTCCGATTTAGAAATCGAATCGTCACGTAATTTCTGTAGCTCTGTTTTTAAAATAAGAATGTCTTTCAACAGGCGTGTCACATCCACATGATCAAATGTCACAGGTGGTAGTCTGTTTAGGTCTTTCGCGACATAAGTAGGCTGCAGCTCCGGCTTGATCTCGTGGAACACCTTGAGGACGTCTCGGATATTTTTCTTCCGCTTATCTTCACCCTTACGTTGAATGAGTCTAATTCCCTCCCCGGAGAGAGCGTCAAACAGGCTCGCCTTGCCACACTCAACTTCTTCGTCAGTGAAATTAGAATTACATATCTGCACTATACTGAGTTCGTCCATTATATCGATCTTATTCTGGCAAAATGCTAAAAACTCGTTTATAACAATCACTTGTGCATGGTACATTGTGATGCACAAGGAGTAGGTATTTACCTACTAACAACACACGATAGGAAACAGCCGCGCATGTCAACTCGCTTTGCGTCGCGAGCGACGACTGATAAAGTCCCGGCCTTGAAGACTTAGAACGGATGACCGAAACGGATTACTTTTGAAACCCCCAAAAACTACGTTCAACTTTCTCAAACTTAAATTCACTTTTGAATGGAAACTGTTGCAGCACACACGGGGACATCGTGTTATGTAAATGGGGCTTTAGCCCCGGTGTTTCGTCCCCGGGGCCCGCAGTTTGGGGATCACAAAGGGGAAATTCCTCTTTGTAAATAAATCTATTCGCTTTTATTCGGAGTATTGTGAAATATTGTCGCCGTGCTCTGTTTGCGTTATGAAACATTTTACACTTTTAGAATATTTGACGACCTCTCGAGAGTGTGACAATGTACGGGTAAAGTTCTATATATATCTATATGTATCTAGATAATGGGATTTATACTACAAAATACTCAAAAAAGAGTGCAAAAACCAGTAGAAGCGTATTAACTCAGACCAATGCTTCTCATCAGTGTTCAAATTCCCGGCTCTACGTCTATGAAATCCTGTTTTTTTAGGATTTAGGTACTTTTGTGGACAGTCATTATCACTTGCTTAACGCTAAAGGCTTATAGTGGTATTGAAAAGCCTCCGCTTTGATGGAAAATATTGTGAGAAAACCATCATAACAGAGTCACTATAAAGGTAAGCAACATTTGACTGGGATGGCTGAATGAACCTTTTTCATAATAAGAGAAGTTTTGCGATGCCCAGTTGTGGGACTTAAAAAATGGTCAAACGGTAAAGATGACGCTACAAATACTTTAATCAACCTTCGACAATATCGACTGTTGCTTGCCTGCGTTTTGTGTGCAAAACTGCATTTAAAGACTACTTAAGGAATTAATTCTCGAAAAGCCAACATAGTCTACTACTATGTTGGCTTTTAAAAGCTAACCTAGTCTAGTACTTTGTGATGTCCGTCGTAATCTTCGTGATGTCCTATGAAGGTAAGGCTGGAAAGTGATGGGGCTGATAATTTCCAGGCAGGCGGTGGTCGTTGCCTGGTTTGGTGAGAGTGATGACCTTCCTCTGCGTCCAGGACTCCGGGAAGAGGCCCATGCGGCGTTTCTGTGGTTACCTTTCATTCAGTCACGGTATTAGAATTTAGAAAATTTCAAAATTTCAGCTCTCGCAGTTATAATATGAAACTAATATGAAACTCAGTCTAGATTCGACTTAAAAACAGCCACAACGATTGAAGTCAGTTTAAGAAGGTAACAGCGTAGTCACAAGACCTAAATCGCAACAATCACGGCACGGCGTTTCAGTTAGCATTATTCCGTAATGAATTCAATAGCGGTGCGATAATAGCGTGGAATGCGATTGCAGCTGAAAGCAATTCCAGCGCTATCGATTTAGGAGATACGAATGCATAATATACATAATTAATTAGTGCATTAATGGCTGCCGACTGATTACTACACTTTGAATTATAACGAGTTTTAGTTCCGGGACCGATGGGTTCGGGGTTCCAGGGAATTCGAAAATTCTACATACAATAGAATATGACACCTTTTAAGAAGTAGGCATCTCATTAATTAAAGTAAGTGTTACTGTGAGCTATAAAATCAAAAATCAAAATCAAAATATCTTTATTTCACGTAGGCCTAACATACAGGCTCTTGCGAACGTCGGTATGACATTTCTCGCATAATAATGGTGATAACTACAAGTCGACTTAAAACTAAGTTTACGAGGGTTCCAAACGCGCCCTGCCGCTGAGAAGAAGCCCACAACAAACTCAGCCGGGTATTTTTTATGTTATCACCATTTAACAATATAAGTATAAATACTAAAAATAGGCTAGCAACGACAACAGAGCAATCTACCACTTATCAGTCAATTCCACACACTTATTTCTTACTTGCAGTATACCATACCTTGAAGTGCGCCTGACCAAGCAACAGGAAAAAAGTGCATTTTTAAATCGGTTTTTATGTTGAAATGAAACAATTTATCAAGGTAATAAAAGATTCCCTCTCCTGACTTCCAAACTAGGCGGTCCGCATCTTCGCGAGAGAGTATGTGTGAATGGACTTGGGCGAACGGGACTCAAATATAAGATTGTTGAAAACTCATACTCTAGGAGTGATAGCCAATTCGATTTATTTATTACTCTCGGTTCACAACTCTGTCGGTTCCCAACTTGGGGTCGGGGTTCAAAATTCCGGTCAAACACCTTCTCGGAGTTATTTTGCGTTTAAGGAAACTAAATATCACACACTAAACTTTGCATATCCTAGTACCCTAATGTTTCATAGCTGTGCGAAGCCCGCCAACCACTACGTTACAGCATAGACTCATGCCCAGCTGAAGGATATATAAAAACTTTAGACAAGCTGTTTGTTTTAATTTTTTTTCCCGTATCTGAACGACACCAGGCCAAGTTTTGAATAGGCTATTTTATAAATTACCCCGAATCGGTAGTTCCTGTGGATCTCCTGAGAGTGACTGATTGCTGTTCACTCGTTCACCGGCCCGGGTACGGCCCTCTGCGACCAATCCGAAGCTCCCGAGGGCGAAGCGCTAAATTGTTTCACTATAATAACCGCTTGATATATTTGCAATTTCACGCTAATGAACGAGCGGAACTGGGTCAGTATTATTCATAAATAATTAATCCACTTACAACATTTTAATAAACCGGTAGCCGCATTATTATTATGTAACAAATTGGAAAGGTCGTTTAAACGTGCGTCAATCAGGAAATCAAGTTTGAACCGGAGTTCCAAGGTTTGATTTCTAGAAAGGTCTAGAATTTCTAAATTGGCTCTGACCTGGTCTGGTGGAGGCTTTAATTTAGTACCGTGGACGTTCAGGGGTGGCACTTCAAATTGGCACAAAAAAGGAACTGTCAGATTATAGAATGAGTAATCCAGAGGTAGAGATCAGTGGTACCACCTCACTAGCAACGACGTTATAATATGAAAAGGATAATTTTGTAAAATCTGTAATGGTGTGTCTTATGAAAATAATGCGCGAATATGGTGAAACACTCGGTTGAAACGAAGTTCACCCTCCTCGATACGAGTAGATAGCGCATTGTCAAGTTAGCTCGCGCTAACCAGTTTCTCATAACTAATCATGTAGCTGATTACATGCTTGTATCTGCGTGGATACCTTTTGTATGTAAAAACTTGGGTATTTTCTGAAAAGAAAAATTCTTCAACACTTCGTTTACTAACTTAATTATTTTGTTGATTTTACGAGTACCTACATAAAGAGTTACAGATACCTTCTATATTTCAGATAGTTATCTAGTGTAGGAATAAAGCAATTCACCAAAATGCAAAACAGCTCCTCCCGCGCAAATCAATTATTAAATCAAGTAGCTCGTCCAATTGTCTGCAATTCGCAAATGGCGCATTTTGGATGCATGCCTCCGACTCGTGCGAATCGATTACAGGGGGCTTATTCTGTAACGTTAGTTAGCAACTCGTACTGGGTTATTAACTAAGAAAACTGAGGCAAAAATCCTATTTTTGTATTATTTTTGCACAAGTTACCAACCTAGGTTGGTTTGGTATCATGTCAACTTACCATGCGAGTTGCTAATTTATACTAAAATAGGATTTTTGCCTTAGTTTTCTTAGTTAGTAACCCAGTGCGAGTTGCTAACTAACGATACAGAATAAGGGGCCAGGTCCCCCGAGTCGAGTCGACCGCTGTGAGGTACCTGCGAGTCGGGTACTGCTGACTAGACAGTAGACACTGACTTGCTCGTACCAATCAAAATTCTCTCGAGGTTGCACTGGGTACTAATGAATTCTGATTTGGAAGGCTTTTTTTATGTTCAAATACGATTTTTTACGTTCTATGCCGAGTTATATGGAACTGATGCATAGGATCGTGGTTATATTAAAGTCACATCATTTTTACGTATTTATTGAGAAAATTAGTTGAAAATACGATTTTTTATAAGAGCAAGTGCCGAGTTTCTTACGTAGTAGCAAATTTTGACATTTCATTGCGTGTGTGAAATAATATCTGAGGAAATTATAAACATTTTGTTTTTTTTGGATGCCTGCTTTGCCTTGACCATAGATTAATGACCACATATTCAATAATCTTTGCCTTGACACTCTTTAGCATCCTCAGGAGATGTTGACTTCACAATATATTAGTTTATTTTGGGAATTAAGAAGATTATCATGATACTTACTACCCCAAAGCGGGTGTCATCGTTTAAGTAAGTCATAAAGTTCTTTTTGTTGAATCCGAGAACAGAATAATGAATTCAGAGCAGCTGAGGGGAATAAAAACTTTTAATTGTCATTTATTGAAACTCATTCGAACTGAGCGCTTCGGTAACAGTCGCTGATTGGGTGTTTTTAATATTGACATTTTACATAGCTATACTAATTAACAAGAAATTATTAAAAACATTAGGTATGGAAAACTTTCATTCACTCTTGACATGTCACGTTTTACATCATTGCATTCAAGAGCGCGAGCATACAAGATAGTACTTGACTGCGATCTCACCTGATGGTAAGTGATGATACAGTCGAAGATGTTAACGTACTAACTTGGAAGGGCTAAGTAAAGTCACCCCCAACGGTTTCTACACAGCATCGCACCGGAACGCTAAAATGGCTTGGCGGTACGTCTTTGCTGGTAGGGTGGCAACTAGCCACCGCCGAAGCCTCTCACCAGACCAGACCTGAGCCAATTTAGAAATTCTATGAGTTGAAGTTAGGTACTGTTTAAGTACATAAATAAACTTTTTTATTCAATTTCTTACGTCCTATGGTCTTCTCTTATAATGAGAAATGCCATACCAGTCATTTAGAAATCTATCTTCTTACAGCCACGGTCTAGGGTTCAAATCACGGCCACGTAAGGCGGCGACCACCCCGCTGATATTTACATTTAGTGGGAATAATAATGCAAAGCAATACAAGTAAGTATGCATGGACAATATAAATTTAATACGCATCGTCGTCAATATGACGACGTCCGCGGCGGCTTTGCTTTCGTGAACTCTAAATAGCCCCCTTATTGGTAGGAATTTCAAACTTCTTCTAAGAACTATAAATTTAAATATGCATCAAAATTTCACTCGCGGTGGGACTCGAACCCACGTCCCCCAGCTATCGCGGCTGGGAGCTCATCCAACTGAGCTACGCGAGACTGTCTCACCACGACGAAATTCGGATGCAATAATTCTTCTTAGAATTTTATTTTTCATCTGTCGGGGACTTTTGATTGGGTCTTCTTGCTAAAAGAAGGCTGGTAACTTTGAAGTAACAAACACAATTTTAAGGAAATGATGAGGTTAGTTGGGGCGCGCTTTTCAAGAAAATGCCTATACACTCTTTAAGCCACCATTTATTATACTATATACTTGATCAGGAACACGGAAGCTAGAAAGGCGGTTCATATACGTTCGGTTACTATCAGAAACGTGAAAGAAAACTTCGTATCAGAAACGTGTTTAGGTATTTAACACGGGACAGAATACATAATATCCGTTTAACAACGGTAAACAGTGGCACAAAGAGTAAACACCTCGGGGGTCTCACATCCCTTATTCTGGGGGTACATTAAAATTCATTTTTACCAAATGTCACATTCGCGTGATTCCTGCGGGGCATGGGGGCCCGACTCAGCGTGAGGGGCCCTGACAAGGGACAGGTAATATACTCATAATAATTTAATACAATATATATTTTAATATTATACCAGCAGGCTTTGCTGACGTGATCCTTTATTTTACTCACATTTATTACTCTATGCTCTTGGGTGTTGAATTTTCAAAAATTGATTCTTAGCCACCGATAAAAAGAAACCCGAGGATATGGGTATACGAAAGATTTACGTGAACCTTTTCCGTACAAGCAAATAGTAGCGCTAACTGTGACAATATTGTAGGTGGCTGCTAAGCGAACTACATTGTGGTCTTACTGATGGTGCCAAACTAGTATTTTTGGCACCGCCAAACTGGCGACATTATTTCGCGCCGTCTATCCTGTCCAGGATATATAATGTCTATTTTCTTAGCTAAGTTTGCCAGGTTGCAAAACCGGTAGCCGGACAGACCAGCAAGCTTGGCCGGATAAAAAGCCGGACGGCGGACACCCTACAGTATTAAAATTGTGAGTGAAATCAAGCTTTCCTGATAATTAGGTACCATAAATCTTGTCCGGCCACGCTCGGCGCTCGCTCGTTTCCGAAATTTAAAAGGCCTAATAAGCCGGACACCGCGTGTATTCGCCGGACACGCAACCAAAAAACCTAACTTGGACGTCTGGTAACGCTATTCTTATCGGACACCCAACACAATGTGGAAGAACTGTGTGTTGTCAGTCAGCCATCTTTTCTTTTAAACAGCAATGTTTGGTTGATAATCCGCAATGTATTTAATTAAGCATCCCATATTGTTACTTCTGACTTTATACGGGCAATGAATCCTATATGCGATCAAACATGCCGTAACACCGTCTGACTGTAAGCTAAGAGGATCAGGCTGTAATAGCGCGGTATAGCGTTACCGAAGCCCCATTATGATTATTGTCTAGCGCTAGTGCTAATTTGATACCTGCTTAACTCCTGTATAGCGGTGATGTGCTTTGCAGTAGACGGCGTGGATAAGTTGTCTGTTCTGGGAGTTAAATAGCTGATTAAACCATGTATATTGTATAGTATAGTTACTGCAGCGGCCAGCAAAAGATACATTGATGGACAGTTAATGTTAGTAAATTTATTTCGCTTACAATTGACAACATTTTGTAGAATGCTCAAGCATACTGGTTTTCTCTCGATAACTATTTTCCTTTACGCGCTATTTTACACAAACACCAAAAAAATGAAAATCTTTAGGCCGATTTCCTGGCTTTTATAAAAGTCATCTTTACCGCAAAAAGAACTGACAAGAAACTCGACACTTGCTGTTTTAAAACATTTCATTATACATACAATTTTTCTTGCGTAGTATAAAAGTTTTTTGCTTGATTTTTATGATATCTCGTGAGGAGTTGAAAGCATATCCTTATCGTTCCAAGAATCTTTGTCATAAAAAAATTCTTTAATGATATAGTTATTCTTCAATGGTTAAAAGTGCGTAACTAGGATTCGAATACCAGACCCTCTGAGAAGATTCTATCACTATTAATACTATTAATACATTACTCTCAAGTCCAAAATTTAATGAATATTCTGTCTAAGTGCTGAGTTCTGGCTCAGTAATCGATTCACCCCGGTTCAACTCGGTCGGTTTATGTTTGATGGGGTATGCTAACCGTGGCTCTCTGGGTTTACACTGCGCAAATTGCAATCATAGCAGTCTTATTTGATTGCCATCTTTGCAATTGGGAAAATGAATGGACTCAAAAAGGTACTAAAAGGTTATTACATTATGGGCAATGAAATTGAATGGACTTTGCTTCCTTGATTTCGTATCTACATAATATTATATTTTAGTTTTCGGTATAATTGTGGAAACTGGAAAGTATGATATTTTTTAGAAGAAAACAAAACGCGTTAGTGCGAAAAATAATAAGTTTTCGCACGCTAAACTCACATGTAATAGTCAATTTTTTAATCAGATGTATTATAAAATCGATTGACAATATTATTGTTAGGTAGGTTTGGCGATAGTCAAAAATGTTAGCATTGAATGCATTTGCCTCTCGAAACAAATTCGATGAAGGCGCCAATAAAAGAAGTACGTCTTGAGTCGGCATCTTTGGTAAAGTGAAGATAAAAGCCTCCAATCGAGGCGTCCTTCTTGTCAGCTGAAAGTTGAAACATAAATACCCAAGTAACATTTTATTTGGACCTAGGTTGTGAAAAATACCTTTGGGTTTTATGAGGGTCGTAAAAAGGTTAATGCTTTGCTATCTGGTCATATCAAGAGAATGATTAGAAAGTCCTAAAACTAATTATTTATTGCTACAACCTTAGAGACCTTGACAAGAGTTTTACGTTATTTAGACCTATGTTTCAAGAGCTTATAGTCCTAGGATCTTATAGTTGTCGTAGACTCCTTATTAAGTTCTGAAAAGGCTACCATTATGCTAAAGTGAGATCTAAAGGTTTAATTTTTAACTTAGATATAACCTTATAGTATTGGAATGTTGAAATTGCTCATAAGTAATTTTTAAAACCTACCTAAAACCTTTAGGCTCTATTTGAGTTGTCTATTTAAACAAATTGGGACTGCGTGGTGAAAACCCAAACCAATAAGTTATTTTTATGATTTGTAGGAATAATTCAAGTCTTACGAGAATATTTTAAAGCTTTAGAGGCATCCTCCAAAAATGTTAGTTGGCCTTGCAACTTCAAAGCAACTTTACGCTCGCAAGTATAAACTAATACAGGATGATGTCAAAAAAACGGAGTGGAAATTTTAAACGTAAAGTTCGTAAAAAATACTTGCAAATACTTTTTACAATTGAAAATTTGTGCCCCAAACCAATGATTATTGGTATTTACTATGGAAAAGGAAAACCACAAAACCTCGAAGAATTTCTGTCACCCTTAGTTGAGGAACTCAATACAATTTTAAAACAGGGCATCAAAATTGGGAATTATATTTCATACATTTTATTCTTCATATAATAAACACAATTAGGTATACTTTCATTTTACTGGCAATTTCGCACTTTTATTTATTTTGTTTTTTAAAACTGACCACCCTGATGGACACGCGGTCCCCAGCCTACCTCCGCGTCAAGCTTCATTCTTTTATTGTGCGCGGCAATGAGCACTCGACTACAAAAACACGTCTCGTTTTTGTTAATTTAGGTTCAAAGTAAAAAAAAAAAATTAAGTGTTCAGTGTTAAAACTTGCTTAATTTTCTATACTGATAATGCTTAGACGCTAGTAAAATTTATTATTATAACAAAAATAAAATCAAATCAAATCATATAATTGTGCATTCATCTTCGTCAGACTCCGAGGAAAGAGGGTAAGTGAAAATTAACCTTTTTTCCCAGATATCACATCAACTCAAATATCAATGCTGACGAAAGTGTGTCCAAAAATTGAAATCCTAAGGCATCTCTAAGCTAACTTGGAGGGTATCACATTGAGGTTATCACGAAAGTATAGCATGATGCGCGAAATAGTCCAGGCATCTCTAAGCTAGCTTGGAGGGTATCACGTTGAGGATACCACGAAAGCATAGCATGATGCGTCAATGCTCCTGGAGGTTGACTGCGGGTCAACACGAAGGATTTTAAAAAAAAACCTCAAAGGACTTTGCGGATACCAACGGGGGACGATGTCGGTGTGGCGCTGTTCTCGGCTTCACTACAAGTGGCTCCGCATGACCTCCCGGACTTTGATCCCGAATTGCTATCGGCGCTCAGTCACAAGAACTATATTAATGGTTAGTCCCGACAGTTATAAAATTCTAGCCGACCTTCATTGCAAAGAATCAAATAGTTTATTTGATATACTTGCCTGGCTTATGAATAGCCAGTTAAATGTTATAGCCTTTTATCAGTGATAACTATTTCACGACTTAAAAACTAATCCCACGAGGGTACCAACGCGTCGAACTTTTCTAACTATGTACCTACAACAATAATGTTTAGATTTTGTGGTGGAAAATAATTTTACTTACTTTCGAAAATTAATGTTCAGATTGTGTAATGGGATGATAATTTAACTGTTAGCTCAACAATATTATGTATAATGTACCATTAGTCTGAAAGTTTCATTGAAGTGAATTGTTAAATTCTTTCTGAAACTAATAAAAATCTTAAACCACAACGCGTCCTGAACTGAGAAGAAGCTTAAGTATTGACAAATGACATTTTGTTTCGACAAATGACAAGTAATTAAAGTTCACGAACGGGACCAGATGTTTTTTCGGAGAAATAGTTTCGGGCATTATACTAGTTTCAATGGTTACTGATCGTCAGGTGTTGTAAATAAAGAAACCAGCAGGGCGCGGCGGGTGACTTTGCTATCGACACCCACCGCTGGGACAGCGCAATCTCGTTTCTCGAGAAACTAGCTGGCCCCCTCTCGTTACGGCTCGGCCAGCAGGAGGGGGGCGTGACACACTTGAGTATTGGCGATCAGCCGCGAGGAAGATGCGACGTGACAGCAAGTTTCCAGCATCAGCCACAACAAGGACCAGGTTCATCGACGACGCTAGACATTAAGGTACCTATATGCCAGTTGTCTTCAACATTTTGAAGTTTATTGGTTACATATCACTGACAAGGAATCCGTCACGATCTATAACATGATCTAGAATTTCGGGAGTTATAATAAGTGAAGACTATTTTTTGACTTTCACTAGGTGTACAAATGTACGTACATTCAATAAAATATTTTAATGAATTGAACAAATTAAGGAACTAGCTCCAAAAAATTATTATTACATAATACCATTTTTAAAATCGTACACTAACACAGTGTACCGCCTTACACGTTCACAACAAAGAAAAAGCGACAAATGTCTTTGACAATCGACATTTCTTTTTTGGGTGAGATAATGTGGGAGTGAGTCACTGCATGTTCGATTATAGTTAAGATGTGTCTAACCTCAAAATCTTACGTGGTAAAAGATACATTCTAAATTTAAAGGCGTTGAATGAATTTGTAGTTCAAAATCTTTTGAAATTGATAGTTCATAGAACAGCTTACAAGCGAATACCTAAAAAGGGTTTTATGCCTATGAACTGAAGAATCTTATTTTAAAGTACCGATTCATCCTTGGTAAAATACATAAAGAAGTTGTCACTCATCTCAGATACTTACCGCGGTTTTTTCATGAAGATTTGTTAGGTGTTAGAGTGTTAAAGTTATTTACTACCCTCAAAACATGCTCAGTTTCCTGGTTTTATTTTAATTTCTGACGATATGGCAGTATCGTTACCCAACCGCAAACTATGACGTGAATTATGTAACAATTCAAATTCTGTAAAGAATTTTATACGCTTAAATCGTTGTATCATCTAAGAGTTAAGCTTAATTCCGATTAAAAGTCCTAAAGTCCACTTCTCCAGCTATTAGGTATGGATGGGGTTACACAGAACGCCTGTAGAAACAAAAAATGTAGTCCGTAAGAAAAATTAGACTTTAGACGCAGCTGTTCGTCCATCATCGGTTATCCTATCAGATGGCCAGTGGTTACAAAACATTTTTTAAGTCATCTAACTCCCTTAAACCTAAAAGGTTGAACTAGTGATTCACACGATTTCCCGGTCTAGATGAAGACTAATTCTTTTCATTAGAGGGATTTTTGTTTTTGTAATAATTAACGTCAAGATGAATCGAAATACCTCTTTACAGAGTTGATGGCCATATTTTTCGATACATCTATTTTGATACACATGATTTACATCAGTTGCATAGAGGATATCAAATATCCTCATTTAAACGATTGGGTTAATTGTTTCTTATATGGAAATTAAAGATAATCAAAAGCTGACCAAGAGTTACATCCAGTTAATGGGATTAAGCTATCGCGGTAAAATTATATACTTCAAAGTTATTCAAAGAGTTCAATCCAGTTATTGAATTTATCGCTTCTTGCAATAATGCGAAATGTAATCAATACGAACCCAGACGTCTTAGAAACAGACGCATTCTGAACATTTTGGAACACCAAGTTTACCTTTGCTCTTCTATACATTCTTCTAGAGGAAGAATGCTTAAAAATACTATTATAGACAATGCTTTAGACATACATCGTCTAAGGACCTTTACAACTTTGGATTTTCTTCTTTTACATAAGGTGTCAAAAGACTTACTTCTTATAGTACATTTATTGATGATAAATAAATAAATATGGTCTTTCCCTAGAAAACCACAATCCATAGGAATTACTGGAGGAAGTTCTCTGAAGGCATTAAAAAAAAAAAAAAAATTTGTTGGAATTTTTAATAATTTATATGTTTCAAAAATTTTGTGTTATTTACAAAGTTTTGTGGCAATACTGCTTTAATAACGACTGAGATCCGTACAATCCGTACCTACATTATAAGTCAACCTCGTAATTTCCAACAGAACAACTTGTTAACGACGTAGCATATGGTACGATTACTTGTTATCATTCGGCATTGAGTTTAATTTCTGCTGATGATTTTGGGTCAAATAAAAAAAAAAAAAATATATATATATATATATATATATATATATATATTATATTGCGAAAATGAATAGATAAATTAACATCAAACACCACATAGTAGCACACAATATAGTATGCTAACACATTGCTCAATGGGCCTTAATAAGAGTTTATTCATTCCGTAACTTTGCTTTGCTGATCTTGTAACTTTTTTAGCTCTAGGCAGTAGACACAGCACAGAATGAGAACATTAGCATTAGTTAAAGTTAGTATTATTGTTTTTATATAATTCAAGGGAATTATTGAGTTTATACAACGCCAGCTACTACTCAGGGCGAACCAGTTTTAATTATACCATAATTAAAACTGAAGAGAAAGTATAAAAATTTGCCACAGCTTTGAAAAACAAATCGATATGTCGTTTACAAAATCTTAGACCAAGATATATAATAGACAACCTCCTGATAATGTTGAAGCGACCTCATAAGGTCGCCTGCAGGCAGACCACCGTGAGAACGTGTCTGCCGAGGAATATAATCTCTCACGAGAGAGGTCTGCGTTTCAGTGCACTCAGCAACACTTCCTCGGCGAGCACGTAGTTTGTTGCTTGACCTCATCAGAAAAGCAGTCTGCTGGTAACAACCATTACGGACGTTACCTAAGTTTTATAACCTCTTATTGAGCGATGATGCTTCTGTCGCAATAGCTCTTTTGCTCTCTAATCATTAATCATTATAATCTATCTAAATATAAATTAAACCTATTTATAATGTGACTGGGTTATTGATCCAGGAATTGAACGAAAAGATTGTGTTAATTAAATACTTCTGTGGTATAAAGAGGACCTATTTCCTATTATAATAGGAAACAATTTACTATCTGTTAATGTCCATAATTTAACAAAAATTTTCATCTCTAAACATCTACCTAATTGTGTTTATTATATGAAGAATAAAATGTATGAAATATAATTGATGATTAAACGAACTTACCTTAAGTGAAGTTCTATCATAATTTTATGAATTCCTGTATGAAGATATTAACATGAATACTAATAGGTATTTACGCCAAGTGATAGCCATTCAGACACTAAAGTTGAGAGAAAAAATAAAAAATTCCAACATTTTTCATTACGATATCTCACGCTAGCAACACTGTGTCTGTCCTTTCATTTAGTTCAGAGTAATTATTATAAGAGTGCCTTTGTGCTTCGATAAGCTCGTCTTGGTAGTAGCACTACAGAGCACCCAAATATGTATCATATACCTAATATATACATAACTACACAATATTATACATAACCACACAATATTATATATGTAAATATAATAATATATATATATGGGTTATGTTGTCTTCAATAAATATTTATTATTATTTTAATATGTACATTTTTTATTTACAAATTCATACATGGGTTTTTCCACAAAACAGGGGCGGGAGGGTGTTAATATCTTCATACAGGAATTCATAAAATTATGATAGAACTTCACTTAAGGTAAGTTCGTTTAATCATCAATTTTAATTCATTCCTGTATTTCGATATTAACATGAATACTAATAGGTAGATGTTTAGAGCCATGACATTTGTAAATAAGAAATGCTTTTAAATTAATAGAATAATAAGCATAATCGCTTAATATTGAGCAAAAAAATAAAAATAACAACTTAAGTTGATATTCAAAGCAAATTAATAATTAATAGCATAATTTTGTAGAAATATTAAAACTGTAATAGATAGTAAATCAATATTATTAGTATAATATATTAATAATAATATATGTACAAAAACATATATTTTTATATGTGCGAATACCAAGGGTATATTAAGACTATATTCTAGCAGTACTGCTCGTATGTAGTCTTGACGATTAAAAGAGGTTTAAAACCTCTTTCAACAAGCTTGAAAATATTTGTATCAGTTAAAACTTTTAAATGCAACACTTGATTAATCGTAATAAATTGAGCTGTTAATATGCAACCATGAAATATATATTTTAAACGGTAAATTGATCACGAATATATTTTTATAAACTTGAGTAGAATAAATATTACCGAGACATATTTTTGGAAAGAAAAAAAAATAAGATCAATTTATTAATATATAAGATTAATAAATCTATGGGTTGCAGAGAACTAGTTCGTAAATTTTTGTTCATCTTGACTTCACTTTACGAAAATACAGGAGTAGGCATTAGTATTTTCGTAAAGTGTTGTTTAATTTTATTCATAGCTCTTTAGAGTTATTTCTATTAAAGGAGTTAACAATGATATTTTTATTTAATTTCCATAATAATATTGTTATTTGGGTTTTGGTGTAGGTACAGCTTTAATAAGGTCATTAAGATTTAAAGTGACCTTTAATTATATTTTTAACTGAATAGGGTGAAGTAAGAATATTCTCAAGAGAT
Organism: Coenonympha glycerion; assembly: GCA_963855885.1. Lineage (NCBI taxonomy): Eukaryota > Metazoa > Arthropoda > Insecta > Lepidoptera > Nymphalidae > Coenonympha > Coenonympha glycerion. The sequence goes on from OY979645.1 coordinate 306,238, forward strand.
ATTAAAAAAGGCCATAGAGAAATCATCTTATAAGCCTATTTTAAAGTTGATTCTGAGACAAAGGCTGATGAAGTAACTGTATCTACTGTTTATTCCTGAGTTCTAATAAAATGATAACAATAGAAACTTAAGATAGTCTGAAAAAAGCATGTTTTCTAATATTGTCAGACAGTAAACATCTTATACAATATTATAGTATGTAAAAACCGTGTTGAGTTTCTCATTTCACATAATATTAAAATTTTAACTGAAGGCATAATTGTTATTCTTATTCATGTTATAATAATGTTGTTTAATATCATTAATTGTTATTTTAACAGTCACCCCAACACTACTATCGCTGTTGTACTGGTTAGTTGTAAACAAAAAACCACATATTCAATTGGAATACAAATATTAGACAATACTTTTTAAGTTCTTCAGTTTCTGCATCAAGACCATTTTTTAATTTAGTAGTCTTTCAGTTGAAAAATGTGATCTGATTTTTCCAAGTTCATAATCGCAAAAATCAACGAGCAATTGTCAATAGGTAGACATGTCGAAATGTTATTCGCGATTGTTCGCGAGTAATGCTTTGTTGACTTGTTGCGACGATGAAAAAAAAAATTTTTTTTTTTTTGTCACTTACCCAATAATTCCACTGTCATCACAGAAGATAAAAGTCTCTAATCTTCATTTAGTAATAATCAGTTAATTACATACCACTGCTGAAGTACTACTGTACTGGTATTCAAGTTCCTAGTGACGCAGTGATGACCCAATTTTCAATTATCATCTGACCTTGGTCAGTCATCATCGAGAGCTAAATCCTTGCAGCGGCGTCATCCATCGGCATGAAAGTTAAACAAAATATTAGACTTATTTAATAATGATTAAATACAGAAAAAATAAAATGTAGGCTATGTATCAACTCTAAAAGAACAAAAAAAAATATTATGATACATGCAAGCCAAAATTACGAACCATCATTGTTCATATTATCATAAATCCAATGAAGTATTTAATGATTCTATGATCTTATATATCTATTGGTAATTTCCAAATCATTTAACATTTTTGATGCATAGATAACCATTATAGTTAATTAGCGGCGCGATCGCCTGAAAATAAAAATATTTGATCTCGCAAAAATTAATTTGGTCTTTAAATATATTAATTTCCATTGCGTAACGTTATTCCTAGGTATGGATACCGATATTCCTGTAGATATAGGTACAAGGATACCTAAAAATAAATTTAAATAAACATATCATCGATTGTTTTCTACTTTTTCCATATTTATTATTCATTTAAGAAATTTAAGAAATAGTCAATTATAGAAACTATAAATAACTTTGATTTTCAAAAATATTGCATTCTTTTTAAAGCATGCATCATAACTCAGTTAAAGCATTGATAAATTTGATGTAATATCTAACACATCGAGTTACGATGAAAGAATGGTTGTAGTAAATACATGTATTTGTAATGGAATAACAAAAAAAAAATTAAGTATGTAATCGAATAGGTTGTCTCATATTCAATTGTATGTGAACAGAATATAATAGCCGAGTTTTTTGCCCGACCTTCTCAGTGCAAACCCGCTTTTCAGATTCAAGCTTTCATAAAAGCCTGTAAATCAAGCCCATGTGAAAAATTAATAAAGATCATCATTTTCATTTTTATATACTTAAACATGAAAACTAACTGTAATGTTAGTGGTTCAATAGTTTATAAATCTGCATTATATAAAACCTTTTGTATAAAAGTAAATTATGATGAAAGAAACTAGGATAGTACCTAGATACCTAGATACCTAGTGTCATTGCACTACATGCGAACTAAAGAAGAGAAAAAAAAAATTACACATTAAATTCTGTTCATAGTTTTGAGAACATAAAGAGAGAAAAAAAAATATTTTTCACTCTAATATCATCAGGCTCGAATATTTTATGAATGTGGTTATTCTATAAGCGGCAAACGTACGAGTAAGTAGGTGTGCCGTCTTACCCCGGCCCGACTATAGGCGAACATGCGCGAGTCCGCACGAGGTTCGAAACAGCGCAGCACTCCGCCAGCACTCCGATTGGCGGTCGCGCGGCGCCTGACATGACAGGTCGACGGAAATGTCAAAAGAGGACATCGATAAGTACTTGCAAGGCTGTTTTGCTCCTGGTGCTGTTCTTGTGGGGAAATTAAGACTCTTCTGTCCTGGGTAAATCTTCGAGAAAAGTCATCGCAAGAGACGAGTGCTGTCCCGCGATTTGGCCCGTGGGTCCACCATGGACCGACAGGTGGATTGCTCAGATATTCCTCCGGTGCCAGTTAATATTGGATCTTGATTAACTGTATTTCATATTATTGATAAAAGACATAATATACACAGAAGTTATTAGAATATTATATTATCAAATAAAATTTTTGTGTCTCACTCGTACATTTCAAATTTTGAGTAGTATTACTAGTTGATTTTGTAAGACGTTGTCAATGGACTTTTTATTTATGTATCTATAAATAATGACCACAACAAGAAACGATTCGTGTGGAAGACTAAAATAATTGTAAATAGTGCATTTGATTGCGGGTACTTTTCAGACCTGGTCTAGTAAAGTAATCTTGGTTCATTTAAATTAGCAGACAGTAAAAGAAAATATTGATATGAGGGTATATCGAAATAGTTTCCAAAGGTAATCGTTTTGATCCTTTATATCATTCCAATACAGTTGGTGATAAAAAAAAAAAAACAGCATCGCGCGGTGTTCCCAGGTGGTCACCCATCCAAGTATTAACTGCGCCCGATGTTGCTTAATTTCGGTGATCGGACGAGAACCGTCAACCGGTGTTTTCAAGATGGTATGGGGGCGTTTAAGCACCAATTTGCTATTTTGGAAGTTGCTTACAAGATAATCTTGTCATTTTTGGGAATGATTAATCCATAGGCGTTGTCCCAATAACCATCCTCAATGTATATTGTCGTGAAGGTCACACTCTCTAATGAAGTGTACCCAACACTGAAGCATAGACTGCAGAATATATTATGTTGATTGACTTTTTTGCAATTATTAATATAGAGACGATAATCTTATTAACTCACCCTCATGTATGTCGTCGTGATGATCACATCCTCTTATGCAGTGTCCTCAACATAGATGCATTGCAATTATTTTTTGCAATTATTAATACAAAGGCGATAGTCCTCAGGTTTTTCACCTACCAACTACCCTCAATGTATGTTGTCGTGAAGGTCACACCCTCTAAATGAAGTGTACCCATCACCGAAGAATGCATCTTGATTAGCTCCTCTTGCAGTAATTAAAACAAAGGCGATAGTCCTTCCAACTACCCTCAATGTATACTGCTGTGAACGTAACACCCTCTAAGAGGTGTACCCAACACTGGAGCAATATGGATTTTCTGAACCAATAATAACAATTCCGTTGAATCCGATAATTTTGAATATTTCTTTTCGGATACTTTGATTTCCGCAAGAAATACTTATAATCACTCACTTTTTTATACGAGTTTAATAATGTTGTGTTGAACGGCCGAGCACTAGAACGCTAAAGGACAGACACAGTGTTGCTAGCGTGAGATATCGTAATGAAAAATGTTGGAATTTTTTATTTTTTCTCTCAACTTTAGTGTCTGAATGGCTATCACTTGGCGTAAATACCTATTAGTATTCATGTTAATATCGAAATACAGGAATGAATTAAAATTGATGATTAAACGAACTTACCTGTAAGTGAAGTTCTATCACAATTATGTGAATACATTTTATTCGAATATAATAATATAAGGTCCCGCCCATACCCAAAACCCATGAGTATAATACGAAAATTTTGTTAAATATTCTCTAAAGAATGAAGCTTGACGCGGAGGTAGGCTGGGGACCGCGTGTCCATCAGGGTGGTCAGTTTTAAAAAACAAAATAAATAAAAGTGCGAAATTGCCAGTAAAATGAAAGTATACCTAATTGTGTTTATTATATTCGAATAAAATGTATTCACATAATTGTGATAGAACTTCACTTACAGGTAAGTTCGTTTAATCATCAATTATACAATAGCAGCGACATTAAAATGTTTCGTATGCGATTCCCCAGCAAGGTAATTCATCAAAGGTAAGGTATAACCATGTAACTGATAGGAATTGTAAAATTATTAGCTTGTTTTTTGTCAGTACTAAGACAGTATAATATTGGTATTCCTGGTAGGTAACAATTATGATTTAATTTTAGGCCAAGTTAAACAGAAATTAGCACTTGAAGAGCCGGTGCGTTATTCATTAACTTAGGTAAATGATTTTGAAGTGTAATCAACTTCTATGTGGTGATTGGTGAATAAAGTTGCGAAAGACATTAAGTTGTTGTAAATATAAATGCAGTGCATTCCGTGTCAGGTTTCAGAGTCGCTTAAATACTAGGTAGGTACTTACCCTAATGTTTACATCACACTCTTACAGGAGTGGCAAACTTCAATTCTCAACATGGCTGCCATAAATGCTCTATAGAGGGAGAGTACTCGCACGTATCTCACACCAATTATTACCCGAACAAAATCTTCCCGAAAAGGACTAACGATACATTCCGCAATAAAGTAGATGAATATCACCATAAGATAGATTCCCCACTTTTGAAACTTCCGATCAACATGATTGACGCTTTTCCAGTAGGGGACTCATTGCACTTAATAGATCTGGGCATCGTAAAAAGACTTCTTACTGGATGGCGCGATGGATATTTCAAAAATAAGTTGTTGAAATGGCCGAGTAAAACAACTGAAGACTTGTCTTTAAAAATGCAATCCATTAAATTGCCTAAAGAGCTACACAGAACAATAAGAGGGTTGGATTGTTTATCATTCTGGAAAGCATTAGAATACCGAAAATTTTTATTATATTACGGAATTGTTGTACTCAAAGACGTGTTACGAGCTGACGTGTTTGAACATTTTCTGATTTTGTTTTGTGCAATTACAATTTGTTCGACAGATATATTATAAATGATTTTATGTCGTTGCAACTAAACTTTTGAAACACTTTGTAGATCAATATTGCGTAATTTACGGAGAGCATTATCTTACAAGTAATATCCATAACTTACTCCATTTAACAGAAGATGTTCAAAATTTGGGAAATCTAACAAAATTCAGTGCGTATCCTTTCGAGTCAAAATTGTATGAGATCAAAAATATGTTGCGTAGCGGTAATAAGCCTCTAGCTCAAATAGCAAACAGGCTAACAGAGATTCAAAAAGCTCAGTACGATGGGCAAAATTATGTAAAAAGTTATACCTATCCACAATTGAAATACGTCACCAGCAATTCTCATCTTAGTAGTGTGATTAAGGATAATTCAACGCCTATTTACCATATGCTAATATTAAAGGATGTTTGTTTTGGAAGAAAGGAAGAAAATTGTTGGATACTTACGAAAAATAATCGTGTTGTTCGAGTGAATGCATTTTGTAAACTTAACGAAGAATTTATTTTCAGTGGAAGAGAGATGAAACACTGCTCGGACTTCTTTAGAACACCTATTGATTCATCTAAACTAAATATTTACTGTGTCCTTATATTTATTGTAGATTCAAATGATATAATGTCTTACGAAAGTACCTTTAAATTGTCAGACATAAAATGCAAATTAGTCAAAGTTTCATGAAATGATCATATTGTGTTTATTCCACTACTGCATACTTTAAACCCATAAAATTAAAGGCATTTAAAAGTACACTCATAATCTTTTTATTCATAATTGTAATAAAACTTACACAAATTGTTTAAATCAAAAATACAATCACTTTCTTTTTGAAGTGTTCCAGTGGCATCTTCCTCTGTATCTGTTTCGTTTTGCATTCTTCTCATCTCACGCTGAGCCGCCTTATACGTATCGAAACTGCGTTTTACTATACATGGATACGTTGCCCAACTGTTTGAGGGGACTGAGTTTTCATCCAACATGCTGCTGGCTTCAGACCTGGGGGGCCACGATAAAGTGCCCTCTTTTTCCCACTTGCTGGGAACTACGGAAAGGCATATTTTGCCTCCTTCAATGGTTTGTACTATTTTATACGGCATACTGAAAACAGAACACAACTTTATGAAGTAGCCGATATATGAGTACCTATGTAATGTGGGTACTTAGAGTTTACCGCTCGGCATTTCTAGGTTTTTATCAGGAGTTCAGAAGTCAAAATAATAATAAAAGAATCGTGTTGTGAAACACTCGGACCTCGGTTAGAACTAAGTTTTTTTGTAGTATATTTTACCACGGTTTCGCTCACGATGAGCAGAGTTTAATTTTCAAAATTCCTTTCTAAAAGGCTTCTTTTTATGATTACGAATCATTTCTATAAGCTTGCTGACACGATCAGGGGACCTAGACAAAGTTTATTTTATTAGAGACTAGCTGTTGCCCGCGGCTCCGCCCGCGTGAATTACGATTTTTTTACATAATATACCTTCCTACTGGAATTCCTTGATTTTTCGCGGGATTCTGGTGTGATGTTGTACAGAAACCTGTTCTTACTTTGCACGGGTTATCTTGTGGTGATTTTGAAAACTCCTTTTTCTTAATAAAAATATAAAGTTTCATTAATACGTAGTTGAAAGATCAAAAGGACGATTTTAACTGTCGATATCACTACGTGACCACGACTTGTACCAATGTATCGAAATATCGACAGTTAAAATCGTCCTTTTCATTGTGATTTTTATTCTGAAACCACGAAATATGTCAAAAATTATTAAACCATGTGAAAAGTTGTACTGGTGGTAGAACTCTTCTTTCAGAGTTCGGCCGGGTAGGTACCACTGGGATAAATTACTCTACTAACAATATTCCCCAGCCCAACATAATATAAGTGTCTTTTAAAAATCTTTGCTTCATCTCAATACAATCCAAAACATCAGAATGGAAAATGGCTATATATTTCCTTACGTATAAAAAGACCTTAGATGACAGTCAGTCGGTTAGGATCGATAAGACCTAAGAGTTAAAAATATTTGTGAACTATTATCTTATCCTTTCCATATTGCGGATGATAAAGTTTAAATCTGTTCATGTCTGTCTTAACAGTGCCATCTTAATATAAAGTCAGGAAACAGCAAATAACATGACTGTTCGCGACCGTCAACTCCGAAAAATCTATGTAAATTAAATAACGATGTACATAGAGATAACGTATATAATAGTTTAAGATTTTAAATAAAGAATTGATTTGCTAATAGGTTACTTAAGAATAGATTAAGTACGTAATAGGTACTCACGACCAATATTTTTATATAGAGTCGCTTTTATTTGAATTTAATTAATTATTAATAATCTTAAAGTCGAAAATTATTTGTAAATTAGTTAGGTCGTGAGTAATATAGTTTAGAATAGCAGTTTTATAACGTATAAAAACAGTTTTAACTGTAAAATGTCGATTTAATAAAGTTCGGTTAGGGCAAAACAAGAGGTTTTGCACCGTATTTTAGCTCGTAAATATTAGAATAGCTTAGAAATGATGTAAATTCCTATGTAATAAGATACTAGGGATCGATATCTAGCTTAGGGAGCAGTTTCATTATCGTAGCCCCTATACATAAGCAGTTATGTAGCAAAATAGACTGTACCGATAGTACAAAAGTACATAATAAAGATACAAAACGAAGCGCGGGGGCGCGGCTCTCTGTAAGGTATAGCTCCGAGCTTACCACTATAATCGAGTAAAATCAACAAATCGTACTCGCTCGCTCGTCTGCAACCAAGAAGAAAAGAAGAAATAGAAGAGAGAAGAAGGTGAAGAAGGCACCCAGAGAACACCAGAGTTCAAGCAGATATTAGAAGCCAGAAGCCTTACTTCCTCACCGAGCGGCAGCGAGTCGGGTACCACGACCCCCGGACGAGACCAAGTTTTCCGCGAGCCAGAGCAGCGCCTCCGAGCGTCGTTTTCACGACGTACTCGAACCATTCGTTTTATTCAGGTCCAGCACCCCCCCGGTACAGGGCGTCAGCCTCCCTTGCTCATTCGAACGCCGCTTTCGCGGCGCGGCCCTACCGTTTTCCTTTTGTCTGAAAGGGCCGACGCGTAAGTGCAGCAAGGGTCAGGCCCGTCCGGTACAATGACAGTTAATTTTTATTTTAAAAAATTCGGTAGTACCTATCTCAGAGTTTTACATTCAAGTTCCACATAAATTGTAGAGATGGCGCTATACGGTATAACGTAGCGATAACGCCAGTTACATGATTTTTGTTCACCCTAAAAGTGAAAAATTTTAAACCATACAAAATCTCTTGCTAAGCCTATTTATTTACGGCTGTAAGGGTACTCCAGTCTTACTTGAGCCCTACGTCCTAGCCCTGGGTTCTTTGTGCATTCCGAGTTTCAAATCACCTACCTACTTGATCTTAAAGGTTCTGATGTCTTTAATTTCTGAACTACAAAAGTGATGATGATAAGATTCGTATTGGAATAATCTTTAAAGAACCTCCTTTCTAACAAAAAAAGAATGAATGGAATCGGACAACGCGTTAATGAATTATAACTAAAAAACGTTTGGACTTTGATGCCGTCTTCCAGGGAAACCATGATGAATTTCGGGACAAAAAGTATCCTATGTCCTACCTCGGGGTATGAACTATAATCATGTCAAGTTTCATTTAAATCCATCCAGCGGATTAGCCGTGATGCCCGGTCGTGAAACAGACAGACAGACAGACAGACAGACAGACAGACAGACAGACAAAAATTAAACAAATTACAGTTTTGGCTTCAGTATCGACTAAATAGTGTCCTCCAACAAAAATTTTCAAAATATCTTCAATGTACAGAATTCGACCCTTTACAGTTTTATTATAAGTATATATATATATATAGATATCGGCTACATCATACATGTTGCGATATAGAATGCCAAAAATGTACGGGATTGACATTAGCTAACTCTATGGCGTAACGTAGGCTAACGTCAATACCGTACATATTTGGCGTTCTATATCGCTGAATATAGCGATATAGCTACTAGAATACCGATTTTAAAAGAATTCGGTCCAATATCAAAAAAAGTTCAAAATACCTACGAATCGAATAAATAGACAAACGCCATTGTGCTTGAATAAATTATTATTATTATGGGTAAGTCCCGACATACTTAAGTAAGGTAAGGTAAGGTAAAGTAACGGATAAACTTAGGTAAATAGGTACCTACTACCTAACTAGCAAACATAATTGAAAAAAATAAGTAGGTACTTACTTACTTGAAATCGAAAGAGCAGCCTGTATCTGTACGTTAATAAGTCGATCCGTCGAAGTCGCACGTCCGCCTCTAACCAGAACTCGTAAGCAACTTATGGTGCTCAGTGGTTGTTTTCGCGACTGGCAAGTCTTGAACTACTCTTGGCAATAACCTTAAAGCTGCGAAAACAGCTTTTTCGTTTTAAATAGCTCCGCGAGATTACCTTTAGCTCATATTTTGGCAAACATTAAGATCTTTCAGTTGTTACAGTTCTGAAAAGGTTAATTTTAATTCTTTCTAGTAATTTCCTAACGCCGGCCATATTTTTCAATGAAATAAAAAAAATCGATACAAAAAGAAACATTTTAATTTGATAAAGTAAAATTATATACACGATGTGCTATGCGATTTTTTATATAACATGTTTTATATAAGAAAAGAAGTTTTATTTATAATGTGACTAACGATAAAATAATTAAGTTTACATTTCTTATCGTAATTACTTAATTAATTATCTTTAAAATTTTTAACTTACGTAAGGCCCGTCTCGTATATAGCACTATTATCCTAAAGTTTCACGATAAAGTGCCAGTTGCATTATGTTTTAGTTTTCCTGATTAAAACAAGCTGCTTATTATTTTAAATGAACAAATTTACCTATGTAGCCATTTTGAAACTTTGTATAATAACAGAGAATGGCGCCATCATTTTAATGTCTTTAATTTTAATATTTCTATATTAAAAACCTTAACAGTACCATTTTATAACCTGAAAGTGTTAGAAAGGCATTTATTCATATCCATCAAGATGTTATAAGTTGTCATAAAGTTAAATCCAAGACTACTTTAAAACGCAAAAGCTGCCTCGCAAGGTTATATTTACGTTAAATTAAAGTTATGAAGGTTATATTTGGGTTCTGTGTAAGTAGTTCAAAAGGTTCTGGATTTGAGCTAAAGGTTTTGCTGTAGCTCTCAGAAAGGTGCTGAAACGTGGGCCCTTTTAGCACTCAGGAGGTTAATATAACGTTACTGTGACGTTGTTGTGCCTACTAAGACTTACGATCGGATTGTCATACAAAGGTTCTAGAACCTTTTTATAACCTTTCTATAACCTAAAATGTTACTTGGGTAGTCACTACAAAAATCATGTGTTCATGTGGTGTTGTCAGAATCAGTACCCAAAGAATAAGATGATGTTGATAAATATTGTATACCAAGTTTGGCTATATAATACTACTACTAACATTCTAGTTCTTATCTACTAAAATGTTAGTATTCTACTAACATTTTAGTAGATAAGGCCTACCTAGGTGGATCGCCGTTGCGTCTATGTCATGGAAGACAATGACAAATACTTAGTATTTCATTGTCATCAAGTAGTAGAGGTTGTTCTGGAGCCAATAGATTCGTATACGATCGCATAGGCAGCTAATGGGCTGGCGAGGCAGCGAGCGCGAATCCGCCCGGAACACAGAGTGGATCATTAGTGGCAACTTGAGCCATTACCCGCCGATCCACCGATCTCATCGCCTGCCTGATGCATTACGGATGTATTGCGAAGTTTGTCGATATTCAGTTTGAAAGATTTTTGAACTTGATATAACTCTTAGATATTACGTTTAAATTGTGTTCAAATACTATAATTATGGGCAGCAAGTGGATCACGAGATACAATAATAATCGGTTGCAAAAAGATTAAAAAAAAGTTTTTAAGGCAAACCTTGGAATATGGAGGTAGAGTCTGATATTTAACATGTGCCTGTAGGCAGTAAGTTAGGCTTATTACAGTTATTATGAGTGAAAAAAATAATAATTTTGTACTATGTATTTATGAGCCTATACTTACGTGTTAAGCCAGGGTACAGCTATCTTTATTCCAAACTGCCAAATTATGTTCAGCATGTTTCGAAGTGTGAAAGACATTTTTGTTCATAATAAGTATGGAAAAGGCGTGCATAAGAAATTTAAACCGGTTTAAACCAAGTTGTGCAATATACCACTAGTAATCAATAATATTACAAGTATACGAGTACCTAGGTAATAAATAAGTCCTATTTAGATTGGTTTCTACGGCAAACCTGGCTTCAACCTGTATCGTAGGTGACTGGCTGTTGTGAGAGATAACAGCACGGCTTGCTATCTTTGCTGCGATACACAAATAGTATACAAGACGCTGCAATCTGACTAATACTAGCGGATGGGTAAACACTGGCTATGTTGCATGTTGCTAGTCGCTAACCTTTGTGAAACCTACAAACAATATTATGTACCAATCTTAGACTGCCAATCCACCGAAGCAGAGCCGAGAAACGAAGAAATATTAGCCAAAAGGATTGCACAAAATCTCCGCTCCTCTTCCGCACTTATTCCTCTTCGATGTTTTTAATCTCACTCACACCACGATTTCGCATTGTGAAGTTAACATTTCCTGAGGATATCCCGGTGTCGGGACGAAACGTGCGTCGAAGAAAGTGTTAGAAAATTGTGTGTGGTGTTTCATATTGTGGGTAGTGTTCCTGCATATCGTACTGTACAAAATCTTTTCAAGTAGTGGATTATAGCAAAACTAATCTCATAAAATATGTCTTGTTAAGTATGGATTTCCGCAAAATAACCCCTGCTTCCATTCAATACTATTTATGTCTGTTTTTAAATTTATATGTAATCTGTGGTTGTAATTGAATTAAAGAGAAATACGGAACCCTAAATAACCAGCAAGTGTTTTCATGTGGATAAGTATCCCATATTCATTTCAATTGTGCTCGCACCCGCGCCGGATTTATTACGAAATACTTTTATCGCACCAAAAACCATGGCGCACCGGCCGTTCATCAGGAGAGTTTTAAACTAGAACAATTATCGTTTTTTCGTTTGTTTGTCCGCCGCGCCCGTTCCGCCGCACCTCCCGAACAAAAGGAGGAATTGTAATGGTAATGCTATGCAAATGTTACGACCGGTGAGATATTAAACGTCGCAGATTAGTGGAAAAACCTAGAAGGCGTAAGGCCAGAAGAGTGGCTCCGTATTGTTTGTCTCCCACTCAAAAGGTTAATTACCTACCTACACATTAATTACCTACTTTAAATACTCACAATACTCACAAGCACTAATGAAGAATCAGTAAGGCAAGGTAAGTTTGATTGACAAGGCAGTCAGCAGTGGTTATACTTGACGGCAAAAGCACAAATTCTCGGTGCAAACCTGCATTCCGAACTTGGCGGTAGAGTTTTTGACATTTCATGGGCGCCTATGTGAAATAAAGAATTTCATTTCATTTCATTCCATTTCATTTCAATTATGATTACAATTACGGCTAGTATATTCACCAAAAGAAACGTACGGCACTTTACTCTATATGGTTATTGACATTGAAATAAGTCTTGAATTGAAATAAATTGAAGATTAAATTAGAAAGATTCGACAGCTTTGAAGAGTAAAGCTTAAACTATTTTAGTTTATGACTAAAATAGCCAAGCAGATTGTTATTATACTTTTGCCTCTGTTGAAGCTCTACGCAGATTGATTGATAAATAAAATATTCCAAATAATTCTGGCTTTATTCTGCAATAAGTAATTGACAAGAGTAATACTAAACTGAAGCAGACCTTATATACTCACATCATTCTCATACTTAAATTTAAATTAAAGCTAATCAAAGTTTTCCATTTTCTTCACAATATTTTGGTGCGAGAAGTCTGTCTCTATTTTCTTGTAGTCTTTGTATAAAAATATGAAGCACCATATAAAGTTTGTAACGTCTCTTTAGCTGCATGATATAGATACAGTGGCTCTGCGTATGTTTTTTATACGAGTTTAAATTAATGTGCATATGCAGTATGCACAGATGTGCAGAATTTTCACGAAACACCTAGCGCTGCTAGGAGCGCTGTGTTATAAGTCTTTACCATACAAACCCTTTTTTTTAACATGAAAAGGTAGAATGATATATTTAAGATACTTACGTACTTTTCTTACAGTACCTAACTATAAAATAACCTAGGCTAACATCGTTGAAAAACATGTGTTTTGAAGAGTTATATTTTCAAAGGAGCGTGAAGCTTACTAACCCACTCCTGACCAACATGGTGCGCTATGACGAATATCTTCTCATTATAGACCCGTGTTTAGTAGTGGAAAGGGGTTCAAAATATTGATACAAAATATTCATAATATTAATATCCTAAAAGCTATGTAATAAATTTTCATAATATATAAAAATAATTGTATATCATGTCATTTTTCAAAAAGAGCAAGTGCCGAGTTTCTTGCCAGTTCTTCTCGGTGCAAACCTGCATTCCGAACTAGGCGGTAGAGTTTTTGCCATTTCATGGGCGCCTATTATTTAGGCCTATGTGAAATAAATAATTTCATTTCATTTCATTTCATTTAACAATTTCCTTCCAATTCCAAAGGTAGGGACAGTGATAAAACAAAACGACAAATTACAAATAACTATAATGTTTATTTATACGCAGGTATACAAAGGTAACTGTAGGTAGTAGGTAGGGGTAGAAGGTAGAGGGTATATACTTGCTAGCGAAGTCACTACAGATATGTAGGTAGGTATTATACATAATGGGGTAGTAGACAGAGTCGACTCTACGCTAATATACAGGATCAATTTATACAAATCTTATTGTGTATTTTTATTGTAGTACAGCCTGAAATTGGCTTCTTTCAAACGCTTTCAATATAGTCCAAACATGGGCCATACAAACAAATTTCCAGATGCTATTGATATTTTAAAATCTTGTGTTATCATTGATAAATTGATTTTGATATACAATCAAAAATATGTAACAACTGTAGTGTAATAAGTAAAGTTTATAGTTTACAAAGCTAGACACTTTTAAGTTTTATATTATTGTAGAAATCAACTTAATGAATAATTAAGTAAGTAGATAGTAATTTAGAGCTTTAGATCATTAATTACATAGAAAAAAATATTTCACGCTTCATTGTACACAATAATACAGATATTTAGTATACATATATTTTATATACTGTATAGATAAAACATTTTAACATTTCAATGCATCACTCGTTAAACTTTCATACAAAGTTTCGCGTTGATTTTACATAGAATATTTTGTTGCGAACAAAATATAAATGCACGGGAACTTTAAACAGAAAACTATTTATTATTCAAATTCGTTGGGGATTTGAATCTATTGATGAATTTCAAACCAATACGATTACAATCTGCATAATTAAACAGTAAATAATATGTAATAGAGGTGTTTAGATAGAGATAATTACATGCAGAAAAGTTGTCATTTGTATGGAAGTTTAGCCTTTGTATGGAAGTTTTGTATGGGTCGTAAAAATAAACTATTAATGTTAGTACTCGGCTAAAATCTAGGAAAGTCTTAAAAAAAACAATCTTAGTTTTAATAATTTCTGGGTATGCATGGGTCTGATTCAAACCTTACAATCTGAAACTTAAATGAATGCATCAACGAGGCATACTGAATTTGCGTACCTAATTAATTCATATTAAGACAATTTACAAAGTTACTTTTTAAATTGAAAATTAGTGAAAGTGTTATTAACTGAGAAAGTATTATAGTTTCTGTAAAAAACTCCATCCTTTTTCCATATAATATGATTATTTTACATCTTGCTCTTACTCGTATAATATCTTAAGACTATAATATGTAACAGAGCAGGTTACAAAATACCGAAGAATAAACATCGTACAAACTTTTTATATTATACATTCTAGTTCTATCCACATTAACTGTAATGAATCGTTGTTTTATTTACCACAATCATTTGTACAATCTTAATATTCAGAGTAAAATTAACTTTTTTCTACAAATACAATATTATAACGAGACTTGATAAATGAAATCTTTTTTCCTCTTTGATGATGTTATTTTGAGCTTAATTTAGTAATAGCTTCTGAGCTCATTTGAGTTAGGTATATATTGCTTAATTGGTTGAATTTTTACTAAACAACCTATAACAAAATATCAAAGAAAATGTAAGGACATGCAAACTCTATTCGATCGCATGTTTGGCCAAATAATATTGCACTAAGACGTAGGTTTCACTTCCTTACAATTTAATTCAAATGCTCATATTAATATCAATACTCAGTAAGTTTGTTACTTTTATTCTGTGCTTATTCTATTTTAGAAACCCCAACTTTAGAAGTACTAAAAATAGTAGGTGACACTTAATTTCTTTGCAAACGTCTGCGTATTGGTAAAATAAGAAATAACCATTTTTTCGTATTTACTTTAAAATGCAAAATTTTAATTACGTACGCAAACAGACACAAAGAATCATTAGCATATCTTACCAAACCAATATTTTTACATTAGAATAATTAACTACTATAACTTAATATCTAATAAACGCTTTTGTGACTAGAATGTTTAAATTAATCAATATAAAAGCAAAGAAAAAGAAATTTCAGTCTTTAATACTTTTATAAATTAAGATCTTTATGTATAAGTCTACGGTTTTTTTTACAATTTAAAAATAATGTATAACGTTTATGTAAAATCAAATTTTAGAATGTATTTTATTGTAGTTAGTCGAGTGTATCATGACAAAAATAATAAAAAATACATACAAACTATGAGACATATTCATGGGTTTCGTTTATTTATTGAAAAGTAGTTTAGTAGTTATTTCCATAATTATCTCGTCATATTTCTTGTTATAAAGTAAACTAAACTTATTTTCAGATAAAGCCTAAAAATGAAACACCAAATCCTTATATTTTTACAACCTTTGTTTCTTTTCTTATTTCAAAGTAGAGTTATCTTTATAATCTAGAAAATGTTATTTTAAGATGGATATTTTTACATTGAACTGGCTATGCAAATAATGTTCTTATATTTATATGTATTATACTTTTCAATATATAATATTTTACCTTATTCATTAATATGACATTGGTGAAAAGAACGATTAACTCAGAAAACATGCTTTTGTATCTGCTAATAAACTTGATGGCAAAGAAATTAACTTAATTTAAAATGATTCTGAATCCCATAACACATCCAATGTAATCAAACATGAATTATTCTTTATTCTTTTTTTACTTACCACACGAAATTAAGAGTAAAATACCACATTCTTGTGTGGCAATTCTTTTCACCACAGTCATATGCTTTTGTATAATTAATAAATCATTACATTAAGCCTATGGTAGATTAGTATAGTTTCCAACGTTCTTCCCGTTTTTATACTTAGACGTGATAATCGGATCCAGGTTAAAATACTCTTTGCCGGAGCGAGGTCGGAGAGTGTTCGTTGGCTGGCGGTTTATCCTATAATTTAACATTAAATTAGTAAGTATGCAATAACACAGATCATAATGTTTATTAGATAGCGCTCCTGTTTGGAAATCAACGAACAATAAAGTCTCCATGGCACCAACATATTTGAAAACTAAACTCGCCGGCATATTTAGCGGAACATAAAAAAAAGGTCCATAATTAAAAAAATATGGTTTTATTTTAAAATCTACTTACTACACTTCTTTTGTTATTTAAAGTTTCATTTGTTTTTACTTAAAATGAGATCACATTAAGAACAGATTTTGCGAGTAAAGGGTATTTGTGAAAAATGGTACATTTTTGAACTTTTCATGTAACCTGGAAAAGTGAAATTTAATATTTAAATTACAATTAATTAAATTAGAAAAATGGTGATTAATATCGCGTATTTCCTCCACGTGCTCTTATTAAAGTTTCTACCCGTCTAGGCATACTGAGAAAGATGTTATCGATGGTCTCCTGGGATAGTCTCCGCCATTCCTCAACTACGGCGATTCGCAGTTCTCCCACGTTGGCAGGAGCTGGAATTCTGGACTTAACTTTTCTTTTCAGCAAGTCCCAAACGTGCTCTATTGGGTTCATATCCGGTGATCTCGCCGGCCACTCCATAACAGTGATATTCATATCATTAAGATAAGCTTGAGTTACCCGAGCGGTATGCGGCAGAGCATTATCCTGCATAAAAACAAAATCGTCACCGATAAATGGGGCAAACGGTACGACATTTTCTTCTAAAACTTCTCTGATATAGCGGTCTGCAGTCAGACTCCCTCTGTCAATCACTACCAAGTCTGTGCGAGCTCCCAAACAAATGCCCGCCCAAACCATTATTGATCCACCACCGTATGCAACTGTAGTTTCAAAATTTGTCTGAATGTATCGTTCTCCTTTGCGTCTGTATATTCTTTGCCTGCCGTCAATTTGATTTAAAAGAATTCTGCACTCATCACTAAACAATACCTTACTCCATTGGTCCGCGTTCCAAAGTCGATGTTCCTGACCAAAAGTTAACCTGTTTCTACGATGATTTACCTCGAGCCTTGGAGCCTTGGCGGGCACAAATGAACCCAAACCAGCTTCTTCGAGCCTTCTTCGTACCGTACGCTCACTTACGGTTACACCCCGCACTGCTTATAACTCATGTCGGGCTTGGACGGCCGTCAAACGGGGGTTCCTACGTACACGAAGCCGAATGAAACGATTATCCCTACTCGAAGTGCGTCTTTTTCTGCCTTGTCCTGCTCTTCTCACATAAGTACCGGTCTCCCTGAACCGTTGGATACTGCGATGGATCGTTGAAACTGGTCGACGAAGATCTCTGGATATCACTCTGTAGGTTTGACCATTTCTTCGCATTTCGAGTGCCCTGGCAATCTCCGTTGGGGCTAAGTCAGGCATAATTCAGTCATCAACTCCAGAAAGATACGCGATTAAAAAAAACTAACAAAAAACAGTATTTCAATGAAATTTTAAATCAAACTCAGAAGGAAGAAATACTCTAAGTTCGCTCCAGATAAGGTGTATTTGAATAAAATTAAAACAATTGCATAAAATGTGATGTTCAGTTGTTTTCTTAATTTGAAAATATTTCTTTTTAAATTAAATAACGTATAAACCAGCCAGCAACTTTATATGATACTGATATCAAACCTTTTTTTTATGTTCCGCTAAATATGCCGGCGAGTTTATAATAACTAAGTTCATTTCCACAAAACACGAAATAATGTGTGCGATTAATATTAGAAGAGATTCAAAGTGTATAAAACTTTAGATTCGGTTTTAGAGAGTTTAAATTTAGAGCGTCAAAAAATACCTTTAAAAAGGAATATATGTATCTCTGATTCTAAGAACTATAATGCTATCCCTTTTCCAAGGATAGGTAATATTCCTACATTGTGAAAGTTAAATTTTTGAGAATCGTTAAATTTAAGTTCTTTAAATCTGCTGCCTTTCAGTCTTATAATATTAAAAAGTAATATACCTTAATGCACTCTGAGTTTCTGACGAAGAGTGTGAAGAAGTCAGAGAAAGAGTCTCGATATAATCTGACATATCTGAAGTTCCACTTGAAGTGCTGTGCGTGTCCAGAACACCTGCAGAGACAAACTGAGTTAAACTGACTGAAGATACAATATTTTTATAGATATTTTATACTTAAGATATTTATTTGTGAGACGATTGCAACTTATCACTTTAGATGCTTGAAGTATAATATTATTATTTTCTCCATTACAAAAAAAATAATAATGATAAAAAAGTCACTTTATTTCTTTAAGCTGAATAGTCAAAAGAAATTGAATCAAACCTACCTTTGAACTGCTTTGGTGGCAATACAGGTACTTCAGCTTCGGCAGAAGACGATTTAGCAGGAACGTGACTCTTATGTAACTGCATCGGTTGGTCTCTTAGAAGGTCTGAAGACTTGGATTTTCGCGGTAAAGAACAATGGATAGACCCTGCTAGGTTTCCGCGCATTCTCTTATGCAGCATATATTGGTATCTGGAGTTGCCTGATGTTAAAGGCATTTCGAATTCGTGAAATTCACCACAACCGTGTTTCAAAGAACAACTCGATACACCGGAATCATTGGAGCTAGAAGAATCCCGGTTACCACCTTTACATGGCACACTAGAAGATCTTTTAATCGCCGCATTATCCATGTGCTTATTTCGTAAATGAGGCATATCTTTGGAAGAACTCTCTTCAGTAGTCTTGGTTTCAGATCCAGAAGATTTACAGCATTCGTAACACTCTCGATCGTTATCGCAAGGAGAAGATAGTCTATTTTCTAAAGCCAGGTTTCTTAAAGTTTCCATTGATGATGTTGTGGCATGACTGCCTATGCTACTATCGAATTCTTTTAAATCTTCTAAAAGTCTGGCTGAGTCTACTGAACTTGATCGTTTTTGCATTGCTTCTTTATTCTTAGAAGAAACATCATAAATATGAGAACCACTGCCATTTAATGTCGGTATACTTAACGACTTCTCAATGTCGGCTTTGTGTACTTTAGATATTGGATGCTTCAAGCTTTGTGACCAATTTGGATTTGGTGACATAGGCGTATAACCAGGATTAGGGCCAACGTTCCGACTAATGATATTTCGCCTAGCATCATTAGGTGGTTCCATCAGTAGGTATTCATCTGTTTTACATTGCGTCTCGCTGCCTGTTGAAGTTTTGTAATGGTTACATTTTATACACGTCTTTGGTTTTGGTGGTAAAGTGACTGTCGCTAAGTCTATGTTAGCACTCAGAGCATCTAGTTCACTCTGCGTGACTCCTGCTTTCTTCAGCAAATCTTTCGCATTTTCATAGTACTCCAGTGATAACGCAAATTCAAGATTTTCGTAATTTGCATATGGTCCTTCAACATCTTTGTCTTCTCTTACTTCTATATTTTGATAATTAGTACTCGTACATACTGTGGCATTAACTCCTTCCTGACTTTTGTCTTGCTCAGAAACGGTACTTTGTCTGTTGGTTTTTCTAGAAACATCTACAGTAGCATAAATAGCGGTATCGTCTGGTTTTGAAGTGAAGAGTTCAGTATTCAACCTTTCATTACTTGCAGTTCGTTTGCAATAAGGTAGACTTATTAAGGTATTAGCCCAGTTTGTTACTTTTTGGCACGGACAGTCTACTGGTTGGAAATTTTCATCACTTTCTACTATGACTGGTTTCTTCTTTGATCCAAATTTTAGTATGCAGCCACATTTCTTTTGTAATACTAAAGAACCTGGAGAAGAATCTTTGGTGACTTGAAAAAGATCATCGGCTAGTGCTTTTTTTATTCTTTTCGGTGTATCATAATATTCTGCATTATCCACCATCTAAAAAAAACGAATATTATCATAGGAACATTAGAATTGTAATA
Source organism: Coenonympha glycerion (assembly GCA_963855885.1). Classification (NCBI taxonomy): domain Eukaryota; kingdom Metazoa; phylum Arthropoda; class Insecta; order Lepidoptera; family Nymphalidae; genus Coenonympha; species Coenonympha glycerion. Next base: position 326,610 of record OY979645.1, read on the forward strand.
TTTTCTTTTGGATATAACAAATATTATCTTAAATTGATAGGAATTATCAAACTTCGTATCACAGCAATCAGAAACATGTAGCATTAAGTAATTCTTAAAAAAAATTGAATTGAGTCAAGAGTTCTAGAAATTGAATGTGAAATTTGCACATTGTTTCTTACCTCACTATGTGCCACTTTCGGAATGTCATAATTTTCGTAGGGACCAACTTTTGGATTAGTACTCGGATAGAAGTTGTCATTTGCATTACAACTACAACCTTGCGAAGGCAACGGAGCTGGTGGCTTCTTTTTGTCGTACTGGGCAGGTTTTGGAGGTCTTTGTGGCGGTTCATCTTTCAAACTGCAATTGCATTTACATTTGTCTTGATTTCTTCGCGAGTTTTGCGCTAAGTATTCGGCACTATTAGACGAATTGTCTGAACAACTCTCAGGTACTGCTTCCATCGTCCATTCCGGATTAAAGTGCCCTGCTGTATTTAGGGCTACCGTCGAAGATCGTGTAATACCACCAAGTTTAGTCAAGCAATTGTTACATCTTTCCAAGGTAACGTGATCAGCCCCACTCCACGGTGGTTTGACACTCATTTCAGTCTCAGGTCTGTATTCTCCATCATCAAATACTCGCCTTTCTGCTGATGGCCAGAAAGGCGAAATTTCTCCGCAGTCTTCTCCAAAGTAATTCTCTTCGTAAAGGGCGCTAGCGGAGTCTTGAAGGCTCTGATCAGTTGTGTTGAAATCAGATAATCTTGTGTTTGGGCGTGATTTAGTACCACGGTCCGCTCCTAAAATTAAATTAATGATTTTAATTCAACAAATAACATGGCTGTTCTTTTATTGTTTTTAACGAGCAAAGAATTACATGGGGTATACGGCTCGATGTCACTTTGCTACTTATTTCTAGGTTGCGGCTTTAGTTAATGTTGCTTCTACTTTTTAGGTACTAATGCCGAGTCTTTAGGTGGAATATTTACCAAAAACCTCTGTTGTTGCCTTCATGCGGTTTAGATTGTGATACCAAACTAATATTATAATGGCGTAATTTTTATTTATGTTTTTATTAACTCTAATTCAATCCGCAACTATTTAAGTAATTTAGCTGAAATTTGGAATAAAGATAGATTATACACTATGGATGAACTCGCAGTCAATGTAGTTTTTATTCGGTTTAGGAAAATGATAGTATATAAAAATGACAGCTGATACCAGTCCTCTGTGAAACAGTCCTTTGCTGCAGTTTCCCCTGTGCAGCTTGGTCAAAGGCGTCCGCGATGTCCTGCGCTTGGTCTGTGATGAGCATGTGCAAGCCCTCGCCCTTGCCGCAGTGCGAGCCGCCCTCGAAACAGAACCGTCCCTCCACCACGCCGTAGCGCCTATAAACATAACAGATCTTTCGTATTAATAAAATTTTGCATAAATCTTAAAAAAATCTTAAATTAATAAACAAAACAAACTGCCTGGTTTCAGCAAAAAAAACTGCCTTACCACAGCACAGGGTATAAACTAAGATGTTGCAAAGTTGTGGTTGAAACTCAACTTAAATTTCAGTGTAGCGTTCCCTTTCTTTTATATAATACCATAGTATCATATTTATTGAGGGAAAAATATATGTGAAATGTAGCATATCGGTACATTGTATCTATATTCCTTAAAACAATGGGGTCAATGAGGGTCTGAGATCAATATTTCCGTTTTTATTATGGTACAGGGAAAAAACTACCAACCTCAATCAAACTTCTGTTATCAGCTTATAGGCCACAGCCCTCATAGGCCCTTTCTAACATAGAAGGATTTCCTAATTATTATTTAATGTAGTCTGAGGGATAGAGTTTAGACCCTTCACACTGCTTTAATGCCGGTTGACGGGCTATTTTAATACATATTCTTCCCGAGCTTTTCATGCAGGTAAATAGTAACTATGCCGATAAATAGTGTTGGATTGGTGCTATTCTGAAGAGTGAGATTTACTTTGGGGCAATATCCATTAGCTATTTTTTGTGAACTACTTATAAATAGGCTAAGTTAGCGTAATGTCATTTTAACGATTTTTCAAAAGCTATTTCGCTCCATATTTTTCGGTATAACGGAAAACTAACATTAAGGGATCATCCCTCACCCGCTCAACAAACCGTGACTGTCACAATTTTAAAAATCCGTGCATCACGCCATTGTTGGCAAGAGTGGCGTCACTTCAAAGAGCGCCGACAAGATGGCGGCAGTATAAAACGTACTCGGCGTCGGAAGTCGACGCCATTAACCCGCCGGCGGCCAGACCAGCAACATCGTAAACCAGCAGATGCCGTTTATGGACCAGTCGGGGAATGATCGAGTTTTATTGTTAGTGTATGGCGACTGCATTCAGACAAACTCAGTTTTATGGTCCGTTTCAGTTTTATTTGGGCGAATTCGTCGCGGGGCGTCTTAAACTTTTATGGACTGGCGCTTCCGCTGTTATGAACTACTGTAATGGTTCGAGAGAATGAAATTTGTTTATCGGGGTTTGACGGTTTGGAAGCTTTATGGCTACTATTTTATAAGAGGAAATAGTGGAACAGATGTTATAGTTTCAATGGTTCTTTTTGACATGCAAATGTAGGAGATCTTGGCATACATTAAGATAGATACGTTACCTTCGTACTGCATACACATAATATTTGTTTCGCGACACCACATGCATATTTATTAACATTGTATACAAAACTCACACCTTAACACACACTAAAAGTGCGACAGGAAATACGCAAAGCGTAAGAGTGAAAGGGACAGCTATTTGTATCACGAATAGTTCACTCAGCCCTAGAACACGCTGAAGCCTGAAGGTGCAACTGAGCTCGTATTGGACAATTTACTTAGTTTTAAAGCTTCACTTTCAGTCCGCGTATAACCGATCTACCTCTTTTTTCTCTTGTTATATCATAGGGTCTTAGCAACAATTTATTTCAACAAGATATAAATGACTAACATTAAAGTCTAACGTAAGGCTTTAACTTTGAAGAAAAAAAATGATTTGAAACTATTGCCGTGCTATTGGTAGAATCACGTACCCCAAAGTTGTGTGTACCTAACAAAATTGTATGTGGGCCCCGTGGTGGGTCTTAAGAAACATCTGACTCTTTTTCCAGTATTAGTTGCAAATGATGTTAATACGATGAACCAGTTACCTCAAATGAGCAAGTTCCCATAGTCCCAGAAGACGTAGAGGCACACCACTTGTCAAAGCGAACCTTCTCCCCTGGAGATGTAGCCTCGCTGGTCCCGCAGGCAGCTTCTTGGACCCCCCACCACCAATCATAACCAGGTACTCCTTAGAGGATCCTAGCTGACCCCCCACTTTCACTTGCCACGCTATCAGTCTTTCCCTGGTCTCGAATGCAAGCACCTGTGACACACACATTATAATATATAACACTTTATAAACCAGATTCACTTTTAACTCATCCAAGTCTTTTCTTCAGCGCTTCAACAGAGTTAATGCTACTAAAGAGCAGTCATGATGTTCTGGTTGTTTATGCACTATAACTGATATTTTGACTGATTACTATATTTTGTAAGTGATGACGGCAGAAGTTTGCCTACTATGCCGATAAGTTTAGTACGTACTAGCGAAATGAAGACTATATCGGTTGAAGTTTACACATAGGCGTGTTTCCGATGGATACAAATAACAATCGGTGATCTAGCAACACCACCAATACAGCAAAATATTGGTTACCATGTCGGAAGTCATGTGGACAGATGACAATTTGAACTACAAATGTCGGATGTCGGTCTAGTCGATTGGCCTTAGTATGCAGGATTAAGTTTTCGACGATAGTGACATGAAACATCCACGACCTGTTAGTTTGTTATTTATTTATCCAACGAAGACTTATATTAGTGATTACCCAGTGACAATTATGCCTCCTAATCGGGAGCCCGAGGTTCGAATTCCGGATGAACGAAAACATGGATAAGAAACCTGCACGCTAAAGATTCTTACAATATTCTCACAGGTGTGTTAACGTGCCAACTCGCAATTTCCCAGCATTATGGGAGGAGATCTGTGACACTGTTTTTAAATGGGTATATGACATGGTTTTGTGTCGTAAACAATGACGAAATACGCTACGCTATGGTGATGGGAAAGATGTGACATGTATGTTGAAGCCTAAAATTTCGAAAATATGGCCAGCTCACCAATGCTCAATATGGTACAGTCACCTCTGGGATGGATCTGCAAAATATCAGCTCGATGCACTGGACTCAGTTGATCGCCGCGCACGCAAAATAATCGGCAAGGAATCGTTAACACGGGCAAAATTGCTCAGACTAGAACACCGACGCAAGGTTGCCTGTTTAGCAGTTTTTTACAGGATATACTTTGGAGAGTGTGCTCAAGAACTCCACAATTTAGTACCTCCTTCACCTTTCTACCATAGAACCGCAAGACGCCGGGAGAAGTGGCATCCTTATGTGGTTGATGTCCAGCAAGCTCGAACGAAACGATTTTCATCCACGTTTCTGATACGTACCGCTAAGGTGTGGAACACCCTTCCAGCTTCTGTGTTCCCAGCCAAATACAACCTGAGTGCCTTCAAGAGAAGAGTGAATAGGCATTTTTTAGGCAAGCGCGCTCCATCCTAGACCTCATCATTTCTGTTCATATGATTGTAGTCAAGCGCAAGCCTATCCATAATAATAAAAAAAAAAAATGGCATGGCGCGTCGTACATTTCGGTACCGCTGACAGCACATACCGCTGTTCGTCGCATACATTAGCGCCATTTTACAGTTTTAACAAATAAAAAATCCGGCTTCAGGGTGGAGCCAAAAATGTATGTGTGGCGTCAGTAAGTGTTGATCCTTTGATATGTTTAATCAATGGTTTAACGTACCACGGTGACATCTTGGCAGATAATAGCGATGGTGTTGGACTCCTTGTCCAGCGTGAAGCCGGACTCGAAGCCGAGGAAGTGCTGCAGCGAGAGGGACGCCTTGGTCTGCCCCTTCTTGTAGCGGTCCTTGGGGTCGCGGTACAGCTGCAGGTGGAGGCAGTCTGCGACAAAACAAAATTACTCTTTACAACTCTTGTTAACAAGAAGTAACTCTTGATTACGTGATATTGTTTTACAGGTATATTTTATAGGTTTAGGTTAGGTTACCTTAATGAAATAAACAACTATAATAATAATAAATAATAATTTCAAGACATTTTACATCCATAACTATGGGACAGTATATTCTGGCAGCAAGTAACTATGATGCCGTCGCCACTGTACGTAGGCGCTGCAGAGAGGACATTGCGTTTTTGGGCATGAGCGAACATTTTAGAGGTGCTATAGCGCTACGACAGCCTCAACAGTATCCTAAAGGCCTATATTATATTGAGTTACCAGTTGGAATAGACAATTATAACTCTGAAGGTGATAATTTAAAAACTAGGATCGTGAGGTTTCAAGTACCTGATTGAAAATAAAATCAAGCAACATTCGACAAACTATTGCGCTTACCTAATTCGGGTTTAGCACTACTTAACTATAACGTAATCTAATAGAACCCTAATAAAATAAACCCAACAGACAAACAGAGTTTTTCAGAGCATAATTCACAGGAACAAAGTTCGGGATCATTATTTCGCACGTAATGATTTCGCAAATAAAAAATATAGCTCCGTAGTAATTAATTCCTCTGGTGCGCTCGGCACTAGAGTTCTTTCTGGTGCAGAAGTCAGTAATTAGCGAGTGAAGGGTTCGCTCCAATTACGACCGGCCGAGGCGCGCTCCAATTAGGAAGGGTCCGTTCCAATTGGACCGAATTAGGGCTTACTGAACCACGGTATTGAGAATAGTGACGGCCGATGACGCAGGGGTATAGTGCCTATTATAGACTAGATATTGTCGTAGACGAATTGCTGTTGGATACAAAAATTTTCATTACTCCACTCATTTCTGAAATCTGGACCAGTCTTATTCGATTTCAGAAAAAGAAGGGATTTTGTCACTGTAAGAATTAAAAATAACTACTCACTTAACTGCTCTTAAATCCCCTATCTATCCCTTACGCTATACGCATGTCATAATGTTCTCCATTTGAAGCCTGGCTGCATAATTCTGGGTACATTATTGTCTTTAAAATGATATTTCTTGTAAGAGAATTATAAAATATCACAGATGCAACTAACACGTCGTTATTTGCATCCAGTTCACAATATATGGTTGATTTGAGTTTTCAATTTTTTTTAGTACAATAAAATGATGCGAAGAGCGAGCCGATGATCTGTTCGAGAGATTCACCTGACGTTAAGTGATATGCCTGCCCATGTCAGATGCAGCGCATCCCACCGCTTTGCATTGCAATATCATATGACGCATTGCAATGCGCTCATCATTCTAAGACATCATCAAGTCTTATTTTGCCCTGAAATCACTTTGGCTTACATTTTTAGATTGACTGACACTAAGTACCTACCGGACGAACTCCTCAAGTAATTAAAGTATTATCACAGTTATGAAACCTCAGGATATTATGAGCAATGGGCATCCGAACAAATTACGTACACTTTTTTCGTACAAGCAAAAAATAGCGCCATTTGTCAAAATTCTATAGATGACTGCTAAGCGAACTACAGCGTGGTGATAAGACAAGCATTGTTGGCACTGATAAACTGGCGACATTGCTTCGCGCCGTCTGCCCTGTGTTATGTATATGGTATTAGTATTATATTTTGTTTAACAGTACTTTAGTATATCTTTTCTTTTATGTGACCATTCAGGTAAGGAAAGGTTCTTTTATCGTAAAAGCCAATCCGATAACGAAGTTCGGTGTAAGGATTTAACACGTGGCTCAATTATCGATAGTTGCGGGCGGGCGGGGGCGGGCGGAGAGCGGAATTAGTGCGCACTAGAGCGCGGTATTGACTCCCAGCTAATGTATTTTATTTGCTATTGTTATTTCAACTTTAATTAAAATCACCTGTTTTAACTCCACTGTATCTTCATTCATTTATGCCTTCTTTAGACAAGCGTAATCTTTTAGGATTAGCCGGAATCTATTAAAGAATATTGGTGCCAAATCTGTTGTGCAGAATCTCTAAACTTTGAAAATAGATGCTAAACTGGGAGACGCGGGTTCAAATCCCGTCGTGTAGGATGATTTTTATACGACAGTAGTTAAGTTTAAGTAAAACCTCAAGTGAAGCTACATAGATTTATATACGAGTATACAGGTCGTCGCTCGTGTGAAGAACTATACAAATTAGACTATAATTTGGGTAAAACTCGAGTTACAATATTTAAGGTTTAAATTATTCGAAATTTTGATCGGTATTCGGAATTTGATGTATCTATAACGTATCAACAATAAAAGTCAGAGAATCACAACTCATCCCAGCGGGTTCACAAAAAGCGTAAAGTAACGGCCGTCAATATGGGCGGCGGGTAGATTTACGGATATTGCCAAAAACAGAATAAAAGCCGAGTCGTGTTTTTGCTCATGACAAAATCTCGCGAACCGTTTTAGCATTGACTAAATTTAACCCTAATCATTAGTACTTTTGACGACGACGTAGTCTGTTGCATTTGGCATGCTTTCGGATTTAGGCGAGAAGTCTCGGATTCGATTCCCAGCACGAAGCAGCTATATTATATTTTGTCATTTCTAATTTTTTTCTAGTAAAAAGAAAACAGTGGAGATTCGGTCACAGCTGGTTAGCTACCATCTTTTCGCCAAGTAATAAAGAGGAAGGTAGCCACACTAACAGGCAACTCCGGTAACAAAAGAGAGGTCGGTTATAATTTTCTTTACCTCTTACGTCTATGGCTTAATTGTTTTATTGAAAAAAAAAAAATCACATCCCCGATTGAACTACTACTCTGCAAACGAAAATACGATTAATACCGTAATATTTACGATTTCGAATGGGAAGTCCACGAATGATAACCAAAAAAAAATACTGCTATTACCTTGTTTTATGCTCTTCTTGTGGATAGCGTACTGGCAATCTCGTAGTTGTATTTTTATTTATAAGGTTACGATCATCAATCTTCATGAGTGTACTCAAATGTAACAAAACAATGTACCTACCTGATTTTAGATAATATTGAAGGTTTGCTTAATTCATTTAATCCATTAAACTACTACACAGTACATCCAAACACAAAATGAATTTATTAATACATATCAGTAAAGTGATATATTAAAGGTAACCCCCAAAAAGAATTTTCTTTTCTATTCCGTAAGAGAGAGCTCCCTGGGGCCGGAGGGAGCCCTCGTCGACTCAATTAACTCAGCTCATAATTGCAGCTGAAACTTCCACTTATTACTTTTAAAAACGGGAGCCGACGTTATTCTATCTACATTTATAGAGATGCTACAGTTTTGTTCGCATTAGCTCGTTGCACTGATCTGAGCGGAGCTTGTCGAGTGTCTTTTATGATGAACATCGCTTTTATACGTTTAAATTTTTTTTGCTTGTTGTATGAGCTTATGTTTCATTTAATTTTATAATTATCCTCCATTTATGTTCTGTTGTAAACAGAATATAAGTGGAGAGGAGGTTACCCTCCACGAAATGGGTAAGACTGGCTTTTAGCCATGTAAATCGTGTTAAAAACTGTTTGTTGTGAGTATTGCAGCGATTGTAAGAAAGTTTATTTAGTTATCGTGATGTTTCAAAAGCCTAGATCCCCAGATATGACTTATTTTCTAAAAAAACAAAATGTAGGCCTCCGAGTAGTATTTATTACGTGTATTGAATGCCGGCAAACCTTGCTAAATTGATGAGATGACCAATTCATAGGTACCAAGTGGGAAAGGTAAATAAATTCAAATAGTTATACACTTTCTATTGACCACAACTACCGTCTACCGCCAGACGCTAACGTTTCCAAAAATATAGTAAGATCGCTCTACATTCTATTGTTATCATATTTTATTTAAGAGACTATTTTAAATATAATTTTATTCAGGCAGACCAATCATAAGGGCCAAACATCAACCAGAGTTCCAGACACCAAAACATTCAGCTTTTTTTTTTAATCTACAGCTACGGGGTAAAAAAAGAGTTCACGCGAGTGCAGTCCTGTGCGTTCACTAGTGTTCATTATATTAAGCCCCTTGTTGGCTACATCGTAATCTGTATATAATTACCTCTAACGAGATATAGTGTTGCTAATTAATTCATACCGTCCCAGATTATGATAATATTAGCTCAAGGTGTGTGTAATATATTTGTGTGGTTCCGACTTAGTCGTGTACTTGCATTATTACATAGTTTACGATTATATGGGAAGTAAGCTGCTTTGATAAGTACCTACAGGTAGAATTGCATGTTAAGGGGTTGAATTCGACGCCTGGTAATAGACATAATACAGGAATTGGAATTTACTGCCAAGTACAACAATTGTTACAATGTTACAAGTGTTACAATGGTTTGGTCTGGATAGGTGGCTTTGTCCGCGGTTGGTTACCAACATAGAAGGAAAAAGTGCTTAGCTGGTATACAGAGTAAGTCTGGGTTGGTTATTCCGCTGTGTTAAGTAGCTAGTCATTTCACTGCGGAGCAAGTGCTAAGGGCACTACGATTGCAAGAAATTACAGAGCATAATGAAGTCTTGAAAACTGTTGTATTAGGTGACGAGGTGGTATGAAATTGCGCTGCAGTATCTGACCTCTATTATACAATGCCAGACCTCAAATTGTCAACGCAAAATTAAAGACACTTGATTGTCGCCATACTGGCGCTTGTTGCGTATAACCCGGCATGAGCGTCCATGGAACTAAAATAAAATCACATTCAAAACTACGGTCACTAGCAACCCATGTTAATTTAGTATTTGGACCTTCAAGGGGAGCGCTTCAAATTGGCTTAAAAATTAACTGATAATTGTATAGAATGTTTGATCCAGCGTATTAGTATAATAGAGAAGATCAGTGCCTTGGATGCACTGGTACTGATACGAGTACATGCAGGCCTGTAATAACAAAAATAGTTTTTTTTCGCAATTTTCGTCATTATTAATATATATAAGTGTAGTAGGTGATAAAAGTAATGAAGCCTTTATTTTCCATAAGAGAGAATGTCTGTGCCCAGTTGCGGAATATATAGGGCTGAGGTAGAAATAAGTCCAGCGTGAAATACATAGCTGATCAATGTTTTAATCAACACAATTATCACTAAGCCTATCAGTCTATCAACATCAGTGTCTCATAACGCCATTACACTGACAAGATTAGGTGCAGAGTTGCGAACTAGGCGGCTCCTAGCGAACGTCGCGCTCGCGTACTTTGCCAAGTCATAACCGATGTATAGAGTCGATTAGATCAGGAGGGGTCGCAAGATAATAGGTAATCTATATTATTATTACACTGACTACACCACATAGATAATCTATATTAATATAACACTGACTACAACGATTATTGTGACAAGCTTGGCCCTTGGGTTTATTTCACCTGAGCGAATTTTGACCTTTGCATTCAATTATGCAAGTAAATAAGCAAAAATCCAACGGGATAGAAGATTGCTTCTTGACCAACGACCTACATTTTTATATATAAAAAAATTCTTCATAAAGTAGTGCGCCTCAAATGCAGTGATTCACACGCATTGCAATATCATACGACACAATGCACTGTGCTCATCATCCCGAGATGTTAGTTCTTAATCTCAGTAATCAAGTCAGCTTACACTGCTCTCTAAACTAATTCTCAATAATTGTATTAATTTACTGCTTCACTTCTACCAATCTTCCGTTAACTTCTACCACTTGTTACTCAAAATCCTTCTTTCAATCTTTTGCTTTTACCTATTGGCGAAAACCAGTGATTAGCTGTAAGATAATTAGACGTAAGACTAGTCAGTAAAATTAGTTGTAAGTTTTCGTATGAAAAATAAAATAAAATAACTGGCACTGCGGTAGAACCTACCCGAACGAACTCCACAAGAAGAGTACTATAAAAATTAAGAGATTCTGTAACTGCGTTACTAAAAAAAAAAAAATAAGGTGCTGACAACTTAAGTCTAACGTTGGGTTATTTTTAACCGACTTCAAAAAAAGGAGGAGGTTCTCAATTCGTCGGAATCTTTTTTTTTGTATAACGATATTCTAGAAAACAACTTCCCCAGCTTAGATGTTCTCAGTAAAGGAAAACTTAGGATTTCATCATAAGTAACTGATCTCTTTCGATTCCAGTCTAGCAGGATGGCTTCAATACAACTGATGACTAAGTTAGCATCAGCTCAAAAAAGCGAGCTACGGTTCAATTTATACCAATTAATAGGGGTTATCAACTAGGCATACCTACTCCTTCCAAGGAAGTAATAACATCGTTGACTGCTTCGTTACCATCAACAGAAAAAGTAGTTTAGGTAGGTACCTACTATAACTTGTAATTGAATAAACAACCATCATGTGGTTATTCCCAACTGTCAAAATATAAAACGTGGAAACCTATTCGGGTGCAAAATTGCATTCATATGTGAGATGTGAAATATAAACGGTGGTAGAATTAATTCGTCACATCAATGTAGACTATTGTTTTTTTATAATTTTTTGTACGAATATTGGAAAACGTATTGTTGTCATTGGATATTAATGCAGCTGAAATTTTTGACGACGTATTTTATGAAAATGTGTGCGGCTTTATTGGTTATTATTTTAAATGCTCTCGTTATTTTAATGAAAACACAAAAACATGCAAAATATTTACCAAATATGTATTTTTTCCATTAAGTAGGAAGAAAGAAAAGAATTTCGACAGCGATTGTAAGCAAACTGTACATAAGGCTAATAATTATTTTTAACGAAAAAACCTTTTTTAGAACAAACCCTTCTCATTTTTTTTAAATCAATACGCTTTCAGCAAGTTATTTGTCTTGCCATGTAGGTATTGTCATCCAAACTTAAAACAAAATTTCAGCTTAATTCATTGTAGAAATCTTCTTTAAAATTGAGTTGCAATATTTCACCCGAATAAAAAATACACTGTAAGTTAAAAAAAAGCTTATAAAGAATACTAATGTCCATTATTAGGCTTAAAATAAATGCGATTAAAAAAAAACTGGACAGATCTGTACACTTCTCAACTCGTATTTCAATAATAATTACTGTAGTTAGTAACACAAATCAAACACTAGGTTATAGGTATCATACTCCCAGTACGCGAATCCAAACGATCTGTTTGACCTATTCATTAGTCAATCGCTAAATGGCAATCACGGCGTAACAATCACGGGTAGCAATCACGCAATCACGCAGGGAAATATGGGGGCATTTAATTATGCATGATTTAATGCCGCCATTATTGCAGTTTTCACTGTGATCAGATATCGCCCCTCCCACTCCTGAAAATGGATACTGTGTGACGTTTGTAATTGAATATTGACAATGTTATATCTAATATATTAATAGAGGTTCAAGAGGTAGCCCTCGACTTCAAAAGTGCAGCAAAAAATACTTTGCCCAAATTGGCAAACGCGAGCAGTCGCTACACAATTTTAAACGCACACTAGCATCAGTGTACCATACTAATTTCAAATTGACACTCACACTACAAAAAAAAGTAGCCGCACTCACGGAGCTGTCGTATTTTGGTCGGGCTCTATCTAGTCGGAGCGCCAGCTATAAATCTATGTCTAATATGTTACGTATTATGTCCCATTTAGTAATAAATCTGCTGATTAAACTTTCCGAATCAGGGATCAGGGTTCAATTCACTTTTCATCATGAAAGGAAGCTGCTGAATTTGGTATTATTAGTGGGTAAATATTTAAACTGATTAAAATACAAAATTTTACACACGGGCAGGAAACAAGATTAATGATAAATATTTATGGGTTTGTTTTTTGTTTGATTACATTGAGTGATACATTAATAGGTAGGCACAGTAGGTAGGTACGTATTATTTATTTTTGTAGCTATAATTTTGTTCGAACGTATAAACACGAATTATACTCGTACATGTAAGAGCAAAGAACAAAGAAAATAAGCAAAGCCTTTTAAAATTCTAAGTCTTTTAAAAGAAACTTTTATCATTAGCTGTTACTCATGGTGACTGTGACGTAGGTACAGTGTTTGAGCGGGAAATATTTGTTTCGTATTCTTGTTAACTTGATGTATTATATTATAAGTAACTATAATGACAGCCGCCGCCTGTTTGACAAAGGCCTTAATAACGAAAGAACAAAGTTCAACAAATTGTCGCTACAAATCTCTATATTTATTCTTTACGGCACGACTTTGTAATACTTACTCGTAAATTATATGCGTGTGTATCAACTAGACATTTTTTGAAAATAAATCAATTAAAAACGCATTATTAGCCTCTTTAGTAGACTTGAGATTCAAGAAGTTAGATTTGAGACCTAACTTTTACATTGTACGTATGATGCTACATAATGGTCCAAAATACGGGTTTCTAATGAAGTCGTAATTTTTTTCTATTTTTGACATAAACCCAACTTAAATTTTATGAAACTTGAAATTTGAAATAAACACAGCCTCAGTTTGCAAATAAAAAGCAGGTTTGTAACGAGAAGAATAGGCAAAAAAAATAAGTGCTGAAGTAAGTTGCCGTAACAACTTTTAATAACGGAGAACAGTTCTTGAATTTCGTATTTTTCCAGTGTCGTATCGTAGTTTGTAAAAGCTTGTAGCGAAGGAAGACGGATCGGTCCACGGCGCGCGACGAATGTCGGCAATAATTTACGCCATTGTTAACATTTCCATCGCGGCAAAGACAATGTATCTTTTACACTGATACCACTGAAAAAGATACGATACAGTATACTACCCTTTTTATAAACCACTATAAATTGCTTTTTGTCATTATTCTAGGAATATTGTTACATCTTAAAAATTGTATTTGTCTGCAATTTAAACATGTGTTCTTTGTATCTGAAACATGGCAAACAAAGTGGTAACTTATCAGAGGTTTTATTTAAATTTCGAAATGGCTTTCAATTAGAAAGCTCTATATTGAAAAAAAACAAATGCATACAATAATAACTCTGAAAAAAGTATTGTTGTTTTTTGTTCTTGATTGATTTTGAAAATTTCTGCCTAGGTAAGTACTACTCAGTTAAAATTTCCACGCATTGTTTGGGTTATTGCAAAGTCCTATACAAGCCTTGGCCACAATTTGGCATTGATAGACTCATGTATGTGTGCTTCGGAGCTGCTTCGGCCAAAATTTACACGTTCGTCCATCAACACCTCGTCTACTACACTGTGTACTTTGTTTAATGACATTCATTTTACTAATGGAGATATCGTATGATATAATTTCATACTCTACAGTGTACACCACTATGAATAATAGAAAAATCGATTAAATAAATGTGGGTATCGTGATTTAGTATATCATAGTAATGTTTTCATTTCTTGCTTTTTTTTCTCCATTCCTGACACTGACGTTTTCCAAAAGTCGACTTATTGTCCTAAAATTGGGGCAAAGAATAATTACTTATTTATGACAAGACTTGAATAAATACTGGTCTGTTTATTGTTAAGGGACTTATTTTTATTTCTACTATAAATATACAATTCCATTTATATGTACCTATACTTTTGTATAAATATAATATAAAAACCGTAGGTATAGAGCTGACTTTGCTTTGGTACCGGTAAATTAAATCGTGACAACTCTATTTTTCCATTACTCCTAAGTTTTACAAAGACCAAGTTAAAAAAAAGATCATAAAGTGATCATTGTGGTTAATCTTAGAAGACTCGCTCCTTCTTTGCTTAGGTTTCACGCCCAGATTTTGAGAACAAAAAAACTTTCTTATTTCTTACTTACATCATAGTGGGAATCTACCACGAGTTTGAATTAGGCAAAGATGAGGTAGTGCATAAATAAATGAAGTTTTGACTTTATTGTTATAGTGCTTCACACACTAGGTATAATTTTATAAATGTGAAAAGTGTATCAAAATTAACGCTACCAACGGGATTCGAACCCGTGACCACCACCTGTCGCGGGTGATCGCTCTTCCACTGAGCTATAGTAGCGAATACCGTTGGCACGATAATTTCGATAAATGAAGTTTTCACTTCAGTAAGACTTTTCGTGATAAAGCCGGTGAATTTTCTTTTTGAAGCAGGATGAAAATTATCTTTTATCCAGCAAAAAATAAGGGTTGTCGTGAGGTTTCTAAAAGCCAAATCAGGTAGAGGTAACGTACGTTTATCATTTATTCATCAATCACAATTTGTGTTGTCTTTTCAAAAGATAATGCATCT
Organism: Coenonympha glycerion; assembly: GCA_963855885.1. Lineage (NCBI taxonomy): Eukaryota > Metazoa > Arthropoda > Insecta > Lepidoptera > Nymphalidae > Coenonympha > Coenonympha glycerion. The sequence continues at coordinate 341,829 of OY979645.1, forward strand.
CAAAAAAATATTTCTTTTTTACATCCACCCAATGAGAAACATGGCGGATTATAATGGATTCATGTGAAGATTAGATGCAAAAATAAAAGACAAGCCTATGTAGTATCTCAAAATTATAAAATGTCTAACTATTCAATAAATAGAAGATAATTTTATTATCTGTATAGTTTTAAGTAAAATATGACTGACTCACGAATCCAATCTACACACTCAAACCACTAGACAGTACGACTGGGCTGGTATAAGTTGATGGCTATTATGACGTAAGCATCCACTAAGAAAGGATTTTAGAACATTTAATTGAGTTTTAAGTATTTTAGAAGCTATAAATAAATAATAAATAGTAACTAATAGCTAGCCGGTGTATAAAACAAGTAGAAATTTCTTTTCGACTTAATTAGAGATCCGCAATTACAGTAAACCCGCTTCCTTTTAGTGTTCCGTATCAAAGCCCCTTGGCAGCGCTTACCTACTCGTACTTGCTACTAATAAACTAGAAACAAAAGCGAGGCGAATTCCTGTACACAATACAATGAAGCTTGTTAGTTGAATTTTTTCTTGATTTCTTTGATTTCTTGCTGTAGTTTTTGAGGCTTCCATGTCATGTACTAATTTGACTTTACAAGTATAATTTGTCGAGTTATCACCTGATGATGCTTCAGTCACATAATTGGGTCGAAACGTGTGTCAAAAAAGTTTTTGAAATATACATACAGCAAAATACACACGTACTCGTTGGCAAACCTCCGACAAGGGGCCTGATTGCGTAAGAAACCCGTATTGATCATTATCGTAATAATTTGAATATACTGATGAATACGTTATTCTAACACAGATGGACGGACGACATTAAGAGAGTCGCAAGAAGTCATTGGATACGCGTGGTACAGAGTTGTGTCCAATAGTGGACGTCCATCGACTGAAACGGACAGCAAGACAATTGTATATTTTAAGAGATAATGTGTAATGTTCTGAAGGAATTTGTAACAAATCGGCAGGTGCGAAGGGCCTGTCGAGTCGTATTAATCAGTGTCATCGTACCCTCACTAATGTATTCGCGAAAGTTTGCCTGAGCCGACTCATCGCTGACTTTCAGGCAAACAGGGTGTTACTTAGTGGAAACGAGTTTGGGAGGCTTACCGAGTGTCAGGAGGCAAGGGTTCCCAAATAACTGCAATTGAGCAGGAGACACGGGTCAGTTTGAAAATTCATAATTTATTTTTGAATGTTATTAAATCCAAATCGACTTAAGTTCGGTCTGGTGGGAAGCTTCCACAGCAGCAGTCGTTTTTATCACCCTATGGGCAAAGACACATCAAGAAACCGCATACCGATGCGATGCTGTGTAGCAACATGAGCTACTTACCTCTTCAAAGTTAGTACGGTAATACGGTGGGCCGCTGCTTGAAAAATAATGAACTAATAGTTCAATTGAATACATTGTTCGAACAGTTAAAATATCAATGACTTCATCAAAATCAATTCAAGGCAAAAAGCCAATATTATAGACCACATCTGAATCACAAAGTTGAGAGCCTCTGGCATAAGGTGACGAAGGTATGGCAAATTTTTATTTGGACGAATCTGTAATTAGATTTGTTGCACGCGATCAGAATAAATTGTACCTCATGTTGATATTCTCTGATACCTCTCAATAAAAAAACACAGTTTTCAACCCCTGACACAAACACAAGGTGATGTTATCAATAATTTTGAACAGTTCTTTTGCGGTGTATGTGTGTGCTATTTTCCTAATGACGTCACTCAATTTGGCCAAAGGTCTGCCAACCGTGCGCTTTTCCGTGCCGGCCGCCATGGCCTCAATGTCCGTCTGTTTTACGAGCTTATGTCAGCCCATTGTCACCCAGTGTCCCCAGTGACTCTGGTCTACGTCTACGGATCTCCACATTTCTGATTTGATCACGTAGAAATACTCCATCGCTGAGTGAAAAAATATTGTATCAAAAAATTAAGTTGGTAATGGACAGTATTATTTGTGAATAGTTTTCAATGGGAGCCAATATATTTGTAGTGCTCGAGTAGGCACGAGTGGGGCATAGCCAACAGACACAGAGGCAATTTCCGAAAACAAATACAATTGGATTGGAAAGGAAATATCTGGAGCGGCCTGATTGGAGGACTCTACAAGTTGATAAAACAAAAGGTCACTCCTCGTCATTCAGCCTTGCGTTCGATAATAATAAAAGCATTATTTTGTTCCCGGAGCGGATAAATATATAACAATACAATAGTCCTTCGCTTTGCTCTCGTATTCTATTTAGAGGAAGTTATAAATGGAAAAGCATTGTGTTGTACTTAATTTTATTTATTTTATAAAACTATAATCGAACTTAATTAAAATAATGTTTAATAAACTTCTGGTATTTTTGATGATCTTTGACAGTTCTTTAATTTGATGACCTTGAACAGCGGGCTCTCTGATCAAATTCTCTCTGTGGGATCAAATTTCCAGTACGGGGTTTTTAGGATTTCATAATTTCTAAATTCTGGTGGAAGTTTCGACTGTGATCGGTTACCAACACCCGGTAAAGACCACCAAGTGATTTAGCCCTCCGGTGCAATGTTATGTAGCAACCGTTGTCCGTTAGGGAATATTTAAGTATTTACAAGATTCAAATCATTTATTTCAAGTAGTGGCCAATATGAAATAAATGATTTGAATCTTGAATCTTTACCCCTTTTAACGGCCCATTATCCCGGTTTTTAGCGACTACGCCACTTTTCAAACCAATACAAAGTCATGAAAAAATAGTTTTTTTTCACTGTTAAAAATACATATTAAAGATACATGCCTTATCTTTTTAATGGCCTCATGAAAACACGATAAGTTAAACTTGCCTCGATCATAAAAATTTTTGAAAACAGGTCGTTTTTATTCATTTTTATAATGGCATTTCCAAAGCTTTTGACTAAAGTTCATAAAAATTTTACGTAAAGTAAGCTCATTGTATTACCTATCCATTGGATAGACAGATTTTAAATTAAAAAATTGCTGCAAAATTTCGCCTAACAGAAGTCATAAAATGGTCTAACGCATCGAATAAGCGATGTACTCAGTGGCTCACGAGCCTCCATACGAGAAGGACCTGCGCAAGTTTTCATGACTCACGCTCCTTTCGCGCTAAAATTATTTATTTTTTAAATGCGCTCGGAAAAAAAAACTATCTGACAGGAAGCGAAGGAGAATTAAAAAAAAATATATAGTAAGTGTTACTTGAGTTTATCAAAATACCTAGTCCTCAAAAGCTCCGAAGAAACTCTGATACGAACTAAGAAAATAATGGTAGGTAGAGTAAATTCCACCACGTGCAAATAACATCACGCGTAACCACAGTCTAAATACCACCAGTGTGTCCGGGATCGAACTAACGATAATTTAAGGGAGTGTTCTATAGCTCATTACAAGCAAAAAAAAAATCCCCCACAAAGGGGGGGCGCCCCCTCTCCCCCTCCCCTGTAGAGCCATTTCAATTTTGTATGCGTTTTTTGGGTATGTGCACACAAAATCAGTAATAAATTTAAAGTCTGTTGCTTCACATGTCCTTAAATGGTCTTATTCGACTGGATACAATACTCTCCATTGCTGGATACCTAATAATAGTGTAAAACGTAAAAATAAAAATAAGTAATTAAAAAACACGATTGCCCTGTTATAAAACGAACTAAAACGTAAAAAACGAGATATTTTAGTTGAATAGATAAATTCATATGGCAGTCGGGGGACCTCTTAGAATAGAAGTTGTTCCTTAGAACAGCCCCCCGACTGCCATATGAATTTATCTGTTCAACTAAAATAACTAGTTTTTTACTTTTTACACGACTGCCCATAAAAAGGAGTGTAATGTTTTTAGGGTTCATGTATGTATGTATGTATGTATGTATGTATGTTTGTATGTATATATGTATGTTTGTGTGTATGTGTGTATGTATGTATGTATGTATGTATGTATGTATGTATGTATTTATGTATGTATTTATGTATGTATGTGATGTTTCTTTATTCCTCCATAACTTCTGAACGGCTTAACAGATTTAGATATATGGGATATCGTTAGAATCCTTGGATCCTCCCGAGTAACATAGACTATATTTTTTTGGGAAAAATCAATATGGCGGATGTGAGGCGCCATTTTCAAAAGTGGAAAAAATTTTTTTTCATCAACTATCATAATATGGGTATCAAAATGAAGGTATTGGAGACTAGTAACAGAAAATACCTTCACCTAACTGCTGACCATCACTAAAAACATAAAATAAAAATAAGTAATTAAAAAATTAAAAAAAAAAACAGCCAAGTGCGAGTCGGACTCGCGCACCGAGGGTTCCATACTACAAAAGAAGTAAAACATTAAAAGAAACACTTTTGTTCAAGAATTCACGAGTATAATTTACATGTAGGTACTTTTGTTGGCGAACCGCAAACCTAACTTTGTTTTCGGCGGTTTATAGTTATTATCAAAACAAAAGTATAAAAGTAAGGGAGTTGATTTTATTTTTCCTGTAAAATATACGTTAACTTCTATTGATCATAATTATTTCAGATTTTTCGATTGATAAACTTCGGAGATAAGGGGGGGGGGAACGGTATTTTTTTCGACAGTTGGCCCAATAAATGCAAAAGTATCGGGCATAAAAATAAATAAAAATCGGTTTTAGAATACACAAGTAACACCCTTTCATATGATATCCCACTCATCACTCACGGATTTATGATAATAGCGTAGATAAAGTAGTGTATGAAACTCTACATAATTAGGTATTAAAACACTCGTGTGATACTATTAAAAAACTCACACCCATGTTTTAATACCCCCCATTATGCATCCGTTTCATAAACTACTATTTAGTTCGTTTTATAACAGGGCAGTCGTGTTTTTTAATTGTTGAAACTGAAATTATTTTAGAAGGATAGAAGCCTTGACTATTTCTATGAACGGTCTCATTTACAACGAGAACTGAGAACCCTAAAAACGTTGCCATATCAGTTCTGCACAACGATATTCAATGCCACACTCTTATGGTGATCACAGAATGTGTCAGAACTACTACTATGAAAAGAAAAATGCGGACGGTAGCAAAGATGTAAAAAAAATACAAAACTCTTAATTTCCCTAATATGTAAAAGAAAAATTTCTACAAATCCTGCTAAAGTAATACATAATTATGATAAATAAATACCTCGGTTGAGATATCGATTACCTACCATAAAAAAGTCAAAATATAGGTAAAAAACGCAACTTCCAGCATATATTTCGTGAAGCGAATTATAATGACTAATAGTCCAACTGCAACAGTTCATACTGTGACGCAAATATTTATGATATAGGTTAACGGAGTTCATTCTCACGGCAATGATCGCTAGGTTATCGTAGCGCGAGTCTGAGTGAGCGACAAATACCTAAAGTGCTGGGATATAGTCGCCTTAAGTTAGTATTCCTACAACAGTTTCGGGCGCATCTTCACTTACCATCACATGAGATTGCAGATAATATATATAATACCTACTTCTTTGTAATTATTAAGAAACTCCATGTCTTCATAACTGTTCAATGTCCTAGCCAATATCTTATTTAACCCATAGATTTAAAATTGGTCGTCGCTCGAGGGACCTCTATGATTCAACCATAATGTAAAAATTCATCACTTTATTTACCATACGACGATTCAGTCAGTCAATTAACGATGCAATCGGAAATGACTATTCCCACACTGAATACCATGACTCGGTTAACCTATCATAACCAGCATTCCCAATACGCTAAAAACCCCAAACTTTATCATGCCGAAAATAAACACAACTTAATTGAAAACCTCTAGCCAAATTGATTAACTTTTCCCTAACAATAGATGTTTGTATTGTTGTAACTAATTAATTAATGCTTAAGTGTAGCACATACGAATGTGTTCAATAGAATCATCGACGCAATTAGCAGATCGGAACGTTAAAGCACAATAACGTCAGGACGAGATAAAAAGAAGCCAGCATCCCTTTGATCTCAGCTCGGGTCGGGAGATTCTGATCAAATTAAAAGCAATGGGAATTTATAAATTCGCGAGGCAAGACCGCTTGTTAAATAATGAAATAAAGTCGACAAGAAAAATGTAAATTTGCTTTAACGAAGCGGATCTATTTTTATTTGGTGTACCCCGGCTCCGTTTGACCGCGGGCGTAAGGGCTCTCACACACCAAAGGCTGGATGGTGCAACAGTTAGTCGTGTCGCGTCGACTAATTTTGCATATACTAAAAAATTACCCATTAGAACTAATTTTCAGTGACTTAAAATTTCTAATTTCACCAAATTATTGGCGGGATTAATCAAATTATGCGCGTGGAAATTTCCGAGAAAAGTGTGATGGAATTTGTATGATGAACTTTGCTCTGAAGCCTTAAATTATGTATCTTTATTCTCATAGTAACATTAATAGCCATAACTCGTATCAAATACAATCGACTTTATTATAAACTTGAGTCGCGAGTATAAGCTCTATTCTGATTTACTCTATCTAGACATTTTCTAGTAAATTCAAAGGTAAGGTCTTTATTCAAGTGACATTCTTTATGTCAAAATAAAAACTATTGTTAGTCCCAACGTACATAAATACAATATAAAATTAATAAACGTTTTTGAACATGTAAAAAATGTTTCTCTCTGTATCATGTAACAAGTTTTCAAGACTATCGGTCGATTAGTCTGTGGTAAGTAAAGTTCCTAAAACGAACAAGGGTATCTCTCCAACTTTGTTATTCAAAAACAGTTTCTATTCACAGGTAATAAGGCTGTATCGTACAGGGTGTTTCGTCTTGTGTTCACTCAATCGAGATAGGGTTTTCTTAGAGGGTATTCCAGAGGTTTTTGTTGCTTGTTGGAGTCTTCGCCTCTTCTATATTGATAGCTTTCGTGTTTAAATGTTACAGCGCATTCGGTGTTTGTATTTTGCTCTAGTTTATTTTTATTCCGAGTTGTTAGAATGACTGAATTAAGTTGCGTGCCTGAAAAATAAATCTTTACGCCAAGTTTATAAAAGGCTGAATAAATCAACCAAGATAGCTCTTTGGTTTAGACTTAAATGCCTCCAATCGTTGGTTCAAATCCTAGGCATAAGTAAAGCTTTAATTAATCGGATTTATGTGCGTTCGTGAAAATTAAATAACATACACTTCTTTTAAATAACAGAGCTACAAACAAATAGCAACTATTAGAAACACATTAAAATATCTTTAACTAACTAACAGGCCTTCTAAAATTTTCTACTATCAAGTCATAAACATAATAATAACCCTAATCAATATAAAAATACTAATATAAGGAAGCCGAATAGTTTTTATGTTTCAACTCGCTAATCTCAGAAACCACTGGTCCGATGTGAAAAATTCTCGCACTAGCGAGAAATTCATTTCATTTCATGGGTTATTCAGATAGCCCATGAAATAAAATCGAGTTCTCGCGGAAACTTTATGACACACCGCTTTAATTAACATTATGAGTAAAAGGACAAAATAACAACACAATATTGTGTAAATATAACCATACCCCTAATAATAAATAAAACTCCATTACAAGTCAAACCCGTAGCAGCGTTTAACGAGGCGAGTCGGGTGAGAAACGTTTCACCTGTTGTCTCATTACCATTTGACATGAATGTTAGTTGCTGTAATTGCGACCGCACTGTAGGGATCGCCTGTCATAAGGGCTGGCCGGTCCAAGATACAAGCAGACAGAAGATCTAGTAAAATAAATAATTGTTACTGTCAAAATTAAAACAATTTAAAAAAAATCCAGTAGCAATCAAGAACCATTGACCATTTTAAAGAAAAGAAGAATTTTTTTATTATCATTTGTAATAGAAACTGTATTATAGGATACCTGCCGATCATAACTGTTGAAGGACTCTATCCTTGATGATACAGTCCCAGTATTGTAAGAGATATTAATTTGTGATAAATATCCTGTCATAAATACTAAATAAGCTAAGGTTCATGCGGAGCGGAGCTGCGTGTGTTAATTCGGACGAGCAACTGACCTCTCATAGCCGAGTACCTGTAAAGTCAATAGCTACCATCGTCAGTTCACAACTTGCGTAATACGCTAATGCACGTCGCTCGCACTAATGTAGGACAAACGTTAATTTGGACGAGCGACTGCCGACGCCGACGCGACACCTCATAGCCGAGTACCTGTAAAGTCAATAGCTACCATCGTCAGTTCACAACTTGCGTAATACGCTAATGCACTTCGCTCGCATTAATGTAGGACAAACGTTAATTTGGACGAGCGACTGCCGACGCCGACGCGACTTCTCATAGCCGAGTACCTGTAAAGTCAATAGCTACCATCGTCAGCTCACAACTTGCGTAATACGCTAATGCACGTCGCTCGCACTAATGTAGGACAAACGTTAATTTGGACGAGCGACTGCCGACGCGGACGCGACACCTCATAGCCGAGTACCTGTAAAGTCAATAGCTACCATCGTCAGCTCACAACTTGCGTAATACGCTAATGCACGTCGCTCGCACTAATGTAGGACAAACGTTAATTTGGACGAGCGACTGCCGACGCCGACGCGACACCTCATAGCCGAGTACCTGTAAAGTCAATAGCTACCATCGTCAGCTCACAACTTGCGCAACACGCTAATGCACGTCGCTCGCACTAATGTAGGACAAACGTTAATTTGGACGAGCGACTGCCGACGCTGACGCGACACCTCATAGCCGAGTACCTGTAAAGTCAATAGCTATCATCGTCAGCTCACAACTTGCGCAACACGCTAATGCACGTCGCTCGCACTAATGTAGGACAAACGTTAATTTGGACGAGCGACTGCCGACGCCGACGCGACACCTCATAGCCGAGTACCTGTAGAGTCAATAGCTACCATCGTCAGCTCACAACTTGCGTAATACGCTAATGCACGTTGCTCGCACTAATGTAGGACAAAAGTTAATTTGGACGAGCGACTGCCGACGCCGACGCGACACCTCATAGCCGAGTACCTGTAAAGTCAATAGCTACCATCGTCAGCTCACAACTTGCGTAATACGCTAATGCACGTTGCTCGCACTAATGTAGGACAAAAGTTAATTTGGACGAGCGACTGCCGACGCCGACGCGACACCTCATAGCCGAGTACCTGTAAAGTCAATAGCTACCATCGTCAGCTCACAACTTGCGCAACACGCTAATGCACGTCGCTCGCACTAATGTAGGACAAACGTTAATTTGGACGAGCGACTGCCGACGCCGACGCGACACCTCATAGCCGAGTACCTGTAAAGTCAATAGCTACCATCGTCAGCTCACAACTTGCGTAATACGCTAATGCACGTCGCTCGCACTAATGTAGGACAAACGTTAATTTGGACGAGCGACTGCCGACGCCGACGCGACTTCTCATAGCCGAGTACCTGTAAAGTCAATAGCTACCATCGTCAGCTCACAACTTGCGTAATACGCTAATGCACGTCGCTCGCACTAATGTGGACAAACGTTAATTTGGACGAGCGACTGCCGACGCCGACGCGACCTCTCATTTAGCCGAGTACCTGTAAAGTCAATAGCTACCATCGTCAGCTCACAACTTGCGTAATACGCTAATGCACGTCGCTCGCACTAATGTGGACAAACGTTAATTTGGACGAGCGAGTGCCGACGCCGACGCGACCTCTCATTTAGCCGAGAACCTATGCAGTAATACACACCAGCTGTGGCCTGTAATTAAAAGAAAATAACAGCCCCCGAAAAACTCATATTATTATGCGTTCACGTGACGGTTATACGGTATAATTATAGAACCTTAGCTTGGAATTTTAACTTTTTAAAGGGAAAAACAAATTCTGAATAGTTATTTGTAGCAGAAGTCATATATTTAGGCATGTCTCTACGATTAGTCTTTTTAGGAGGGTAATTAATATTGCCTACTGTGAATGTTTTATTAGTTTCAGAATATCTTGGTTTATAAACAAATTTAAGTAAATCTGAAAGTGTATATTTTCATAACCAAAACATTTGCAGACCCTTAAAATTTAAAAAAAAAAGGTTCACTTACACGGGGTCCTACAAAGGTTTAATTTCAAAGAAAGAATAAAAGGGCCAGAGAATAAATAAAATCATTTACCGCTCGAATTAACCTCCGCGACCCTTCAAAGGCGGTATTAAGGTTGTGGACAAAACATAAATATCTTGTAAACAAGGTAATCCGATAGAAAGGGCGAAGGGCCTGCGGAGGGCCCTTAAGTGTCGCCCAGACGGGTCTCCTAATAAAACGGTGTGAGCCGTCAGGATATATAAACTGAGTGAATTACGACGCCAAGGGAAAATTACGTAGTGTTAAGTTACAAAGACGTAACTTTATACTTCTTACTTTATTCTTCATTGACGGTACTGAGTTTGAATCCCAGGTTTGTTTGACTTAAATTTTTCGCAGTTATAATGTACAAACGGACCCTCGCGTGAATTGGTTTTTCACTAATACCGGGGATTTTTCCGGAGTAAAAGGAGAAAAGTAGCCTATGTTCAGAATATTATCTATCTCCATTCCGAATTTCATCCAAATCTGTTCAGTAGTTGTGGCATGAAGGATTAACAAACATACACATACATTTACACAATCTTTCGCCTTTATAATATTAGTGTCTTTATAGCAAGCAGAGTTAGGGAGAGTTCTGTATTTATTTTTTCTCACGGTTGTTTTAAACCTAGTGACCGCATTTGTCTGGATCAATGACGAAATACGCTACGCTAAGAGGACGGGAAATATGACGTATATTGAAGCCGAAAATTTCTCAAATATGGCGTCGCGCGTCATTTCGGTACCGCTGACAGCACATACCGCTGTCGGTCGCCTACATTAGCGCCATTTTACAGTTTTGACAAATTACAAATCCGGCTTCAGGAATCTAAAAATACATGTGTGATGTCACTATGTTAATATGTTTAATCAATGGTCTGGATGGACTATGGCCTCTCTTTCTAACTTCTCACTCCCATACCCCAGCAGCTCTAATGAAACGTAGATAATTCCGAAACGGTCCTCTGAAGTCTTATCTAAGAGATTGACGCTTGGTAGCGCCTAAATCAGCTAGCAGAGGAAGTGTAGACGAAACCAGTGATCGTCGACATAGCTTGTTTGTCGAGACGCGAACGACAAATTATGTCGAGAACACTCTGAATGGCCATTCAGCGGATTCTATTCACGCGCGCCTGAACTTGTCATCTTCATTACGACGGATACATTCGCGCACCAAACTCATAAAGTTAAATTCCATATTAATTATTCAATTATTTTAATTTTGTAATTTATGTTTTGTCTTGAAACATGTTTCGTTAAATTACCTCCTCTTTGATTATAACCTCTTTGATTATACGGAAGTAAAGTCGTGAATAGAATTTTAAAGATGAAAACACTTTTATTTTGTAGCTCATTAGATAGAATTTTAAATCGAAAACCATACAGTAACGTGTAGTAGTGAGCACCAATAAGTAACTTGGAGAAAAATTAAATAGCAAAACCTCGTATAGAGAGTAAAGAATACTTTATTACTTATCGCTATATAGACAATACTTGGAATGACTTCATTTATCCTTCTGTAAGTACTAGGACTTTTAATTTGACTTTGCAAGAACTAGTAATAATGTTAACTAATCTAACATTATGGATACTACATAGTTTTAAAATTAAAAACACCAAATCTTAGTAAACAACCAGTTTTCTCCGCGAATGTACTCGAAATAGGTTTAACGCATTGCTCGACCTGGTTTTTATTTAAATTCCCTGTTTCAAAGGAGCTAGATAAGCAAGCGGAAGCGCGAAGTGTGCCAGGACTCAGAGGGAAAGGACGAAATGTGCGGGAATATTTTTTTTTATTTAATGAAAACTGGGCCGGGGTAATACTCTGAGTAAAAGAACGTCTAGTGAATTTTAGGTACGTTTTTGGCATCTACTTTAACATTTTTTATGCATATTTATTTACCTACTGCTCTGAAAAGCTTATGTACTTTCTTCAGGTGAAAGTTTCCCAGGCAGAAGTATCATTTCGAGTAATTAATTAATAGAAAGGAATAAAACCTGTGTTAATAGTGGAAATTGATGCTATAAGCTGTTGTTATAAGCATAACTACAAAGTCGTATCGGCAAGTATTTTAGCTCTCTTACAGTGCCAAGTAGTAGCCAACCGGTTAGCGAAAACCTTGGGAGTGATAATGAACTGCTAAATTACAATAATTCTAGTGAATCGGTAATAAACAAAAAGTAAAGGCCTCTTTTTAGAATATAACTCGTTGGAACCGTCGTTAACTTAGATTTTACTCAAATAACTTTTTTACCAAAATATATAGACTTTTCACATGTGCATGTAGTTAGGCTTAGAACTTAAAACTTTGATAGGTATAGGTCATAGGTGTCTTTTCAAGTTTATATTCGTACATAAACTGCATTGTCACCATCAAGTTAAGAGTCCTGTTACCCACGATGTCTCCATACATTGGAAATACCAAATCATTTGTAATTCGTTAATATTTCGATCATGTTATGGTGTTATTCGGGCTCATATTTCGTTTTAGAGAAGTATTTCCGATCCAAATATGGCCAGAAGCATAATTATTGCTATATGAACCAGAATAACATCACAACATGATCGAAATATGCACGATTAAAAAATGATTTTGGTATTACGAATGTATGGGGAAATCGTAGGTCTCGGTGGCGCTCGGTGGATTTAAGTAAAGGTTGGATAAAAACAACAAATGAAAGAAGAAATCAGGAACAATGAAAGAACAACACTTGAATCGGCCTGGCCTCATGGGAGCGCCGTCCGATGTAATTACAGGGTAATGAAACAAACGACACAGCATGACCCCCCGGGGTGCTCTGAGTGGAATCACTGCTCGTTGGAGGGACACGCACCGTACGAGCCCTTAATAGGCTTAACACAGAGATATATACAGCTCCCTCAGTACCTAGGCACTTTATGTCCTACTTAAATCTATCTCTAACAAACTGACTAACGTGTTTAATATACGCAGAGTTTAAAAATATTTTATGTCTTTTAACACTGCGTTATTTTTAGTTTTGCCATCAATAGAAAAGTAGAACTTTTGGTACCAGGCTAGCTTAAAAGCAGGGAGTGCAAACTACACCACTTTTTAGTTTTTAGTTTGGCATCTATCAAAAAACAGCAGAACTTTTTAATTACTTTTTGAAATATCACGCACGTGATATTAAAAAGTTGTGGAGTTGCGCTCCTTGCTTTCATGCTAACCTAGTACCAAAAGCTCTACTTTAGGAGTGCCAGGTTATTTTCGTTACGGAATTTCTGGATTAGGTCTGTACCGTCAAAGCCTGCGATAGAAGCTATGCAATAGCTTAAAAATTAAGTTTTTTGATTTATCGGGCAGGGTGTTTAGTGTACTTTTAATAATAATACTTTAAGAATGGGAATATACTCTTGATGGTACGGAACCCTCAGTGCGCGAACCCAACTCGCACTTGACCAATTTTTCCTTAAATGATTCACTTCATTACTATGATTACATTCAGTCAAAGCAGCGGAAACAATTAGTTTCAGATTTCCAAAATCTTTTAATGTATAAAGATATGGACCATTAGACCCCTCATTTCCGCAACTTTTTGTCACAATCGAAATTTTTTAACGCAACTTTTTTCTTCAAAGCAGAACTCCGAATGCGCAAAGCAATTATTTCTCTTTATTTGAACCCGTCACTAGAATAAGGGACACGGTTATTGATATGCAATACCAAGATACAGAGTATTTATTCTAAAGGATTAACGAGTGTGGAGAATAGATGAATTTAAAATCTGCATTCATTTACTTGATTTAGTGTATCTTTTATAAGAATTATTTTAATGGTAACGAAAGGCAATGCTAGACTATATAATAAAATTTATAATAATATTAGATAGATTGATGACTTTTTAATTCAATACAGTTCGTTATTCTAAGTTTAACTCATCATAAAATATTAAATAAAGTACAGCAATAATCTCTGCTTGATTTTGTCTGTACAAAAGTATGTAGAAACAAAATTAGTATAGAATAATAATTTGTGTTTAAGTAAATAATTATAATGTATGTTTGCCTGTGTAATTAATCGAAGTACAGAAATCTCGTAAAGTTACAATGCATAAATGTATTTTACTCCCATGTTGGTTTGGTTTCTCAATAAAATATTTTCAGTTTATTACTGTACCGTGTTATAAAAAAGTAAAGTACGTTCTAAGGTTTAGTAAATCAAGGTGGTCTGGTGATATTATCAGAGGGTTGGCGGGCACCATTAATACCGTTCAAAAACATTGTTTGCTGAGGACCGCGATTTATCCTCCTCAGACCACTCCCTTCCCCTTCCCCTGACCCTCCCGCATCCCGCACCTCTTTTCCTGTCAAAAAAGATTCCTCGCGCAATACTTAAGGCCATTCGCACACGGCTCGTAAGCGTAAGGGAAGGTAAGCGTAGCGTAAGCGTAGCGTAATCCTCACGTACGATGAAAACAGTACAAGCACGAAAATTTTTAAAGATGTCCGCAGACGAAGCTGTGTTGCAGCGACTCGTAGGCGTAAATGTCATATTGTTATACTAACAGCCGTTTTCACTAAACCTAGGAAACGCCTAAATCGAATGCTTAGCCGATAGGTGACAATTTTCACCTATAACAACTGTCACCTTAGGGCTAACCATTCGATTTAGGCGTTTCCTAGATTTAGTGAAAACGTTTGGTAGTGTCATAAAGATAAGCTTACACAAGTCACAAGTCGTGTGAGAAGAGGCAAAGGCGATGGATGCATACTACGAGGATATAACAGGGCTTGGATTTGAGCATGAGACTTCAGGTTTGATTCCAGGCAGTGGTTATTTTGAAAGTTCATTTCTTGTCTGGATGGAAGCTTCAGCCGCGGCTGGTTACCAACCCATTCGCAGAAACCCACAGAGAAGAAATTTAGTGTTCCGCTGCATTGCTGTGTAGCAACTGGATTCAAGTCAGTACGATAACATTTTTGGTTGAATTATCATGCATCAAATTACCATCACGTGAGATATTTTCATTCACATTTTCTGATTGTAGACAGCATTAGGTATACGGTTTTTTACCGGCTGGAAAACATGTTAACAACAGATTATTTATAAACCAATCAGCGGGCAGAATTTATTTACGATTTCGATAGCGATAAATGAGTTTTTCTTAAACAATCGTCTATCTGCTAGAAAAAGTTATTAACTTGAAAAAATCATGTTTCTTACAGGATTTGTAAAAATTTAAATTAACTACTATACCGTAACCTAAAGTTACAGTATAGATTGGTATAACGTAGTCTTATAATATATTTATTAAATACAGTTTATAGAACGAAATGAAAGCTTTTATTAACTTAATTTGCGGCATGGATTAGTCAGTATGAATCTACCTTTATACAGAGGCTCGACATTATTTCCGTTTCACCTTCATTTAGATCCGAGTACATTTATTTGAATAATTTACAATTTTAGAGAAGTACTTAAAAAGGTTTAAGAGACTATTTGGAATTTTTGAGATAGATGGTATGCCATTGCAGATCTCACGGTGCGAATGTTCATAACATCTTAATTACCAAATCACAATCTTAATAACAATCCTGATAAGTAGATCCTTTTGTAGTATCTTTCTTAAGTGTGATCCTTGCTACAAACTACAAACATGACAAATTTCTGCCAAATTTCATGAGTTAAGGCGTAATTTAGTAACAAACATCCAAACTCTCACTTTCACATTCATGACAATTGAACCTGAGTTTTGAAAACCTGAGTTCCTAACATTCATAATATTAATTAGTATAATACGAGTAACTTTAGTGTTATAAGCGAAAATAATAAAATAAAATGTTTTGTGCTTACGTTCATCAATGAATATCGCTTGGCCAGACGGAACAGAATAGATCAAAGGCAATTATTCATAAATTAATTGATTTTCTTTAATTAATCAAGCCTCCCGCAGCTCCCTTTGAGCAAAGATGAAACTCTATGCATATTAATATACAATTTTAGTTAATTACTCACAAGTTATATTGAAGAATTATGCTAGATACAAACCGCAAACCTAACTTTGATTTTGGCGGTTTAATGTTATTATCAAAAAAAGTGTAATAGTTAGAGAGTTGATTTTATTTTTCCTGTAAATATACGTTAACTTCTATTAATCATAATTATTTTAGATTTTTCGATTGATAAACTTCGGAGATAAGGGGGGGGGGACGGTATTGTTTTCGACAGTTTGCCCAATAAATCAAAAACTGTCAGACATAAAAATAAATAAAAATTGTTATCTCATTTTGAAATTTGAACAACCCCCCTTTTAAGTAAAAATAAAAAAGACGGCGCGCTGCAATTACCTAAAACTATTCCAAATTTCAGGTCGATAGCTTTAATAGTTACTGAAATAATCGAGTGTGACAAGCGGACGGACGGACGGAGGAAGTTTCACCATAAAGGTTGGTATGGAACCCTAAAAATCGGTAAAAACTCGGAAGTTATTATTACTAAATTTATACAGCTTTGTAATATTATCGGTATATATTATTTGTGGTCATGAGCATTAAATCTTTAGCTACGTTATATCCTAACGTTCAAAAAATAATTTCGTATCGCCTTCTTACATCAATTTTATCAATTGGCAACGACCCAATTTGCCACTATCCGTAGTCGACGATCTATAAATCATATAAACGACCAAAAAAATTCCAATCCCAAGCACCTAGCGCTAAGAAGACTGGCCATTATAAGTCGGCTTACTGTCAATCAAGGGCAGATCTGCCGCCCGCCCGCGCGCCGCCCGCCCAGCGGAAAACGGGAGGTTTTTGTGAAATAACGAGCTCGGAATCCTAACGAGGCTTCACAAAGGCTCGCGAGGGTATCGAACTATTGATGTGATTCACTCACTTGGTCAAGGGTAGGTAGGTAGGATTATTATTATTAGGTAGGTAGGATACTTCAGTTTTATTGTTTGCGAGCGATATATTGTGAGAGTAAACGTATAATATACTATACTTTAGTACTCGTTGTTTTTTTTTTGATTTCACTATCTTGCTCGTTTTAGGTTACTCTACATAAATAAATTGTGTGGCAAAATCCAAAATTGAATTGGACTGTTTATTATTCTATAGTTATGATTGCGCATATTTTTATCTATATTGCATTTATTTAATACTAGCTTTTGCCCGCGGCTTCGCCCGCGTGAATTTCGGGGTTTTACAAATCCCGTGGGAGTCCTGGATTTTCTGGAAAAAAAACAGCATATGTGTTAACCTAACTTCAGAAACCCGATTGGATAAAAATTTCTCGCCAAAAAGTTCTCCCAAAAATTGCTCCAAAATCTCCATTTTTCTAATTTCCATCGGAAACTACGATGGACATAATTGTAATTTTTGTTTTAATGTATCGGTAAAAAATAATTCCCAAAAACGCTCAGAACGACATTTAAATAACTGGCTTAGTTTTTGAAGTAATTAGGTAAAACAACCTTTTTCTGTTATATTCTTCCGCAACGCTGCATACTAACCTAACCTAACCTAACCCACCAACGTATTCATAAGAGTGAGAAGGACGGAAATAAAATCAACGTATCCGCTTAAGAGTGAAATAATTTCAGAACCTGTACCTTATAGCCTAGGTATCCATTTTTGCATTTATAGCATAATTACTATCACATATTCTATTGCTCAACTAAAACACATATTTTTAATAGCGAAACCGTTCTAATATCAGAAACTATACAGGAACACCTTTTTAGCATTATTAACCTGTATCCCATTGCTTAACCAAAACACACATTATAAATAGCGAAACAATTGTACTCTCAGAACCTTTATGGGTAGGTACCCATTTCCACATTTATAGCATTACTAATTACTATACCATATCAAACGGGAAACGTCATTTTCCCGTTATCGTTCCCTATTCCAACCTTTAAACATGCTTTCAAGCAAGTTCGCTTGAACAATCTATCTATAGATGTAGCTATAGATTGCTCTAGAAAATTTGGTATTTTGAGTATCCCACGGGAACTACGGATTTTTCCGGGATAAAAAGTAGCCTATGTTTTAATCCGGGTTATAAGCTACCTATGTTCCAAGTTTCAGCTAAATCGGTTAAGTAGTTGAGCCGTGAAGGAGTAACAAACATACACACACACAAACTTTCTCCTTTATAATATTATTAGGATAAACTTTATGTATACTTTAAATCAGTTAACCCTAGTCAATCAGGTTTTGTTTCTGTAGTTGAGTTTTAACATTTTGACTCTACTTGTGCAAATCTTAATCAGACACTTATCGTTAACATGATTAACATGATAAGTTAAAATTTTATTAATATTTCATTGACTATCGTTACATTACTACAAAAAATGTAGGTGGGCAGGAATGAAAACTTTGCCTTGAAATTCTGTGGAAATAAGTTAAATCCCAACCATGGATGTTTGAACCTCTAATGCATTCTAAAGTTGCATTTTCTGCTAGTCATTATCAAGAATTGCTTTTAGGAGTAAATCTCTCTGGTTTTTGAGACGTGTCGGAGCACATTTATAACTGCTCGCTCAGGACTGACACCCGATGATGGAGTGCCTGCTTTGAGCGCTCTTTGTGCGGATCCGATCAGCTAGTCGTTAGCACTGAGTGGACTGGACGAGATGCAATTTAAATAAATTTTGAATACATATTATCAAAGTTGTCGTATTAGGTGGGATTTGAACCGGCGTCTTCTAAGCTGGAGCGTCTTCCAGTTGGGCGAGTTTTTTTTTATAAAGAATAATGAGACGAGCAAGACGAGCATATCACCAGATGTGAAGTGATACGCATACCCAAGTCAGAAGCAGTGCGTCCAATAATTTTGCATTTGCAATATCATACGACACACTGCGTCTTATTATCATGAAACAATATGACAAATGCTGAATTATGACAATTGTTAGGTGTTATTTTGCCCAGTGATCAGAGTCAGCGTTTTTGCCCAGCGTCAGAGTACAGTGCTCTCCAAACCGAAACACCGAAATCAAGAAGAATGACACTGCGCAAGAAGAATCCTGCAGGTGATACCTACGAAGAATCCTACACCAGAATACTTTACGGCAGAGTGACAAATTTTTTCAGATCCTCTTCAGTTTTTGGGCAGAAATGTTATGCAGGTAACAATTTCAATCTATTATCCACAGAGGTGGCTTTAGAAGAAATAACCTGACATCAAAATATCCTCATAATCATCATTATAAGGCTATAGTAATAGATACCAAAAGCCAATCGATGATAGGAGATAGGGGGTTATCACAACTAAGTTAAAACATGTGTTCCCATTTTTCACACGCATAAGGTCACCGGTTCATAAATGGCTGCCCGTTATACCGGCCCAAGCTTTTACACTAACCATTCAAGAACCGTTTACAGACCTTAGTTTCGGCGGAGGAAATAAAAACGAGACCGAATTCCTCGCCCGCCGTATACCAGAATTAGATTCCCTCTAAATCGTAGGCCCTTTGTCCCATTGTGAGGCTCGATACCACTGAGACCATTCAATCGGTTTTCTATGATAGAGCGGCTATCAAAAGCTCTTCAAGTTAAGTGACATAATTCAGAGACAACCAATACCTTCGTGGCGGATACTAAATCCAATGATACATTCAGCAATCTCACTTTGAACTGTCAATGAAAAACGAGCGTGAAGATCAAAATGTGTTATTTTTCTAAAATAATAAGTAAGTTGGTTTTGAAGGCCGTTTTTAAAGTTCATAACTGGGCACAAGTTGTCTCTAGTAATGAAAAGGGCTTTGCTGTAACCCACCACATTAGAGACCGTTATGTAGAATCCTATGGTGTGCAGTTTGTCTCATCGATAATATTTTTGAAGAAAAATGTTACATTGTTACGTACATTTTAATGAAAAACCCGCAGAGAGGGCTTGAAGGGTCTGGCTATCCTCATACATACTTGGCTATCATTGGTCCTATAGGGTACACGATGCAGCTTAAACAGGTCAACTTCTTTTTTCGTTGAATAATATTAAATCGTCGTAATTAATGATGAAATCGCTGGTAGTATGCTCGTATCGTGTATTGTTTTTACTTTGCTTTGTCCTATCTGACACAACTGAAACAAAAGAGTATCGTCGTAAGTATTGGATATTGTAAATTTTATATCTGGCAATAATACTTATTAAAGTTAAAATTAGAAATATGGAGTAGGCAACATTGTACTACTTCTTGTTCGGAATGCCAAAGTGTCATGGCGTAGTCTGTGAAAGATTTAATTAAAAAGTCCATTAATTATCAAGAATTCTCGTTTTATTCTCCTGCGTGACCCTGCACCGTAATAGGTTATGGGCCCAGGACTCGCGGAAAATAACAACGAAGAGCAAAACGTCAAACTTCGTGAAAAGTCGAAGACGGCGTGGCGTGGTGTGACGCTATAGTAAGGTTACCGGCGAACAATGGATCTCAAGGGCATGAGTATGAATGTCGAAAAATTCAACGGTGAAAACTTTCGACAATGGAAATTTCAAATAAAATGTGCCTTGAAAGCGAAGGGGATTGATCTCAAACAGATGCCCGCAACCGACACCCAGCAATGGATCAAGAATGACGGCATGGCGATGTACATTATAACCTCGTCAATGGAGCTAAGTCAAATAACACTGATTGAAAATTGTGAAAGTGCTTCAGAAATTATGAGCAAATTAGAATCAATATATGAGCAGAAGACAGAACTCAATAAAATGCTTTGTCATGAGCGCTTTTATCAGTACAAGATGTCGCCTACCGACACCATGGCTCAGCATATAGCCAAGGTAGAAAATCTGGCGAAACAGCTCAAAGAGGGTGGTGAGGAGATCAGTGATGCGGCAGTGATGACAAAAATCTTATGCAATCTGCCAGCGAAATATCGGTCATTGAGGCAAGCATGGTTGTCGTTGGATCCTAAGCTACAGACTATACAAAACCTAACTGCAAGGTTGTTAGATGAGGAAGCAAGTTTGACCAGTAATGATGAATTTGAGACTGCTTTAGTAGCTGACAAAAAGTTTTCCAACCATTCAAACAGTAAGGTTAAGAAGAACAGTTTATCCAAGCAGCAAGTATCATCGGAGGCAACGAGTAGTTCAAGCCACAGATTTGTCTGTTACAATTGTAATAAGCGGGGTCATTTTGCCCGGGACTGCAGGTTCCCTAAGAAGTCTGGGAAGAAATCCCAAGAGCAGAATAATATGTTAGCGTTCAACGCTGAATGTTTACAGTCGGAGACAGACTCAAATGTGTGGATTTTAGATAGTGGGAGTTCAGCCCACATGGGGTACAAACGTGAATTGTTCCATGAACTACAAGAGTACAGCCCAGAAAGTCCCGATAGAATCATCAAATTAGGAAACAAAAAGGAAATACAGGCTCACGGACATGGCACTGTGTTGATCAAGAGGTATGTCAACGGCCAGTGGGAGCAGAGTGTATTGCAGGACGTACTGTATGTACCTGATTTACACAGAAATCTATTCTCAGAAGGAGCAGCCACTAGAAAAGGCTATGTTATTATGAAAAAGGGATTTCAAGCTTCAATTTTAAAGGACAACAAGGTGGTGATGTCTGCGACACTGAAAGAAAATAATCTGTATGTGCTAAATATCAAATCTATAGTGAGTGAAAGTTGTAATTTAGTGCAAACAAGTTTAAAAGTGTGGCATGAGCGTTTAGGGCATTTAAATATCAAAGAAGTGCAAAATATGTGCAAAAATGGTGCGTTACCGGTTACTTTAACTGGAGAAGATAAGAACTTTATCTGTGAAGCATGTCAGTATGGTAAACAAAGTCGCCTACCTTTTGAGAAGTCCAGTAGAGGTAAAACTGAGCCCGGCAGTATAGTCTACAGCGACGTGTGTGGGCCTATTCAGCAACTCTCAGTCTCAGGAGCAAGATACTTTGTATTATTCAAGGATGGAGCGACAAGCTACAGGCATGTGTACATCATTAAGCACAAAAGTGATGTCCTGGATTGTTTTAAGAAATATGTTCAAATAGTAAAGAATAAATTTCAGCACAATGTCCGAATACTACATACAGACAATGGTCTTGAGTATGTTAACCAAGAGTTTAAAGCTTACCTTGATGCAGAAGGTATATCCCATGAGCGCACAGCCCCCTACACACCTGAACAAAATGGCAGGGCTGAGAGGGAGATAAGAACCATCATGGAGAGTGCAAGATCTATGCTGTATGCTCGAGACATGCCTTTGAAGCTATGGGCAGAAGCAGTAAATTGTGCTGTTTATTTGTTGAACAGAACGTCTTCCAGTCAGACAAAGGATATATCACCATATGAGCTATGGACTGGCAACAAACCCTGTCTGAAACATGTAAGAGTTTTTGGGTCACAAGGATATGTTCATGTGCCCGGTGAAAAGAGAAAGAAGTTAGACAAGAAGAGTAAAAGTATGATATTAGTGGGTTATGATAACCAGAATTACAAGATGTATGATCCTGAAACAAATAAGGTAACTATATCTAGGAATGTTTGTTTTGATGAGAATAATATACCTCTTATAAGGAAGAATATAACCAAAATTGATATTGATGAAGAAGAAAGTTGTGAACCGTGCACTAGTTCTTCCCCGAGTAGACAGGTGGATTGTGATCTTTATACTAGTGATGAGAGCCCCAAGAGCTGCCGGAGTAATGACGAATCATATCAGCCATCACAGTTGTTGGATAGTGACGAAGAAGAGACTCATCGCATCACACTGAGGCCAAGACGCCCCAGGAATGAGGTGAATCTGACAGAGTTCAGTGTACCTACAACCTATCAAGAGGCTGTCGTGGGTCAAGATAGTCAGAAATGGAAAGATGCCATTTTCGAGGAGTTACAGTCCCATTCTGAGAACAAGACCTGGGATATAGTGAAGAGACCAGAGAAAAAGACCATTACTTCTAAATGGGTATTTTCAATCAAGAGAAAGAGTGATGGTCAAGTTGAAAGGTACAAAGCTCGACTCTGTGCCCGGGGTTTCACACAGGTGAAAGACATAGATTATAAGGAAACATTCTCACCTACTGTTAGGTATGATTCTATTAGGATTTTGTTAAGTATAGCAGCTAGGGAGAAGTTTGAAATACAGCAGTTTGATGTAAAAACCGCTTTCTTGTATGGTGAGCTTGATGAGGACATCTACATGGAGCTGCCTGAGGGTGTGCAGGCTGCATCTGGATATGTATGTAAGTTGAATAAATCCTTATATGGCTTAAAACAGGCATCCAGGTGCTGGAATAAAAAGTTCACTTCATTTTTGTTAACATATGGTTTTAAACCATGTTACTCAGACAATTGTATTTTTGTTGGTCAGTTTAATAGTTATAAAGTTGTACTCTTGTTATATGTAGATGATGCCTTATTATTTTCAAAGTGTAAAGATGTTTTATCAGTGATTATAAAAGATCTTATGATGAGTTTTAAAATACAAGTGTTAAATCTGAGTTCTTTTGTTGGCATGGATATATGTAAAAGTAGTGAATCTATTGTAATTCATCAGAAACAATATATTGAACACCTGATTGATAAATTTTGTATTTCAGATGCAAATCCATGCAGTACACCTGCTGATAATAATGTTGTGTTAACTAAAAGTTCAGATGTTTGTGAGATTAACTTTCCATACAGAGAGGCTGTTGGAGCTTTATTGTTTTTGGCTTCAGTCTCTAGGCCTGATATTGCATTTGCAGTGAATATTGTTAGTAGGTACATAAATAACCCCAATTAGAGTCATGTGAATGCTGTGAAAAGAATAATTAGGTATTTAATTAAGACAAAAAATGTATGTATTAGATATGCAGGTTATAGTAAATTAGTTGGATTCTCAGATGCAGCGCAAATTAACTTGTTGATTTTCTTACTAAAGCGCTGCCTGTCCATAAGTTTGTGTTTAATAGAGACCAAGTATTAAGTTGTTTTGAGAATTAATAATAAAATTAGGGGTAAGTGTAAATAGGGTTGTCAATTTCAGAAGTTTTTTTTTTATATAGGGTTGTCAACTATTGAAGAAATTATTTTATTGATTATAGGGTTGTCAACTAGTAAATAAATTATTGTCTTGATCGTAGGGTTGTCTACTTTATAAAATTTAAGTGGGAGTATTGGATATTGTAAATTTTATATCTGGCAATAATACTTATTAAAGTTAAAATTAGAAATATGGAGTAGGCAACATTGTACTACTTCTTGTTCGGAATGCCAAAGTGTCATGGCGTAGTCTGTGAAAGATTTAATTAAAAAGTCCATTAATTATCAAGAATTCTCGTTTTATTCTCCTGCGTGACCCTGCACCGTAATAGTAAGCAACCCAAGACGGCAGATTTAATCATCTTCACCTAGCGCGTTATTTCCTTCAAAGCCTCTTTGTAGTGTTTGTGTGGGGTTGCCGTTTTTGGCTTTTGGAAACCCTTTGTATTTTATTTCATCTACAAGTTCGCTTCATCTTTAGATGTTACACAGTTGGAATAAAATACCTACTGAAATATCAAAAAATAAATCCCTCGGTTATGGTATTCGATAGCTTCCAAAAGCGCAGTTGACGGGCAGTGGTTAAAGCAGAAAGTCCCGGGTTCGGTTCAGATTTTACAACTACAATACAGGCATACTAATGCGAAGTAGATGTTAAACTACTTTCAAGCGCTGCCATATTTTCGTCTGAGCCATCACTTTTCTTCATTAAGCATTTTATATTATAAAGTCTTGACTAACCGGGGTCAAAATCGAACCCGGGCCCATAAAACTACTATATTCACGTACCAGATTCTAGCACACATTTCCTAGCAATGCAGACAACAACAATGTTATAGCTACGAGTATTCGACCCACGTGCCATACGGGCGGACGGATCCGAGCGGATTTGACAAAGCCGATTTCGTTTAAATATATCGGAAAAATTTGCATGCGAATAAATCGCCCGAGCCTAATGCATGCCTCACGGTAAGAAGCCGATTATACGGATCATGAATATTTTTTTACGGCAATCAATTTTTTGGTTGACCGTTAACTCGGGTGGAATAGACCAGAGTATTACGAAGTTTTGTGTTTCTTTAAGATCGAAAAGCATCAATGTTTTACTATTATTATGTCAATAAATAGTCGTTTTAGTCGATAGATACCGATGATCATAGGAATCTCCTAAAGAGATTTGGCAATGCTCTTGATTCTTTATTCCAATTTCCAACATCTGAAAAGCTGGATGGTTACTTTAAGGCCACAATTTTAGGTAAAACCAACTGTGCTGGGCAGCCTTTGCAAACTATGCGATGCCTGCTACTCTTACATCCAGAAAATGTTTAGAAACGTGTGATTTATCAATGATGCCATTCGGATACGAAATGCAAACTCTAACGTCATAAGAAAACCTCAATAGCTACCCAACGGATAATGGAAAAGCTACACACCAGGAATATCTCATTACAAATTAAGGGACCTTTATAAAACTACAGTAACTTACTTGAAGAAGAAGAAGAAACACTTTATTGCATCCAGACACAATTACAAAGAAAAAAATACATAGAACAAAAAAAAGACAATAGTGATGCTATGCAAAGACGATCTTATGGCTGCAAGCGATCTCTTCCAGGCTTTTTTTGGCTATAGGAAATTCAATCTGTAAAGTGGGATAGGGCTACTTGCCAATGATAATGCAAAAGATAATCTTGCATTATCATTCAAACGGAAAGTGTACGCACAAAAATTTAGCAGATTAATTCGGGAAATCTAGTTAGTCCGCAGGATGTAGACAAAGTTAGCTAACTAAAGTTGGCGACCGCAAGATAGTTGGCGGGACCTCAGCCATGCAATTACACAGGCCAATGAACTGTACATGGTTTGAGTACACGGATCGGCCATTAGGTTACATGGTTTGCCCGATTTGGGATCATATTAGATGCGTTCGCAAGTCTATAAACCAATTTTAGATAGCTGTCGTCGTCCTGTTGAAGCAAGGCAGTAGAATTTTTTGCTGAGTCCGCCCAGATGAATACCACCACAGTCTCAGGTAGTAGGATTACTGTGTTTACGTTTGAAGAGCACTCAGTAGCCAGTAAAATTACAGGACTTATAAAGACTCAATGTGGATGGATAACAACAGGCAGCCAATCGCAAATTTTATTTAGTTTTTTTGCAATTAGTAGGCTTATATAGATCGTAAGCTTTTGCCAAAATAAAATTTATTTAAATTTATCTTTTGATTAAAAATTATTATTCTTAAACTCATACTCATTCACTTCATATTGTTTTCTATTACCTCCAAATCTAGGAAACAGCAGAAAATGATGATTTTTCGGTAACCTGTATGAGATGAAGGGAACTTTTCTGGGCGATCTATTTACACAAAAATGTAGCCTTGATACTATTTGAGCAAAATTCATTGACATAAGCCTACAATGTGAAGTAAGAATAATATTTGTGATAAACTAAATTTCGCGGGCTAATTTTGTCTAACCTGAATGGATAAAGAGCGTTGTAGGACCTAACAATGCAGTCTTGGAACACACTGTAGTTGACATGGGTAATGGGCACGAATATCACTTCACATCAGGTGAGCGTATCGTTCCTCACGTATACTTTGATATAAAAAAGCTACTACTTAAGATTTCGTATAGTCTGAATGTCATACGGAGTGTTATTACGCTTGCGGTGTTGTTCTCAATTGTTAATACGATAATTTTTACAATGCATACATGATCGAGGGAGTTTTGAGAAAGGTCGAGGTTTGAATTAAAAAAATATCTGTTTTATATGCCAAAGAAAATGTTAGCAAAGGAATGAAGTAACGGCCCACTGAACATTGTTCTTTGTAACAGATATTTACATTCCCTTCAACCATTTCAAATACAAATACCCATATATAAATTATATAGTTTGTGAATGGTCATACCTCGTACAAAGGAGAGGTTTTCTTGGCTCATG
Organism: Coenonympha glycerion; assembly: GCA_963855885.1. Taxonomy (NCBI): domain Eukaryota; kingdom Metazoa; phylum Arthropoda; class Insecta; order Lepidoptera; family Nymphalidae; genus Coenonympha; species Coenonympha glycerion. The sequence continues at coordinate 368,813 of OY979645.1, forward strand.
CTTTGTTTGATGATATTATATAGGGAAATTTGAATGTTAGAATTGACATCTAGAAATGCCTGGAGAAATTGTGAAGCGTTTGTATCGTACAATGATAATAATATTATTATTTGTGTAGAAAATATAAAGGCGGTAATATTAATGAATAACATGTCAAGTTAAATCAGTAAAAAAAGTGGAACGTAAGTCAGTTATCTCTAATATTTATTCTTGCATTTTACGGAAATTATATGCCACAATAAGAGACGTAGCGAATAGCATAGCAAATAGCTATCATTGAAGTACTCCATGCCATCATACCGTCGTGCTCTCAACTGTATAACGAGAGTAATATAGAGGGTATAAAATAAAAATTATACCGTATATTAAAGCGTATAATCCGCTAATGTGACGCTACATGCGCGCTCGTAATTATTGTAGATGTAGAGGGCTCTCTTGGTGGGAATTTTTTCTCACAGTGTGGTGGTACTGATAGCGTTTCATTAGAATTGGCTCAATAAGAAAGATAGACACCGCTGCCGACTCCTCATGGAAGGCAGGTCTCGAAAAGGGCATGCCATCTTCTTAGCTTATCAGAACAATTTGGGTGACAAGAGCCAAAGCCCGTTTTATCTGTCACCTGTAAGTCAGCACTCACGGAGATTGGAAAAAGGTGTTCTGGTAACCGGCGCGTCTCTGGTGAGAGGGATACGCTGCAGATAAATCCATTACAAAATAAAAAGTGCTAAAAATAACTAGAAATGTAAGTACTTCCGCCCCCTTCTTAAATATTTAATGAGTTTATCGTCCTCCGGTAAAGGTATATATTTTCTAAATTATGCCCTCTGTTAATCAGAGGCTCGCATGGAGAAACCTCACTTGTCCACCACGCTATTATGAATGAAATTTCCAGGGAGCACCAACTCAAGAGCTACTTAACCCCCTAAACGTATCCAGAGGGCTCTATACCGCTTAGGATGCTAGCTTTCTTTGAGATTACCTGGTTCACCCTCAGCATACGACTAGATGGGAGCATAAAATAAAATAAATTTCGCGCATGCTGCGCTCATTTTCTTAAATTTTTTAAACACAAAAGTATATTAGTATATACTAATTTGTATTAAATTCGTTGAAGAAAGATCGCAGTCAAACGACATGCTGCAAACAAAGGAAAAGGATTTAATTCAGATTCCAAAGGATCTCCTGCGACAGAGCATTATTACTGTGGATGTATAACTCTCCATAAGAAGCAAAACTCTGTTCAAGTTTCGCAGCGAGTTAGGTGCTGCTGAAATGTAGATTTAGTTTTGAGAATAAACTTCGGGAAGAACAGGATTCGTCTCTCAAACGGAATAAGTTTAATTATGTGATGTGTGGTTACATTTTGTATTTTGGTAATTATTTTTTATTCTTTCATATTTTGTAGTCATGCAACATTTAATGTCGTATTTTGATGGAAGTTCACAATAATATTCACAAAGACTGGCAACTGCAGATGGTCGGTATGTAGGCCTAAGCGCTGTAAATAAAATCTATATGAATTTGAATGAAAGCGATTTACAATTTTTTTATCTGCAATGACGTTTAGCCACTCATTTCTAAAACTTAGCTTCATGTCGTTAGATTTAGTAAAAAAATGAAACAAAGTGTCGTGAAAGACAGATGGATAACGAAGTGATCCTATAAAGATTTCGTCTTTCCCTTTTTAACATCATCATCATCATCAACGGCGCTACAGCCCTTTGTGAGCCCGGGCCTGCTCCAAAAGATTCCTCCATCGGTCTCTGTCCATTGCTTTCGCTTCCCAATTTTTAATTCCAATCACTTTTGCATCCTGCTTCACTCCATCCAGCCAACGGAGCTTTGGCCGACCAACATTTCTACGGCCATCTGGGTGTGAGGTCAATAGTTTTTTTGAAACACAGAAGCTTAAAAATATTTTTTGTATGTTTTACGCAATGGATTCACGTGACCATATTACGCTGTTCCCGCTGTCAGTGCGACCACCGCCGTCACTGCGAGGCTGACACATCCAAACATATCGCTGCAGCCGCATCAGAGTCGCTGTGTTTACACACCTGACGTATATTATTAACGTGTACAAAGCACGCCTTTATTTTTAAAGGCTTTAATTTTAACGTTACTAGTATTATAATTTTAACATGGAAAAAAATAAGAAACTGTATGAAACTTTCAAAAAATATCGCTCACATCGAATTGGCGTTTAGTTATTGAGAGTTTTAGTGCAATCCTGTATAACAACAGATAAACGAGTTTTAATAGTCTATGAAAAAATTGGTCTAAGCGTCTGTTGACCCAAGAGCTGGCGCTTATTTTGCTCAACTAAGTATAGCCATACATAGAGCGCGAGCGTCTTATGGGCACTATGCCCATAAATGATCAGTTGGAATGGTGTTTATATTTTGTACATATTAAAAGTTAGATTATTAATATATTAGTTAAAGTTTTAGATATAATGTATATACTGTTGTTGTATTATATTTTATCCTGAAAGAAAGTCTTAGGTAGATATAGTATATGCCCCTACCAAGTTAGTACAATAAAATTGCAATATTGGTTGTAATTACGAATGTCTCTTCTCAAAATGAAATGAAATCTATGCCGAGAAGTGGTAAACTAACTTCTAATAGCTATCAACAATAATTAGCAATCACTGACAAATAATGGTCAAAAATCCTGTATCATACCGGACTTGTAATTACTTGATAAATAGGAACATTGAATTTTGTACAAAAAAACAAACTGCCGTCCCGTCGTAGGTAAAATAGTAGTTTATGAAACGGATGCATAATGGGGGGTATTAAAACATGAGTGCGAGTTTTTTAATAGTATCACACGAGTGTTTTAATACCTAATTATGTAGAGTTTCATACACTACTTTATCTACGCTCAAATTATCATAAATCCAAACCATAAAATCTTGCTAACGTTTGTCGTAAATCTTTCACTTTGTTGGTAAAAGATTGTGGGTCATTTTTGTTACAATTACTAAAATGTCAGGTGGAGTTAAATTTTCTTTAGTAGATTTCACTGCTAGACATTTTTCCGCGCTAAGTTTTGACTAAGTAACAAAAATAACACATTGAATTGTTAAAAGTTAGGTATGGCGCCAAAATAGTTGCGCAGTTGTAAACTGCGTATAGTCTGTTAAAAAGGTCATGAAACAAAAAAGAGTAGAAAAATATTTATACAAGTCAGATAAAGTATATTTAAGTGGATAATTAAATAATCAAAAATTATACATAATTCTTTTCAATATTCTGTATGAACACACTTTTTAATCAGTCATATAAGGCAGGGAAAAAATTATTGTTTCCGTGAATTAATTGCTGTCTATGGTCGATCATGGCCCATCCCATGACTACCAACTAAATGTTGTCTGTGGACTCCATATAAAAAAAACAAAATTGGGGATTGGCTCTACACTCTTTTTGGCTATGACGACCACAGAGAAAAGAAAGTTATTCCATGGTCTGTGATGACGACACATAAAAATACAGGAACCCAGAGCCGAGTATCGTAATGGAAATTATTCAACTATCTAGAGATATTTCCATAGTACAGCGATGTTATAATGAATAACTTTTTAATAATTATAGAAGTCTGTGTATAAAGTAGGTCAATATGTGACACATTTTGATTTCATAATTCGAACTTTAAGCAATGAGCGTAGATAAAAAAAATTATGTGTGTGTATCTATTAGAGTATTATTGAAAGAAGTAACAAATGATAGCAGATTTGTTCTGACTAGATGCAAAATGAATAACAGTTAATTTAGTGGCATTATAGTGCTGAATAATGTCAGTGACTATAGTTGATATGAGAACTAATCTGCGTGTCACAATAGCCAGCCATCCGACCACCTACAAATTGTACTGTGCGTAATACGAAAACTAAAAGAATACGCCTACTATACTCCTCGATTACCATCTCACACTAAAATTTAAATAAACAACAAAGCTATTTTGATATAACACTCCACGATGTTAGCCCGCGGCTCTTTTTTGGGGTAAAATATAGCCATTTTGTTAATCTATTTAGTTATCTCCATTCCACAACTAAATCGATTTTAGTGGTTATTGTGTTAATAAACACATACGTCTAACCTTTATAATATTGCGTGATATCTCCTCGAAATACTATACAAGTCTGCTCTACTATACAAATCAAAAGAAGGATGCATCTAAAATTCTCTTTTACTGATGACATGCTAAAGTGGATAGCGACCTTTACCGTGAAATTACCGCCCATCGCGGTAACAGATGCTCATTAGTCAAATTTTGCATTATAATGAATGCACTAGTGTTGCACTGGAATCACACTAGTATTGCACTGAAGTCGCATTAGTATTACACTGGAGTTGCACTAGTGTCGCATGAGTGTTTCAATGGAGTGACACAAGACTTAATTAACAAGAACAGGTGCTGTCGGGAAATCCTCACATCTCACCAGGATATTACCTCATATTACTATTCTAATCAAGAGTTGCTGCATTTAGATATTACTGGAATATTACATGGGTATAAATTACGCTTGAACAATAATAATACGTACATTGTGCAATACCTGATAACATTACATGCAATTCAGCTGGGTTTCAAATTAGAACCAATTCCGCGAAAACCGGTGTTACGGTGTGATTCTATGTAGCAACCCTAACTGTGAGTAAGTTAGTTTTTAGTAAAAACTCACCCTATTTTATGTGGAAGCTCACCATTAGATGGGTAAATCTAGACAAATAGACCAACCGAAAGTAACTCAAACGTCTTTGAAAAGCTACAAATGGAGCGAAAAAAGCTTTGAGTTCCCCTACCTGTCTAGATCACATGACTTAGTACCTTGCAGCTTGTGAAAACTTTAAAAAAGGTAATGGTACTAATTCTCTAATGCACTTGGAACATACTCGTAGTCTATCATAAAGCGAAGTGAATCTTATTTGTTGCAAGATAGAGTTGGAAATGGCTTGTGTGTAGGAGGCGTCAGTAGCAACAAAAGACGCAGTAACGCAGTTAACTCGCAATTACATTACCGCGTCAAAGGCCGGGCCCACTTTTTCCGTAGCTAATGAATGGACATAATTCATGTCCGTTTGTTCGTACAAGTGCAACCGCACACTAGATAGACCCAAGTGATAAGACCTAGCAGACACAATACTGGGAAAAACCCAGATAAAAGAAAAAAATAACGAATCCGAAAATGCTTATCTGAAACGCAATTACATGATGTTGGATTTATCTGGAAGGTCTCACTTTCATTATCGGCACGAGCTAGTTTAGGATTCTACATAATAACTAGCTAACTAGGCAAGCGTAGTTTTGCCATATAAAAAATAGTTAACGTTCTCAAATCTGCCGAATACACACAAATGAAAAAAAATCATGAAAATTTGAGGTTTGTTACAAACTCGTGACACGTGAACATTAAATATTAGAAGATTTCATAAACTATGACCAATGACCAATATTTCTAAATTAGACTACGACGCGGTTAAACCTTTCATTATTATAGTATTATTCATAGTTCCGGTGCGATGCTGTGTAGTAAAAAATGGGAGTTTCAAATAAATACTATTCGTTAGAATAATATAACTAAGTAATCTCAGAAACCGCAAATAATTTTGTTTATAATAAAAATAATTAGACTTTCTGCACTCCTTTTTCATATTAATTTTGACTACACTAAATCTCTCACTCTCCTGTGTACGCAATTCATTTTAAAATGTTGAAAGTATTATTTTAAAGAATAATACTAAGATACTAATTAGATTCCAAAATCTCTATCACTTTCCGTGTGCACCACACGAGCGACCGAGTCGAATTGTAACGAATTACGTCCGGCTAACGATATAGAAGGGCGGAATGAATCGCCCTGCGCCGCCCGCCCTCCACCCGCCCCAGCGCGGCGCGATATTAAAATTGATTTCAAAAGCCTTTATTGGGCAACTTTAAACGCTTGATTGTTCGCTTTGTGTGAACCGAGCGCTGCATTGTGGTACGCTTTTACGCTTCTAATTGTATGACATGCATGTTCCGTTTTACTGAGCAATTTTTAACTTTTTGAAAAACCGGTTATGCTATTTTTAAGCCTCGATTAAAAACGACATTGTAGTATGTGACTCCCTTAACTTTTGGCTAATAAACACATTTCATGAATACACTTTGTTGAGCCAACATCTCTTGATGATGCTAAAGTGTCAAGGAACTTCTTTATACACGTTGATTACTGACACTGTTATTGACGTTTCTGTATATTTATTGGTATCTGTAATGCTTTTCACTTCTGTTTTCACTCCCGGAGTGCCACTCGTTTTTAGGGTTCCGTAGTTTCTTTTAAAACACCACCACTATTGCTATCTACTATCTATCCACTATTGCATAACATAAATACTAATCGGATATCCATCCTTTTTGGAAAACGATAATTAATATTTCTTTTTAGTCTCTACTTCATAGTTAGTACTTACCTGGTTTGTTACAATTTCACTATATGGTAAGTGACTATACAGCTGAACATGTTATTGTACTCATTTGGAACTTCTGCACAGCATCGCGCCTGAATGCTAAATCGCTTGGCAGTGCTTTGCAGGTAGGGTGATTACTAGCCGTCACCGAAGCCTCTCATCAGATCAGACGGGAGATAATTTGGTTATTATTAAATTCCATAGTAGTTTGTGTCATTAATCGAACTTAGTACTTCTCAATCGAATTCGACAACGTGCTATGGAGGTTGACACAAAGTTGATTTGAATTCAAAATTAAATTATGATTTATCCGTTCCTGGTAATCTAATGTATCAACGTAATGAGATGAGATAGGTACCTACAAAATAGGTAAATATAACCACACAGATAAATAAAATGTTCGGTAATAAACTGGTTAACTCAGTTATCTGGCAAACGTGTTTACTGTTCAAATGTTCAAAACTACGGCTAATTCAATTTAGTTGGTTCACAACTAATGTCATTACCTAGTTTTGCTACGCTTTTTCCACGCTCACAATTTTATTTTTATCAACAAAACGATTGATAGGTATTAAGTAATCAATCTAAAAAGTCTCATTAAATAAGTCACAGTATAGTTTATAGTACCTGGATGACCGAGCTTCGCTCGGTTTTTTTTGTAAATTGTAATTTGGAGTAGAAACTATATTTAAATATGAATTACATAGGTACTAATGTAATGATGAAATATGAAAAAATATTTTTCGATCTTATCGACATAATAATAAAAAAAATATATGAACTCGTAAGTATGGTTAAGGAGCACGACCACGGGTGTGCCCGAGAAATTCAAATTTTTCGTGGTTTTTCGCGATTTTTAAGCTAATAAGACATAATAGGCTTATGACCGTCAAATTGCGATAATCCCAATATCTTCTTCACGTGTTAATATAAAAATCTCTGCTCGAAAGTGGCGAGTTAAAGAATAAAGTCCAAGATTTGCGAGTTACTCACATAAAACTCGATACTCGGACTAATTTCCTAGGATACACATTTTTATGCAAAGATTTTGATATAATCATGTAAAGATGATACTGTCATTCTCGCAAATTGATTGCCATAAGCCTATCATGTCTAATTAGCGTACAAATTGCAAAAAACCACGAAAATTTTGAATTTCGCGGGCAGACCCGTTGATTTCACGTTAAGGCGAAATCAACGACTCTGCCCGCGAAATTCAAAATTTTCATTGTTTTTTTGCAATTTGTTCGCTAATTACGCATTTGTGAGAATGGCAGTATCGTCTTTGCATGATTATATCAAAATCTTTGCATAAAAATGTTCTAGGAAATTAGTCCGAGTATCGAGTTTTATGTGAGTAACTCGCAAATCTCGGACTAATTTCTTTAACTCGACACTTTCGAGCAGAGATTTTTATATAAATACGTAAAGAAGATATTGGGACTATCGCAATTTGACTGCCATAAGCCTATTATGTCTTATTAGGTTAAAAATCGCGAAAAACCACAAAAAATTTGAATTTCGCGAGCACACCGATGGTGTGCTCCTTAAATAAAAATCACGAGTGTAATTAGTTTAATATTTATATATTATACTAATACTTAATTTTTTACATTACATCAACCAATTACGTAAGTTATTTTATTTCGAGTGTTTAAAATTATCGCAGCCAACGGGACTTGAACCCGTACCCCCTAGCTATCACGGCTGAGTGCCCTGCCAATTGTGCCATGGATTATCTTGCTCTGTGGATGGCACGATAATTTTGATATTGGGAAACTACGATTAAAAACCAATTTCAAAGGCCCATTATTTCGAATGGAGCTAGCTTTGAACGAGAGAATACCACCTTGCCCCTTTTAATGTTGTGCCCGCAAAACTCATTGCCATAAACTTACGATGTATAATTATTAGCCCACTATTAGCAAAAACTAAATAAAATTTGAATTTTCGCGCCCAATTCGTTGACTCCATAAAAAAAATTAGTATTAAGTACTTCTCGTCAATAGATGTCAGCAGAAAAAGTCATATTTATTCAATTGGATGCCTGGGCCATTATAATAGTATTGCTATTGGCCAATAGATGTCACGTTGTTTCCTAGTTTTCAATATATCGAGAAACAATATGAGGTAAATGAGTATTGTTAAGCAGAGTTTTGATTACAACTATGAGATGCATAAATGTTGTGTATAAACTATATAAACTTAGGATGTATAAGCCCACTAAACCAGAAAACTAAATAAAATTTGAATTTTCGCGCCCAGTTCGTTGACTCCATAAAAAAATTAATATAACTTCTCGCCAATAGATGTCGGGAGAAGTCATATTTTACCTTTAGCATTATAATATTATTCTCGTCAAAACAAATGCCGGCCGCGGTCATTAAAATTAGTTTCACTATTCGCTAATAGATGTCATGTAGTTTCCCAGATTTCAAGCTATCGGGAAAAAATATGAAGTAAATGATTATACCTGGTTGATCAAGCTTTGCTTGGTAATATCACAGCCACTCACCAATAGATGGCAGCAGGAAATTACTGTAATAGTTTAACTTTATGCCAATAGATGTCAGGTATAGAGTTATATTTTTTTTATTGGTAAATACGACATTTAAAAAAAATGAATCCTAGCTAGATCGATTTATCGCCCCCAAAACCCCTTGTATACTAAATTTCATGAAAATCGGTGCAGCCGTTTCCGAGATCCAGATTATATAGAAATATATATACAAGAATTGCTCGTTTAAAGGTATAGGATTCTACTAATTGACCCGGCTGACGTTATTTTGCCATGTATAAATTACCTCCGCTCAGACTACGGCTTCGCCCAGAGTCCATGTGGATTACGATTTTTCACTAATCTTGCGGGAACCATGAATTTTTCCGGGATAAGTAGGAGTCTATGTGTTAATCCAGAGAATAATCTTGTAGCGGTTCCAGGAGTATCGAATATTCGTACCTATATAATGTATGTATTAGTAATATAGTAACATAGAGTACTAGTCAGTGTCACCCGGCCCACGCTCTGTAGTAGACGTGCGGAAATGAAGGGTGCTAAAACCTGATCTTGATTCTTTTGAAGCTCCTTCAACACCTGACAACCACCACTAACCCAGGACCTTACAATTGGTGACCCCGACGTGATATCACCATTCACCACCAGAGGGCGCACATCAACTGAAGAACACGCAACAAGAACCGCAACATACCACAACTGCGACAGCCGCAACCGCTACCATCTATCTTTATTCCAAATTTCAGCGAAATCCTCCACTTGCGGCGTGAAGGATAACAAACATACACACACACTTTCGGCAAGAGTAAAGACTCCCAAAGTTTTTGCTGTATAATAAACCTTTCGTTATCCGTAAAAACACAACTTTCTATCCGAGATAATGTTAAAAGTATCGCAAAACAGAAAATACTTAATACATTGGAGAGATATGATTTACGAGGAAAGAGATAAAGTTCAACAAAGCAGCCTCTGTTTATATCTGGAGCACCTAGATAGATAGCGATAGATAGATCTGAAGCGAGCTATATCGGGTCTTTTTGTCTCGAGGGACGAGTTTTTCGGGAAATTGCTATAAATCAAAGTATGCCTGGAGAAATACTGCCAAGTTCCGGTTGTTAGGCGTTAAAAAGGGTTCTGCATAGACACTCTGATATATTAATCATAAATATTATGGTTTGTTACTTTGATTTAAAGCAGTGATAGCTCAGTGGTTCTGACCTCTGCCTCTCATTAGGTGGTCGCGGGTTCGAATCCTGGGCCTCTGTCTTTTCCGAGTTATGTGCGTTTTTAGGAAACTAAATATCACTCGCTTAGCGGTAAAGAAAAACATCGTACGGAAACCTGCATGCCTGAGAGTTCACAAAATTTTTCTCGAAGGTATGTGAAGCCCACTAGCCCGCACTTGGCCAGCGTGGTGGACTATGGCCAAACCCCTCGCAGTCTGAGAAAGGACCCGTGCCCAGCTGTGGGACATACAAAGGGGTTGAGAACTTTGATTTGACCCATGCAGATTGAGAATGATCCCTATCTATTGTACTTATGTACTATTTGTATTGTGTTGTATCTTCAAATTGTTTGTTTTTCGTACGCTTGTAGATCGAAATTCAAAAATGATTGGGAGTGACAAGAACAAATTTATCAAAGTGAGCAAAAGCTGAGCTGAACTTGAGTGATAATAATTTAATGATATTGCTCGATTATAGTTTCCGATAGAAGTCATAAAAAAACTATCCAGGACTTAAATATAGAAAGCCGAGAGATAAGAAATATTTTTTTTGCCTAAATCCATAAAACATAGCATCTGAATTAAACGAGGGATCCCTAAAAATCGGAAATCAAGAGGAAATGATTGAGGTTTTTTTAAAGTAACATTATCTTTCGCGGTGAAAAATGTCGGCTCAAGGATACTAAAAGCTTATGACAGGCTTTTTGGGAACCAATAAATCAGTGTCATATCGGAAGTCATAAGCTGGGTGCATACTTGAAAGTACAATTTTCTAGAATGCCAGCTAATTTTGCAAGAACTGCTGTTTTACTATAGCCCGCGATGCCAAAGATATTTATTTCATATAGGCCTATAGGCAACAAATTAGAACAATTCACTGTAACTCACATGTATTATTTTTATTTAAGTCATAATAAGTTAGTACGTTAGCCTTAAGTTAGGATCTCTGACTCTAGACAGGAAGTCAAGGATACGGATCCCGGGCAAGTATCTTTGACTTTTCGCAGTTGTGTGCGTTTGTGGAAAAACACTTGCTTAGCGATGAAGGAAAATATCGTAGAGAAATCTGCATGCCTGAAAGTTCACCATTAAATTCCTCAACGTATATGAAGTCTGCCAACCCGCACTCTCATCCTGATAGCACAAACGTGCCTAGCAGTGACAGATAAAAAGAAGTTGACGAAGTTGACGATTTTGACGTTATGAAAATTATGTAGAAAATAATATTGTGTAGCTCTACATACGTGAACTAGTAGGGCGCGTGGGGGCGTGGGCCACATGTGGCCCGCGTGCTGTCGTCTCGCCTATAAAAAATCCCTTCAAAATTCCCCATTCATTTTTTATGGAATTTTTATTTTTTCATATTGGATTTCTTTTTCTAGCCATCAAATAAAACTTTTTTTCCTGATCAACTCTTGTCAAGAAACCGTTCTTCCATCTTGTATACTTTCCGAGATGTTGAGGAAATTCAAATGTCGGCCATTTTGAATCCGCCATTTTGAAATTTTTTTCAGCTCACGAGCACCCCTCACCTATCTTCAATACCCTCCCTGTGCTCTTCACCCGTCTCCGAAATCCTCAATCATCAGCTCTCTCCGTATTTTTCCAGTCCTCCGAATGAATTTTTTTCTTCTATACGACAATATTCATGAAAAAAAAATTTTTCATACAAAATTGTTCAGGAGAGGTGATCAATCAGTCAGTGAGTGAGTGAGTGAGTGAGTGAATCAGCACGAGTAGCTATATATAGTAATAACTTGTCAAAGCAATAAATTGACAAACTAGGACACGTTTAACGTACTATGAGTAAACAAACCTTACAGTAACATTGATCGCACACTGCCGCTAAAATTTAAAATACACCGAAAGACATATTTTTTAGCTTTTAATAGCTAAAATGTATACGTTTTTAGCGTATAGGGTCGAACCGAAGGATTTCTTGACGATGAATAAAATTATATTTAATTAAGGCATACTCCATTAATAAAGTTTTTACGCCTTTATATTATTTACTAGCAGATACCCGCGGCTTCGCACGCGTAAATTTTAATTTTAACTACGGGCACCGTCCATTTTCCGGAATAAAAAGTACCCTTTGTGTTAATTGTCATGAAATCTATCTTCATTCCAACTTTAAACCAAAAATTTTCAGTAGTTGTGCGTGAAGGAATAAATTTTCTCCCGCATGAATATCTGTTTTCCCTATTATCACGAAAACAATGGATTTTCCCGAAAAAAAAATTAGTTGATTCTAGGATATAATCTATCTGCATTCCAAATTTTAGCCCAATCGGTTCAGAAGTGATGGCACGATGGAGTATTTCTCCCGCATGAATATCTGCTATTTAACTATTTTCTTAGTAACCATGGATTTTCCCGGGATAAAAATTTTCCTATGTATTAATCCAGGATAAAACCTATCCCCTTTTTGAATTTCAGTCATATCAGTTCAGTAATTATAGCGTGAAGTGGTATTTTTACCGCGTGAATATCAGTTTTTCAGTTTTCCCGCGGACACCATAGATTTTTCCGGGATGAAAAGTAGGCTTTGTAACAATCCGAGATAAAATCTATCTCCTTTCCGAATTTCAGTCATATCAGTTCATTAATTACAGCGTAAGGTAGTATTTTTCGCGTGTGAACATCAATGTTTTAGGTTTCCCGCGGAAACTATGGACTTTTCCGGGATGAAAAGTAACATATATATTGATCCAGAATATAATCTATTTTTATTCCGAATTTCAGCCATATCGGTTCAGTAATAACGGCGTGAAGTAGTATTTTTCGCGTATAAATATCTGTTTTTCTTTTTTCCTGCAAAAAACCATGGATCTTTCCGGGATAAAAATTACCCTATTTATCAACCCAGGATGTAATCTGTCTCCGTTCCAAATTCTAGCCAAATCCGTTGTGTATACTTGCGGCATGAAGATTTTTTTTCCGCGTTAATTTCGGTTTTTCACTAATCCCACGGGAACAATGAATTTTTTCGCGATCAAAAGTAGCCTTCGTATTAATCCAATATATAATCTATCTTTATTCATAATTTCAGCCATATCAGTTCAGTAATTTCGGCGGGAAGTAGTATTTTTCCCGCGTGAATATCTGTTTTTCCCTTCTCCTGCAAAACCCATAGATTTTTTCGAGATAAAAAGTACCCTATTTATTAACCCAGAATATAATCTATCTCCATTCCAAATTTCATCCAAATCGGTTGTGTACTTCCGGCGTGAGATTTTTTTCCGCGTGAATTTCGGTTTTTAACTTACCCCACGGGAGCCATGATTTTTTTCGGGATGAAAAGTAGCCTATGAGGTAATGCAAGATATAATATACCTCCATTCTAAATTTTAGCCAAATCGGTACAGTAGTTGCGGCGTGAAGACGTATTTTAACTTGATAAAATCCAAACTTCGGATCCCCGTTTCACCCCCTTAGAGGGTAAATTTTGAAAAATCCTTTCTTAGTGCACCCCTAGACCTCACAAGGAACATGTGTGCCAAATTTGGAGTCTCTAGACCCAGCGGTTTGGGCTGTGCGTTGATATGTCAGTCAGTCAGTCAGTCAGTTTCTTCTTTTATATATTTAGATTAATTATATCTTATTGAACTGGACTACTATAGTGTTAGCATTCTTATGGAATGTATGAAAAGCTGTCTGTAATCAATCGAGCCATGACAACTCCAAACAACTTCGCAAACTTCAACTCGCTCAGTATATTGATTAATACCGGTGTTTAACCTACAACGCCTTTACCGCCACCATCATAGGCTTATAAATCTATGGACGACGGGTGTAATACAAAATTCACGAAAAAAAGGTCCCGAGAAAACCTTTATAAACGAGGGTACATGAGTACTTTTATAAACAAACTAAAACAATGGAATTTATGTCTTAAACCATTACTATACAGCCTAAATTTCAAACACGAGACTGAAGTGCGTTTGTATGTCTTTTCGCGTTTTGTATGTCATTCGGTTCGGACACTTTTTAGCGCTGACCCCAAATCCTTAGTTTATAAATCAATGGCCACCATCCGCTGTTTGAACTTCATCCGTCTTACGTTTTGCAGTTTGCTATAGCTTGCCAAGTAGTTGCACACGGATTCAACCAGACTTACGTTATAGTCGCGGAATGAAAAGATTCGTTACTGTAGTGTCAATTTTGTACTGAAAGAGTCCATTATGTCAAGATACCAAAACAATCGACTAGTGCAAATCAATCTATTAGAAAAGTAACGAACCTTTTCATTCCCTGACTGTACAATAATTATACGTAGGACTGAATATGGTACGAATAAAATGTTTCATCACCCTGCGCTTATTTACTTTTGATTAAATTAGTAGACGCTCTCCAAATCAAATCCGGCCAAGTATGACTATTTTTGTGAATTCAAAATTCACAGAATTCACAGTTCCTATTAAAAGAACGAGTGATTTGCTATTGGTAGCATATTTAAAACGTGATGATATGTTATATTTGAATTGATTGACTATGTATTTGTTCACAACAGTAAACAGTTGCAGCTTTTTAACACTTTTTTTTTGCAGAGTTCTTAACACTCTATGAATGAGTCATCATCTTAAAATCTCTCACTCTTATTTTGTATCTGACTGCAGACATGGTCTGTGGATAAAATATAGTCTTTCTATTGATCATATAAAAAAACTGCCTATATTTATTTCTTTAAAAATTCAATATGACTGTTTTAAAATTTTATTTACCATTCACCGGCCATTAGCTAAGTCTGTCAGTTATAAGATCTCAGTCGGTAACTACCAAACTATTGGCTGGAATGCTATTAAACTTGATATTGAAGAATTTTATTGCTTTACTTTAATTTTCCGAACGGAATATTTCGAAATTGACTTTATTCGAGAATTCTGAGAAGTTTCAATACTTATAAATAGAAGGTCGGGTTTTTTATAAAAGTGGATTCAAACCTAGAATCTATCTAGAGAGTAAGAAATTGCAGCTTTTGTGAAACTTTTATTAGTTAAGCTAGATATCATTTTTCTCCTCTACCTATTCAATAATAATTTAAACATTTTTAACAACCTTGTTTAAAACTATTTTCAAGGCTGATGTTATACTCAGCAGAGTTAATTGAGTGTGATTTGGTAACGTTCCATCTTTGTGTTTGTTACGAAACTCCTCCGAAACGGCTCGACTGATTATTATGAAATTTTCTGTACAATATTTTCGGAAGGTAGAAGGGAGAGAGTAGGTCGTAAGCTATTTTTTATATTCCTAATGGAAAAACAACTATTCCGCTAACTAACAGCTGGCCCGGAAAACCAGCTAGTAATAGAATAGTTCATATCAGGATGATAAGACCACGCGAATAGTCAAGAATCATACATTATGCAGGCAACTGCTACTTTCCGAGCTTAAATTTAATTTGTAACTGTCGCCTGACAATATCTTGAATCTGCGAGCTATTTATTCTCAACTTCGTCGCCCGGAGCCGTCTCCCCCCCACTTCCCCACTCGCGTCGACCTGACATCGTGTCCTGGTTACGTTCCGTTGCACGAAATTATTTGAATCTCAACTTTGTACTAGAGATAACAATATTTTAAACAAGATTTAGCAGCTTGTGAACTCCATCTATAAAATCTTATATCTATCCTTCACTGTAGAAGTAAAAGCCTCTGGACTTATGATTAAATTTGTGCTACCTCATTTTAGTCATTAAATCAATCAATCAATATCATCATCAATACATATAATAAATCTGTTGTTTGTCTGTTTGTCTGTCTGTTTGTACGGGCTAATCTTTGGAACGGCTGGACCGATTCCAATGAAATTTTGTGTGGTGGTAGCCTATGTCCCTGGTCAACATATAGGATACTTTTCATCTCGGTAAAATAAAGAGTTCCCGTGGGATAGTTAAAAAACTGCAATTAATTTAACAGCTTTGTAAACAACAACTAATGAACTTAATTTTGTAAAATTGGTTATGCTGATACCTTATGTTGCCTTTTTAACAAAATATATACATAGTAAAACTTATTAATCCAATCGAGTTCCCGCGGGAAAGAAAACATTACAAAAACAGTTAGCAGGCGTCTTTCAAGTAACGGATTTTAATGAAATTTTATGATCCTACCTTATATATATGCCCGGTCAACATTTAAGATACTTTTCATCCTGAAAAATTTGAGAGCACCCGTGGGATGTTTAAAAAAACCTATAGCTACTTATCTCCGTAGCACAATCAAAACGGGGTCGAAATATCGACAGTTTAAATCGTCCTTTTGATCGTGCAACTAGGTATAACTATACAAGATAACCCGTACGTAGCAGGAACGGGTTGCTACGTACACAGTAGCGCATCAGAATGCTTAATTACAATATCTGGGCGTTGGTATCATCTCAGAATAAGATAAGTTTGGTTAGTATAGATATTACAATCCACGATGACACGCCCCACTCTATCTTACTCCATGCGAATTGAGTAACATAAGCGATTTCGACAGAGTGTATAAGTAGAGGAAGACCAAAGAAGATATAGGTAAATTGTGTAAAAGAAGATAGCACGTTGACAGGAGAGATTGGAAGAAGACTCCTTTACGGGTCCATCGAACCCAAGGACCACTCATTTTGTACGGGAAATCTTGGGAAAAATTAAGAAATTCCACGGGAAACATTTTTGTAAAAAAAACGAACTGCACGCGGGCGGAGCCGCGGGCAACAGCTAGTAGTGAATATAATAATCATAGACTGATAAAGTAAAGAATAAAAATACTACAGACAGGCGAGAACCGTTAACATTGCAGTAACCAATTAAGAATTATCCATTCCATTGTTTACTAACAAATATAATTATTATGAGTGCCGGCTTTACCAAAATGACATAATATGTACTCGTAGGTCTGGCATGCAATACTGACTCATGGGATCCTAGACCATTATAACTAATTAACTAATCATGATAAGTATACTATGATACTTTTAATAAACCTTCGTTTAATTTATCTTTATTAAAAGTTTGGCCAGTAAGCGACGGTCGACATCACTTCAAAGTGTCAAACTAATTAATAATTTAGAGGATAATTAAGATTGCTCATTAATTACACTTTGTGGAAGTTAAAGGGTTGATAGATTTATTTCATCACTTGATTTTATAATGTCGATACAATTGCCACAGTAAAATCCTTTGGAAAGAAACGACTAGAATTTTGCTATTTTTTCACATCATCAAAAAAATCTGTATCTTTGAATGCAATCACCACGAAATGCATTTTGAGGCAAATTTTGCTCCAACACTGAGACATCCTCAGCAAGGTATACAATGCAAAATTTACCATAAAATAATATTAGAATTTTAAATATCTTCAATTTGCAGGAATCTTAAAAAAAATATTTTTCTTTGCAAAATTCATGTAAACTCGATAGGGCAGAAATAAGGAAAGATATTAGTTAAGCCATTATGTTAAAAATAGGATAAATCCCCCAGAGTCGAACTAGGGCCGATTAATGAGGGGTCTACCCGAGTACCCCCTTGCCGTCCCATTTTTTTATCCCCTTTTACCCGCATTTTCTACTTTGTAATTTGGAGAATGGTTTAGGTTTAAATAATTATGGAAATAAATAATTAGAACCACTCCTTAAAAATAATCTTATTTAAAAAACTTAAAAATATTCGCAGTGATAGCTCAGTGGTTCTGACCTCTGCCTCTCATAAGGAGGTCGCGGGTTCGAATCCTGGGCACGCACCTCTGACTTTTCCGAGTTATGTGCGTTTTAGGAAACTAAATATCACTTGCTTAGCGGTGAAGGAAAACATCGTGAGGAAACCTGCATGCCTGAGAGTTCACAAAAATGTTCTCGATGGTGTGTGTAGCCCGCCAACCCGCACTTGGCCAGCGTGGTGGGCTATGGCCAAACCCCTCTCAGTCTGAGAGGAGACCCGTGCCCAGCAGTGGGACATAAAAAGAGGTTGAGACTGAGAGATTCCTTAAAAATGGCGAATTTAATAGATTTACCAAAGACAGTGTGTAAACCAATAGGCTATCACAGATCACTGTTTTGAAACAAAGATTCTTTTCGGACGGTATCGTGCAGGAGGCTAAGGGAAAGAAAATGAATGTCTCTTACTATAGTCAAAAGAATGGGCATGCATGCAATCACGTATAGAGTAGGCTAGCTAACTGAAGCTGATATAAAATGGGGTTTCGTTATAAGTGTTATTCCACACTTTATTTCAACTTAGTGTTTCACGAGTTTACGACACTCATTTCTTTACTACTTATATTTTATATTATAGTGTTTTCACACACTTAGGAAATTATTCCTATAAATTTAAATATGCATCAAAATTTCATTCGCGGTGGGACTCGAACCCACGTCCCCCAGCTATCGTGGCTAGGAGCTCTTCCTCTGAGCTACGCGAGACTGTCTCACCACGACGAAATTCGGATGCATATTGTTTTTCGTTCTTAGGCAGAACTAACGCCATCTATCTGAAAACATTACAGTTAGATAGCTAGGGGACGTGGGTTCGAGTCCCACCGCGAATGAAATTTTGATGCATATTTAAATTTATACTCATTTCTTTGTTTTAGAGGGAGGTGTTTGGCTTCAGTATTACTCTCACGTACATGAGTAGGTACATGAGTAGCGGATCAGCCGCAGAATATTAACAAAAGGCATTATCAGTCCACGCAGCGCGGCTCAGTCAATACGGCTTACCTTGCCGATCCGATAATACTCACTAATACACTATCGACAGGATTAGATGTATTTCAGACGACGTGCTTGATCTAACATGATAAAAACGTTAAGATTAATTACTATTTATATACCGAAATTATACTATTTATTTCTACAATTGAATCTTGTAAGTGACTGAGAGATTGTGATTATTCTTGCGATCTATACAATATTGAAACTCGGTTTAGCTCGTGGCTATGTGTTAAATCCTTAAACGTCCACTCAAGTTTCAATATTTCACGATACGAGTACAATATAAATTAAATTATAAAAATGCTACAACAATAAAGATTTTAGCTCCTAAATTATAAAGATTAATTTCGAATAAAAATCTGACCGCTAATTTGTGTAACTGGGGAACTAGGAGTTGGGACGCAATCTAGTCATTGTAAAGGTAATTTAACAGCTACAGAACTGCTGTTCCATCAAGTAACCCGCTTAAAAGCTAATAATATAACGTCGTAGGTGCTGTATTTTTGTCATAACTCCATATTTTTTTAAGTACTACCATACGATTTTTCTTTCCAATGCGATGTGATCATGACTTTTTCTATGTACCAATCAAACGGCTGGTAATTAATCCTAATACTATTATGTATTCCGTGCCTTGGGTAATAGAAATGTTCTTGGCAATACGCCAGATTGCAGCAGTTAAATTCATGCTAACGGAACTCTTAGAATGCAACAATTTGATCTTAGTTGTTTTGAAATTTTTGAGACCAGATGGTCTATTACTTTCTGTGATACCGAGGAATATTTATACCGTCTCCACTTAACAAGAGAGTCTATAGCATGCTCTTTGACGTTGCCCCGTAGGAAGCTATCCTACAAAACTCCAGTCCGACCCAGTGGAGAGAATAATACATTTTTAGGTTACTCACGGTGTACTGCCGCGTTTAATATCGCACGAATTTGCCGAGTGCTCCACCGTAATTAATTTGAAGGCGTTGAACTTTCTTTAAGAGTTTATTTACTTCACTTCACTTCTCTTTACATGGTCTTTAACTATGGGTCTCATAAGAAGGCTCAGAGTCACTCAGCGGGCGATGGAAAGAGCCATGCTCGGGTTTCTCTACGTGATCAAATCAGAAATGAGGAGATTCGTAGACGAACCAGAGTTACCGGCATAGCTCAACGTATTGCGAAGCTGAAGTGGCGATGGACGGGGCACATAGCTCGTAGGACCGACGGATGTTGGGGACTCAAAGTGCTGGAATGGCGACCCCGCACGGGAAAGCGCAGTGTTGGCAGACCTCCGACCAGATGGACTGACGACATTAAAAGAGTCGCGGGAAGGCGCTGGATACAAGTGGCGCAGGACCGAGCGGGCTGGAAATCATTGCAGGAGGCCTATGTCCAGCAGTGGACGTCCGTCGGCTGAAACGAACGAACGAACGAACGAACTTCTCTTGGGTGTAAGTATGTTGTAATATGGTGTATTGTAAAGAATTACAAAGACAAGCGTTTAAGTTCCCCTGATGTTAAGTGATATGCCTACACATAATAGATGCAGTGGGCCCAAGAATTTTGCATTATTTCATTCGACTCACTCCACTATGCCTATCATTCTGAGACATAAATTGTTCTACAGTACCCTTTAGTTATGCAAGACTGCTTCAAGAATTTCCATATCTCTGTCAAAACCAAACTAATAAATACAAAAACAAACAAATTTCGTAAATATCAAATCTCTACAAAAGAGAGCCGCCGCCGAAATTCCCAAATTAGTTCCCAAAATTTTGCTGAGCCAAGGAACATCTCGTAATATGGAGTATTAACAAAATACTTAAGCGTATTACTTCGAAGGGCAAATTTAATAACTCCGCAAGGGTCCGTTATCCCGCTGGTCCCTTAATGTGGGCTTTCAAGGGTTGCTTTATTGAAACTAGAATTTGCTTTCGCATACCAAAGGGATTTTTGATAATATTTTCCTAATAACATTATGATTTTATTATTATCATGAAAAACTAAATTCACTATTTTGATGGAAATAATATTTTTACTCCTTTTGCACAAAATTTAATATCTACGAATCTTGTTTAGTATATTTTATGGGTACCTACTATTTTGTTAAGTCCACTAGACTCTGCAATATTTTACAACATAAAAATCTTTCATTTTAATAACGATTAAGGCACATTAAACAAATTAAGGCACTCATTATCTCTATCTATTATTAATTCCTAAATAAATAGTTCAAGCTGATTATTTATAATTGATTGTCTTATTAAATTGTGATAGACCAAGTTAACTTCTTGATCGGTGTACTTTTATTTGACAGGTTTCGATGGAAAGGAGAGTTTCTTAAAACTCTCTTTTCCATTCAAACCTTTAAAAAACTTTTATAAAAATATAGTTTCATTGAAATGATCGCTATATAGGCATTGCAAAACGATAGCAGATGGCGAGCCATTTTTGATAGACTTTTAGCGGTCCTATGTTAAATTTTTCCTGTTTATTTTTCTCGAAATTCGTCGGACCTCGTATGTTTCCGAAATATGAAAAATTTTCGAGCTCCACAATTTTTGGAGCGTTCAGAATGTATTGTTTCAAAATTTGTCAGATGTGGGATGTATCGTTAGGACAATTTTTTGTATCTTCGTTTTGTTTTATGCCAGTGCCGCTCCGTTGATTCTTGTAGAAATTTATAGACAACGTTATTTTTAATCTGTTTTCGTCATCCCGGGAAAATCAGATATTATTTAAACGAAAATTCTATGTTTGTAGTTTAAATAGAACGTGAATTCATATGATCGGTTGTATCTATAAATGGCCGTATCTGAGAAATAGATAAGTAATGTATCTGAGTCTTAAGACTGACATTGATTGTCTGTAGATTGACAGTGTAATGAGATTTGCCACATTCGCGAAATCGGTCCAAAAGCTATGCTTCTTGCATTAAGGAAATGAAATGCGAATTGCGAACCGACCATAATGCAACCGGTATTGAATAAAGTCTTTATTTCATAGAAAGTAAGCAAACAAGCGATGTAATCTCGCTAAGTAACCCGCAGTCACAAGTCGCGGGGTCTAACGCCACAGCGCTGCAGCGCTGCATAATTCAAATTTCGCATTTATTTCCCCACCGGTATTTTTCGAGCTTTGTTTCAACTTGCTGACCTATTTCCTATTTACTGCGATACAATTATAACTGCGAGGCCACGACTTTGAAAACAGCGGCGAATGGAAGGAAAGGCGGAAGCGGAACAATCATACAACCAAAGATTTAAATCGTTAGATGGGCCCTAAGCCTACATTGCGCACATCAAACATGTTGAGTGAGTGCTCAACATGCTATATTTTAACTCCGCTCTACATAATAGGCCAAAATGGGCCATAGATTGCTAATAATTCAGTATTATTTCCGATCTGTTATGATTCAAAAAAAAATTATTTTTTACAGGCACACTTACAGGACATGCTTGTCTAATAAAACCGTAATATGTAATCAAAATGTTTATACTTGCACATAGACCTAACTCAAAGGCACTTGACTAGAATGTCAGACTCTACCCCCGCGTTTGGAAAGCGTTACAGCGAGAAAAACGGGCAAAAAAACTCACTTTTGGTCACTTGCTCGAAAGGTTTTTCTAAGTGTAGCTAAATCTAGGGTAAGAGCTATTTTCACTAAAATTGATCGCCAGGAATTACTGATTTATTTTTATACAGCTGTGTGGACAAAACGTTATCTAACTGGAAATCACAGACGCCAGTGAAGGGAAGCGTATTGTCCTCTGATGATCAGTTCCCGCCGTCGCTTCCGCTCGCTCGCCGCTGTCGTCAAAGGCGTGGCCGCGGCGCGGGTGAAGCTTGTTACCTAGCTGTTATTGTTGGTAAAGGTAAATGCAGTTATTTAGCTAAAAGCTCGCATGCGAGGTACAGACCTATGAGTTTTAGTGCATTGTCTGAGGACAAGAGATTCGTGCGTTACAACAGAGAGGATTGACGTGTGTACCATACTTAATTAATTACCTAGCTATCAGGACAAATTCATTTGTTTTACTATAATCCTCTACTCAAAAAAAATCTGTATGGTACAATATGCAGGAACACCGCCTATATGAAACACTAAATACAATTCTTCAAAAACTTTCTGAGACGCACGTTTTGTCCCGATGCCGGGAGATGTTGACTTCACAATGCAAAATCGTAGAACTATAATTACGCATTGTGAAATCAACATCTCATACTATTAATTTGAAATACCTACAAGAGTTAAGAACGGGCCTTACCCCCCCTACCCATACTGATGTTGTTATGATGTGTTTGAAGCGTACCTTTTTAGGGTTCCATACCAATTTGGTAAAAATGGAACCCTTATGGTGAGACTTTCTCCGTCCGTCCGTCCGTCCGTCCGTTTGTCACACTCGATTATTTCAGTAACTATTCAAGCTATCGACTTGAAATTTAGAATAGTTATAGGTAATAGTGACGCGACGTCATAACAATCGTAAAAATATGAAAATTGTTTTTATTTTTATTTAAAAAGGGGGGAAAACCGGGTCGACAAATTTTCAAAATGAGATAACAATATTGAGTGATAACAAAAAGAGTTAACATATGAAAGGGCGTTACTTGTGTATACTAAAACTAATTTTTATTTATTTTTATGCCTGATAGTTTTTGATTTATTGGGCAAACTGTCGAAAAAAAGACCGTTCCCCCCCCCCCCTTATCTCCGAAGTTTACCAATCGAAAAATCTGAAATAATTATGATCAATAGAAATTAATGTATATTTTACAGGAAAAATAAAATCAACTCACTGACTAATATACTTTTTTGATAATAACAATAATCCACCAAAACCAAAGTTACGTTTGCGGTTTGCCAACAAAAGTACATGTAAATTATACTCGTAAATTCATGAACAAAAGTGATTCTTTCAATGTTTTACTTCTTTTATGGTATGGAACCCTCGGTGCGCGAGTCCGACTCGCACTTGGCCGGTTTTTTTTTTAATGATTCATTTATTTTAGCTTTTTGTACTCCTTCTCAATATAAATTTTAGGCTTACAAGACTCTGTTAAGAAGCCACTTTGAAGAGCAAATGGTAAGAGCCTTTAAGCCTTTTCATTTTTAGATATTAATATTTAGTACTGTAATGGTTAATAATCTTTATTAGATTTTAAAGCGTAATCTACATGTGTTTATTTACTGAAAACTCTCAATCAATAATAATACTGACGATTGAGGTTAATACCTCAATCGGATAGTTATTATTTTGTATCATGTACTAACCCTGCTAAAAGTAAGAAACAGACATTCCAAATTGGCCAAATTATTTCAATACGTGAAAACTTGTCGTGGTGTTAGTCAAGAAATTTCAACCTCATTTTTAGCGTACCTTTCTCACCGTGGAACTTAAAATTATTTAATGTTAATAATTTCTTAGAAAAACCGAAAGTAGAAGTTTCCGACTGCAACCCGCCCTGTCCCGGGGAGTGAGTTCCGAGTAAGTTTTCCTTCCTTGAAATAAACTTTTTTAATAGTTTGAATGGTGGTTTTTATTGCTGACGCCCCAACTTTCGAAATAGTTATACGGTTGAAAGTAATTTTGCGACACATTTTTACATTAAGATGTTCAATTAACGTGAAATCAACGGGTCTGCCCGCGAAATTCAAAATTTTTGTGGTTTTTTGCAATTTGTACGCTAGTTAGACATGATAGGTTTATGGCAATCAATTTGCGAGAATGGCAGTATCATCTTTACATGATTATATCAAAATCTTTGCATAAAAATGTGTATCCTAGGAAATTAGTCCTCGCAAATCTCGGACTAATTTCTTTAACTCGACACTTTCGAGCAGAGATTTTATATAAACACGTGAAGAAGATATTGAGATTATCGCAATTTTACGGCCATAAGCCTATTATGTCTTATTGGCTTAAAAATCACGAAAAATTTGAATTTCGCGGGCACACCCGTGGTGTGCTCCTTAACACTTGTGAAACCAAAACTATACGCTTCCCGCTATGCTTTTATTTCAAAATTTTAAAACGATATATAAACTATAAAAAAAAAAATGGAAAAACCTATGCTATATTATTTGCAACATGTTGTAAAAACTGTTCATAATTGTAACTTGTAAGTAAAAAATACTAAAAAAATTTAAGAGGCGATAAGTTCGTAGTGATTTTCACTGTTGTAGGTGCAGCAGCATAATATAATTACTAAAATATGAAGCATCATAGTGCAGGAGCACCAATATTGCAGACGCGCGTCTACTTAATCCGGCGCCCGCAGCCGCTGCGACTGACAATTTAGCGCCAGCTTTTACTGCTGAGCTGCTCCAAGTCATAGGCGATTCGGTAATTACACCTATTTTACAAGATTTTATTTAATTTCCAATGTAGGTTTGTTCGGGCGGAATCTTGCAAATGTAGGTTTTTCGAGCGGAATCTTGCAACAAAATTGTAGATATCTTTAAGCTGAAATTTTGTATGTAGATACGTTTTGTCTTAGGCTCGGTTGCTTGACTTGACTTTTATAGTTAAATATGGTTGTCCGACTCTTATGTCTTTCGAAATAAGAGTCAGGCCGCCATATTTAACTATAACGTTTCGGTTAAAGTCAAGTCAAGCAACCGAGCCTTAATGTTAATGCACGATTAGCTGTGTGATTTTATTATTCTATATCTAACAAATTTCTGAAAACCTAAGATGGCAGACTAGATATTTTTTAATCACTCAAAATGGAAATTAAATTACGGATAAAATAAAAACTTTTATTTTAAAAAATATTTTTTAATGATTATTATTGTAAAAAATGACACAATACTCGTCATTTTTAACCGACTTCAAAAAAAGGAGGAGGTTCTCAATTCGTCGGAATCTTTTTTTTTTTTTTTTTTTTCTATGTATTTTCACCGATTACTCGAAGACGCGTGGACCGATTTGAAAAATTCTTTTTTTGTTATAGAGGGTTTTGTTTCCAGGTGGTCCCATTTTAATCAAGTTAGGATCTGATGATGGGATCCTGGAGAAATCGAGGGAACTCTTCAAATTTTATATGGACACATGAAACTATTTGAGTATTATTAGAAAGAGTAATATTTTCCAAGTTGTCCTATGGTCATCAGGTCAGGATCTGATCATGGGATCATGGTGAAATCGAGGGAACTCTTCAAATTTTGATAGTATACTTAAAGCGAGTTGGGTATTTTTTATAGTTACTGGTGCATATGCTAGCAGATACTGATTTGATGACTAAAGTCATCAAGTCAGGGTCTGATGATGGGATCTTGGTGAAATCGAGGGAACTCTTCAAATTTTGCTAGCATACTTGAAGCGAGTTGGGTATTTTTTATAGTCACTGGTGCATTTGCTAGCAGATACTGATTTGATGACTAAAGTCATCAAGTCAGGGTCTGATGATGGGATCTTGGTGAATTTTAGGTATCTCTTCAGAGTTTATGAACACACCTCAAGCGATTTGGGTATTTTTACAATGCCTTGTGCATTTTATTGTTTTCCACTAAAAAGTTTAAAATAAAAATAGGAAATGCTTTCCAAAAAACCAACTTCAAATGCCACTACAAAGAGTGAAATAATTTTTATTTAAATTTTAGGTACCTACACCAATTCGAAGTCGGGCAATGTTTCATACAATCCCTAATAGTCCTTCTTACTTACTTGATGTGCGAAGAAATGACGAAGTCATAGACAATCGCCCGACTTCGAATTGGTGTAGGTACCTAAAATTTAAATAAAAATTATTTCACTCTTTGTAGTGGCATTTGAAGTTGGTTTTTTGGAAAGCATTTCCTATTTTTAAGATTTATTATGTTCTTAAATCTCATTAAGTTTTTAATTGTGCCAGCTACAGTATGTACAAACCAAAATCGAATAATGTGAAATTGGTCTAGAACAGAACGTCTGACACAAATGTATGGTACTCTTTCGGTGGACTCTGATAAACAACACCTAAAAGAATTGACTGATGTATGCTTAAAATATCAATTTAATTAGTTGAACTATGCATGGAAGGTGAAAGTGTATTATAATTAAATATTTAGGATGTCATAGCTCAATCGGTACAAATTTTGAACACCATTAGCTCGTCGCTTGTACCAAACAAACTACAGAATCACCTGTGACAGAGGGAACCAATGTAATAGTGCAATCCCTCAGGTCTTTTAAAAGCATTGCAATAAAGTTTGAATTCCCATAAATAACTGTAAAATACATGTTTGTTTTATCTATCTACTAAATTCGCGGTTATGTTGGTGCCGCCATCCGCGAATAAATTCGAAAGCTGTTGTATGCGTTTCCGTTTTTATTATTATTACAGAAAAAAATAATTATAATGATGTACATACGAATAGGAAACAAACGTAAACCGTAGATACTCGTAAATAAAACATTTAGGTTACAAGTGAAGGCCCGTAATCAAAGGTTTACATTTTTATCAAAGATTTTATACCCTTTTCAAGAAATGAGTGGTTAGATTTAAAGTTTGTTTATAAGTATAATGATATCAAATTATTCAGTTAAGGCGTGCCAAGAACAATGCATCTCCAATTTTTTAATCAGTTCCAAAATGACGTATATAATTGTGTCTTTATTAAATACCCATGAAGTTTGCAAATTGCTTTGCCATAATTATAGCTTGCTTTGCTCCTTCTTAATAATGTCTATGCTAGAACTAATACTCTTTTAACGGACAGAGACAGAAAAATCTGATCGGAAAGATTGACCTCAAATTCCTCGATTTCATTAAAGTCACGGTATATCATCACAAAGAATGTCGACTCGACTGATCGTATTGGGATTCGAACTGCGACTTCCGAATTTTTATACCAGTAGGATACGTGCTATAGTTACGACCCTCGACGCATCGATCCCTCGTCCCACTAAGCAGAAATTCACTAACTAAAAGCGTAATTATCTTTACGCGCCATTTGTTCCGATTTACAATTGTGCTCATTGTCCCTTTATCCCCCGTGATGTATGGGACGGAGGGACGGAGGGAAAATGCCTCCTTCAACGACAGCTCCATCATCTGAGGGGAAATTTTAATTTCTCGTGAATAATCTTCGGTAATAGCTTCGATGTGTATAGCTAAATTTCCGAAAATATCCGATGACTGCGAACAACACTGGAAAAACCAACTGAACGGTGCTTTAGGCAAATCGGATAATGTACAGGAACAGTATAACAATATGATGGATGAAATGAAGATGCTGCTAAGACAGATACCAAAGCTGGAAAAAGGTCGAAATAAATATGTGAGCCAAGAAACAGCAAACCTTTTATCAGAGCGCAAATTACTATACACAGAAAAAAGAACCAAACAAGTTAACTTAAAAATGAAATGAAAAAATGAAAAAATGATTTATTAATAAAAAATATTTCAAGACATAATAAATGAAGCAACATTATTCTACAAAAGTCTTTATACAGCTGATCAGACGGCAGACTACAGTAATACATCTCCTAACAAATATCATGCTTGCTACAATATAGAAGACCACCATATCCCACCCATAATAAGTTCGGAAATCGAGTACGCTATAAATACACAAAAGAATGGTAAAACTCCAGGTAAAGACCAAATCACCAACGAATTACTGAAATCCTTTGCTAACGCACTGAAAGAACCGTTGCTAACTCTATTCAACCGGATACTGGAAACAGAAATGACACCGGAGCAGTGGTCCCAGTCAGTCATCACACTTTTGCATAAAAAAGGTGATAGGGGTGAGTTGGGCAATTATAGACCAATTAGCCTTATGTCAAATATTTACAAATTATTTGCAAAAGTAATATTGAACAGGCTCACAAGTACACTAGATGGACATCAGCCACGTGAGCAGGCTGGTTTCAGGAAAAATTACTCCACGATAGACCATATACAAGTAGTAACACAATTGATAGAGAAGGCAAATGAATATGATATGGAACTCTACATGTGTTTTATTGATTATAAAAAAGCCTTTGACTCTATACATTATAATAATATATGGTCTTCGCTGTCAGAGCAAGGTGTCCATCCTAAGTACATAAATGTGCTAAAAAGTGTTTACTTAAAATGTCAAGGGAGAGTGAAGCTTGAGAAAGAAGGTGCTGATTTTCCAATATGTAGAGGTACACGACAGGGTGACCCGATCTCACCGAAAATATTTACTGCAGTACTGGAGGCAATATTTAGAAATCTTGATTGGGAAAGAAAGGGCCTAAAAATTGACGGTGAATATTTGAGCCATTTACGCTTCGCCGACGATATTGTGGTGTTCGCGGAAAATGCCTCTGATCTTGGCGCTATGGTGGAGGAGCTGGCAAGGGAAAGTAAGAAAGCTGGGCTATCTTTAAATGCCTCAAAGACCAAAATTATGACGAACTCGGAAGAGAGAAATATAACAATAGAGGGTACCACAATAGAGTATGTTAAAAATTACATATATTTAGGCCAGTCGGTTTCTTTCCAGAACTGCACAGAGAAGGAAATACAAAGAAGAATTGCCATTGCCTGGAAAAAGTATTGGGGTTTCAAAGAAGTTTTAAAAAGCAAAGAAATCGATATCAAAATAAAAAAGAAACTCTTCGAAGTCACAATTTTACCTTGTTTGACATATGCGTGCCAGACATGGTCACTGAGGAAAGAAGACGAAGAAAAATTAGCTATCTGCCAGAGAAAAATGGAGAGGAGCATGTTAGGCTTAAGGAAAAAAGACAAAATAAGAAATGAAGACATTCGAAAAAGGACAAAACTGGTAGATATTAGGAAAAGGATTAGGACACTAAAATGGAAGTGGGCAGGCCATGTTTGTAGGTCAGATAACACTCGATGGACCAAAAGGATAACGGAATGGATTCCCAGAGAGAGAAAACGGAAAAGGGGTCGCCAAAGAAGAAGGTGGAGGGATATCTTCTTACAAAAATGTGGACCAGATTGGATGCGGAAAGCTAGAAATAGAAAGCTGTGGAGAGATTTGGGGGAGGCCTACGCCGTAGAGGCGACTCTTACGCGAAATTGAATTTGACTACGAACATGACATATAAATTAAGACTTCTAATATGAATAATGATGACATAATATTTTATTATTAAAAGTGGATAACACCTCATAATATAATATTGACATAAATTATTTATAAGTGTTTGAACTGAAATAATCTAATAAATAATAATAAAAAAAAACATAATTTATATATGAAACACAAATAATAATATAAAGTAAAGCAAATTATGTCAATCCCACTGTTAAAATGTACGAATGTTAAATTATCATATTATGTAGCGTATCAGAATAAAGGCTTTTTTATTTTATTTTATTTTATTTTATTAATAGCTTCGATGTCATTTGGGGGTATGGAAATAAATCTCTTTAATACATAAAATTCTTATGTCATATTGTTTTTATAAAAAATAGAACGAACGGCTTACCAGATTTTTATGAATATTTTTGTGTTTATTCGGGAGTTCTGAGAATATGCGTAAACTACTTTTCATACCTTTACGTGGCCAAACAATGTTTTTTTCTTAAACAGGGGGGCCTTCTTCAGGTATTTTTACCCCTTTTATTAAACGGGGTAAAGAGGTGATACAAGCACCACTATTTTAGTTCAAGACACAACAACATTTTAGTTTACCATCCCAAGTTTCTGTGAGACGGTAATTGTTTATTATTTTCAAGGCCAAAGTGCCCTCTTACCTATTCGAAGAATAAGACATATATATTTCTGGCCCAACCTGAGAATCAATTAGGATTCCATGATATGGCTTCTGTACAACATTGTACTCGTATCCACTAGAATGTTCGAAGGTAGGTAGTGCGTCTTTTGCCGGGTTTCTACATGAGAGGCCTTCCCGAAATAATCGTCTTACGTTCCATATCACAGGCCCATCTCAATGGCCTCCTTGATCCGCCGAGATGACACGGCGGAGTACTGCTGGCTCGAGCCTTCAGCGAAATCCCAGCTCACGCCGGAGCGGCAAATGGGGCATGAAAATTACAAAACGCCCGTCTTACACGATCCGATTTAACAAAATATTGAGGCAACTTATATTATATCCATTTAAAGAATTGTGTGGAGGGCCTGATATTGATGAACTTTAACTAATGTCATTTAATGTGTTCTTTTACATTGCTCCACTGCAGTGTTGATGGGGAAATGGATTCATTAGACATTTTAGACAATAACTTGACAATAACCTCGGTTGATCGCCGCGCATGAAAAATAATCGGCAAGGAATCGTTAACACGGGCAAAATTGCTCAGTCTAGAACACCGACGCAAGGTTGCCTGTTTAGCGGTTTTTTACAGGATATACTTTGGAGAGTGTGCTCAAGAACTCCACAATCTAGTACCTCCTTCACCTTTTTACCATAGAACCGCAAGACGCCGGGAGAAGTGGCATCCTTATGTGGTTGATGTCCAGCAAGCTCGAACGAAATGATTTTCATCCACGTTTCTGATACGTACCGCTAAGGAGTGGAACACCCTTCCAGCTTCTGTGTTCCCAGACAAGTACAACCTGAGTGCCTTTAAGAGAAGAGTGAATAGGCATTAACTAGGCAAGCGCGCTCCATCCTAGACCTCATCATTTCTGTTCATCAGATATGATTGTAGTCAAGCGCAAGCCTATCCATAATAAAAAAAATAATAATAAATAGAAATACCTACACCCATGTCGGGATATGTCCGAGTCAGATATTTTATAAAGTATTTTTTCCTAAAATATGAGAAATGTAGAGAAAAACTGTAAATAGCTTATTTTATAGAGAAAACTTATTAAGTGGTTTCATGAGTACGGCATCACGCATACTATCCTATATTGCGAATTACATCTTTGTGGCTACGATGTGGACAACAAAATAACTTAAGGGATAATATCTATTGATTGCTAGTAAGTCTATCAGAACAATTTATTCAATAACTCTAAATAAACGTGTAGATTATAAAACTTGCAACTAGTACTTGAAAAATTATTGTAATTATTCCCGAAATTGGGTGATGTAAAGACTGCATAATAGAAACCATTTGTCGAGGGACGGCAAGTGGCTCGGATGTCGATGGAATTTTTGTTGGGCGCTTTACGACTTCTCGCTTGATTGGATTAATCTATTAGCAATCTCTGGCGCTACTCTTGCAGCGATTTATTACATTAGTTCCAACGTTAGGTATTATATATAATATCATCACAATAGCATACTCATAATACTACCCGCAATTATGTACTGAAACCGCGATACAATATATAAAATCAAAAGATTAAAAAATAATTAAAAAAATCAAAAAACCCGACTGCAAAAATGTCAACTAAAATGCAATAACTTAAAAGACTGAAACAAGGCGGACAACGAAAACAAAATTATAATAAACTTAAAAAGATGCAATTTTTACTTCATTTTAACAAACAACATTATGAGCTGAAAGCTTTAGTTAAATTTTCGCATTCAATTTAAAAATATAGAAGGCGGGACCTATTTTCGCAAATTATAAATTAACATAGAGAAAATTAATAGGTCCCGCCTGCTTTATTTTTAAATTGAATGCGAAAATTTAACTAAAGCTTTCAGCTCATAATGTTGTTTGTTAAAATGAAGTAAAAATTGCATCTTTTTAAGTTTATTATAATTTTGTTTTCGTTGTCCGCCTTGTTTCAGTCTTTTAAGTTATTGCATTTTAGTTGACATTTTTGCAGTCGGGTTTTTTGATTTTTTTAATTATTTATTTTATTTCAGGCTTTTTAGTTGCCACACTTTACGAGCGAAACCTAAGCACTTTTATCTACACAATGTCAAAGACGTAAAGTGGGTATATTTGGTTATATATTATATTATGTCGGTTCAAATCAGTCAGTCACTGGAAGAAGTAAAAGTTGTAAACAGTGTCGTCAAACGCAAATCTGGATTTTATCCCGGAAATATATAAGCTGACCAGTAACATTTCATAGGTGTAGTTTGTGTACGTTTAGGGCTCAGGCGTATCTAACTCACGTCGCTTAAAGCGGATCGTTCGGGAAAAACTGAGATTACAAATAGAAATAGAAAAAATCTTTATTTCACATAGGCCTAACTTACAGACTTATGAAAGGTCATTTATATTATTTAATATAAAACGATATGGTGATAACTATTATTCGACTTAAAACTAAGTTTACCCTCGGTTCCAACGCGCCCTGCACTGAGAAGAAGCCCACAACAAACTCAGCCGGGTTTTCTTTTATTTGTTTTCACCATTTTACATAGGTAATCTCTTAAAAATTAATTGAGCTAATAAAATAGCAGTAAAAATGCACAATATAAAGTACGACACACATTTGGTCAATACAAGATTAACGCTATCAAAAACTACAAATATTACCATTTTGAACGCATTGATCGACTGTTTATAATTCCAAATTAATTCGAAACATATGACTTATATATATTTTTGTAATCTCCTTGTAATTCCCTTCATTTTGATACCCCACTCGATAGGTTTGGTTATAAATATTTTGTAAATGACTGACAATTTTAGGCCCAAAATCCGCCATTTTGCTTTTTATTTTCAAAAACCTATCTAAGAACACTTGGGTTAATGAGACGAATCTAACGATACCATTAACGTCAAAATCCATCCAGCCGTTTGGAAGATACGTGGTCATAAAGAAATTTACATGCATACATACAAGATACGCGCGAAAAACATAACCCTTCTTGCAGTCGGGTAACAAAAATAGTGTGTTGCAATATCGGACGTGCAAACTTTAGTTTTATTCTAGAAAAGTCTTAGTATTTCAGAACTAAAAAAGTTAGGTAAGTTAAAAGTCATAAAGATTTTTGTCACAGTACTCACAAATCCTAGGCACAGCTGCATTACATTATATTGTTATGTGATTTGCATTTGTGTGAACAACAACTTTTTACTTGGCGTTGCAACATGTAAGTGTGCGTCCATCTTTTAGATATTATTCCTATGGTGAGTACCCTGTGGAGAGGCCATTTTTCTGATCTATGTTTGAACGACTTTTTTTATTTCTGAACTTTTCTCCCATCGTCGCCTAACTTACTTTAGTTCCTGAGTATTTGTTGACATCTACTTACTTTACAGTAAGTTCTTACATTATTTTTCTTCACCTACTTAGACATTTCCAGTAAGCTTCTTCGTCTATTCTTATTCAAATCTCTAAAAAAGTTAAAACCAAATAATTTCAAGAACATTTTTCGTTTTGAATATAAAATAGCGTGGCATGCATTGCATGCATGGCATATAAGCGTGCACACTAAGGTTGAGTCGCATATGGTGCATACGGCTCAGTCTGTTTCTGGCTTTAAATTGTGATATTACCGGTATTCACAAACGGATTGCAAGTACAAATTACTATGGACTGCGAGTCTGTCAGGGAAATTTGAGGGTAGTGACAAATAAGGCGAGTTACGAGTACCGTGGTAGCAGACAGGCGCGGGCTTAACGCGGGCTCAAATTTATCAGTCTGGCGCCGACCGTCGACAGTGACGGACGCAGGTGAGCGCTGTGACGCAATGGTAGATTACTCGCGTGTAACTGATATTAGGTACTCTAGCAATACCGGGCGTAATTTTTGAAGGATCATAGTACGCACTGCAATAATTTTATACATTTTTATAAAACCGTAATTTTACTCGAATAATTGTTCAACTGCTTCGGTTGGTAAATTGCTATTTGAACACACATACAAAACATCACATATATAGCGGCACAAATATCTAGCAGTGACCGTGCGCAGGAGTCGAAAATAAAGTATCTTGGAGTAGTAAGCGGGTCGCAGGGCGGACGTGCGTATCGTTCGCACGCTCTGATTGGCTCTCCAGTTGCATTCTGTACCCATGCACAGCTATCCCCACGTTTAATTTAGAGCTAAAATTACCTGCCACGATTTATAAAAAGACATAATATTATGACAGAATGCAAAGAGTGGCTTTTTCTAAAGGCGGTGTAAGTTGTAACTAAAGCAATCTTACGGAAAATCTTTGGCGAAAGGGTTCGTGAAACAGAGCGCGGCATGATGATAACAAAGATATACAATAACATCCGAATTTCAGTCACCAACCCAAGCTGGGTAGATTGACGACAAACGAGAGCCGCTAAATTGAAGAACAATGGGATAAAATAAATATAACGGCCGGCAATTTACCAAATCCTCGCCCGGAGTAAAACAATAACTGGCATTATTTCTATAATTTTATACGTTTTTTCTGTCTTGATCTTGCCTTGTTGATCACATTAACGACATAATATCGCATGACTAAATGATGTTGCTATTATTTTATGAAACCAAGTAAGTTGAAGTTATAAAAAAATAATTGCTACCCAGCATCGCAGTGGAACGCTAAATTAATACGTAAATGCATGTCATCAGAAGACTTGAGCCAATTAAAAAGTCATAAAGATTTTATGTTCCTAATGCCTTGAACTTAGTAGGTACCTTTCAACTAATTGTTAATTATCACATTTTGAACAATCTACTTGGCACAGTTGGAACGCTCTCAGATTAGAGCGAGCTGTCTCGAGTTCATTTCCTGGTGTAGAGTAGTTTGAAATTTTATAATTTTTGAATTGGTTCAGGTTTGGTCCAGTCAATTACTTCGACCGATGCTACCAGTTACAACTTACAACATACCGGCACCGCTAAACGATTTAGTATTCCGATGCGATGCTGTGTAGGAACTATGACAAGATCTACCCTGTGAAGATCTACGATAAATTCTGCAGCAGCATTTAAATATCAGGTGAGATTCAATGACTTAAAAAACCGTGGCAATGTCGAAGTGTCGACAGAAGTGAAAACTTTTATATAAATGCTGGTGAAATACTTATATATAGAGACGTCGGTAGCAGTAATAGTGTCGCGAAGTCAATGGTTTTTTCCACCTCGAAAAATGGTCAACGTAAACGCGTTGAAGAAGACGTTTTCTCTTCAAAAATACGTCACAACAAAAAGCCTTAAAACAAAAAATCCCCAGTACGCTCTCAATGTTGGCGAGAACATTTTGCACCGCGGATTTCTCAGGATTTATTTAGTTGGCGGACAAATCAAATTTCCTCGCACACAGAGGGAATTTAGAGATGTCTTCCATATTTGCTGTCACACTTCCCCCTCCGCCCCTCCCCCCTAGCCCTCTGTTGACAATTGACTTTGAGATTTTTCTATTATGTTTGTCGTAACAGGATTACGCCCGCGGCTTCACCTTTGTCCTTTCAGCTTTAGACTGAAGCTTTCACGAATAAAGGCGAATTCGTGTATCGAGATTTATATTAAAATTGCGGTATTCAGCTTTTTGTTATGTTATGTGAGGCTAAAAATTTTTTTTGAAACATCTGTATTTTTTCATGCAAGTGTATTATTATTATTGATATTATATGTATGGTGGACCATATGCAGGAACACCGCCCACAATTATTCTTCCAACACTTTCTTCGACGCACGTTTCGTCCCGACACCGGGACATCCTGTGGAGAGTTTGACTTCACAATACGAAGTCGTTGAGAATATTAGACCATACAAATGCTTTTCAAGTAGCAAAACAAATTATTCTGTTCTGCTGATTATTTGGGCAAAATAACGTATGTCGCCATTCAATATTTAACATTTTAATTTGAATGTAAGTTAGTCTGTTACGGTTTCACGCCAAAATCACTGAACTATTTTTGATAAAATTTGGTACAGAGATAAACTGAAGCTTGGGAAAAGACATATAGGCTACTTCTTATCCCGGAAACTCTATAGTTCCTGGCAGACGGACTGGAGCAAATTCAGCTGAACTAACATTAGAACAAAACCTTGAGGTATTTTACTAAGCTTTCGATTTTCTCAATTGTACGGGACCACTTTTGTGTGAGTTCCAGTCGCACTTGGTCGGATTTCGTGTAATATTTTAGCAAAAATGAAAATCAAATATTTCTTCGTGTCATCCCTTCAAGAAAAGAAGTTTTCACGTTTTGTGAATTTTACGGGAGTAAAATACATTAGTTGATGAAAAAAAATGCTTCAACTGTAATTTTTAGCGCCTGTGACAAAAGGAATTTTTTTCACATTTTTAATTTCGGTATTCCATTTGGCCATATTATTTTTATTTTGCCTTTGGAGAACTGACTACAGTATTACATCACTTGTAACTGCATGCACTCTTTCTCGATATAAACTTCAAACCATACATTCTTTCGTGTCATATTGTGAGCTCTAATCTAAATATATAAAAGAAGAAACTGACTGACTGACATATCAACGCACAGCCCAAACCGCTGAGTCTAGAGACTCCAAATTTGGCACACAGGTACCTTGTGACGTCTAGGGGAGCACTAAGAAAGGATTTTTCGAAATTCGCCATCTAAGGGGGTGAAACGGGGGTCCGAAGTTTGGATTTTAGCAAGTTAAAATACTCTTTCACGCCGCAAATACTGAACCGATTTGGCTAAAATTTGGAATGGAGGTAGATTGTATCTTGGATTAACACATAGGCTACTTTTCATCCCGAAAAAATTCATGGTTCCCGTGGGATTACTTAAAAACTGAAATTCACGCGGAAAAAAAATCTCACGCCGCAAGTACAAAACGGATCTGGCTGAAATTTGGAATGGAGATAGATTACATCCTGGATTAATAAAAAGGGTACTTTTTATCCCGGAAAAATTCATGGATTTTGCAGGAAAAGGGAAAAACAGATATTCACGCGGGAAAAATACTACATCACGCCTTAATTACTGAACTGATATGGCTGAAATTATGAATAAAGATAGATTATATATTGGATTAATACAAAAGCTACTTTTCATCCCGGGAAAATCTATGGTGTCCGCGGGAAAACTGAAAAATTGATATTCACGCGGTAAAAATACTACTTCACGCCGTAATTACTGAACTGATATTACTGAAATTCGGAAAGAAGATAGATTTTATCCCGGATTATTACAAATCCAACTTTTCATCCCGGAAAATTCCATGGTTTCTATGATAATAGTGAAAAACAGAAATCCACGCGTGAAAAATATTCCTTCATGCCGTAATTACTGAACTGATTTGGCTGAAATTTGGAATCGAGATAGATTATATCCTGGATTAATACAAAAGCTACTTTTTATCCCGGAAAAATCTATGGTGTCCGCGGGAAAACTGAAAAACTGATATTCACGCGGTAAAAATACTACTTCACGCCGTAATTACTGAACTGATATTACTGAAATTCGGAAAGAAGATAGATTTTATCCCGGATTACCGATTATTACAAAGTCTACTTTTCATCCCGGAAAATTCCATGGTTTCTATGATAATAGTGAAAAACAGAAATCCACGCGGGAAAAATATGCGTTCACGTCGCAACTACTGAACCGATTTAGCTCAAATTTGGAATGAAGATAAATTATATCCCGGATTAACACATAAGCTACATTTTATCTCGAAAAAATTCAAGGTTCCCGTGGGATTAAAACGTGGGGTTAAAAACCAAAATTCACGCGCAAAAAATTATTCACGCCGCAACTACTGAATCGATTTGGCTGAAATTTAGAATGGAGATAGTTTATATCCTGTATTAATGTCTAGGCTACTTTTTATCCTGGAAAAATTCATGGTTTCTACGATAGAAGTGAAAAACACATATCTACGCGGGAAAAGTATTCCTTCACGCCTTACTTACTGAACTGATGTGGCTGAAATGCGGAATGAAGTTAGATTTTATCCCGGATTAATACAAAGGCTACTTTTTATCCCAAAAAATCCATGGTTGTCGCGGGAAAATTTAAAAACAGATATTCATGCGGGAGAAATACTCCATCGTGCCGTCACTTGTGAAATGAAATGAAATGAAAAAGTTTATTGGTAATGCACATTAGGTACATATTAACAAGAGAGAAAAAAAAAATAACAGGAAGAACAATGTGCACTCCCAAATGGGCCTCCACTCAGCATAAGCCTTGCTTTTTATGGCAAAGCGCTGGTCTTCCGTGAAGCCCACCTGAGACGTGGACGGCGACATGAAGATTACACAGAAAGAACATAACATAGCAAACAAAGAAACAACACAAACAGAATTAAACAATTATTATCATATTAAACTACTAATAAATTATTATATATATATATACATATAATAATATAATATAGGTATTTTGATTTTATATTAAATAGTAAAACATTATATACTTACATAAACACATACATATAGTATATTAGTTAAAACCAGCCCTGTAAAGTCCTTGAAATAATAATCGACTATGCGGTATTTATTTGTTTTAATAACAGATACTTTTTGAGATTTTTCTTAAAAGTGATTTTGGATTTCCTAATGTCACGCAGCGGCGGGGGTAAATCGTTCCAACATTTACTGGCCGCGAACTTAAAACTGCCGCGAAAAGCAGCTCTAAAGTGACGCGGCATCTGGAGAGTCCATACTCGATTCGACCTAGTATCAGTAACTTTGCACCATGACAATTTTTCGTAGAGATAGGCAGGTTGCTGAGACTTTAATACTCCGAAAAGTAATGACGCCAGATGTAAGTTTCGTCTAACTTTCATATTCAGCAAATTGGCTTCGTTAATATACGGAGTAACATGTGTCCTGGGTGGAATGTAAAAACAAAAGCGTGCACATGCATTCTGAATGCGCTGTACCAGTCGCTGTGTACGGACAAGTAACCGCGGACCATATAGGGCATCAGCATAAGTTAGCTTAGAAAGTATCAAAGTCTCACACACCTTGACACGCACATCTACACTTAAATACTTTCGTATTCTATATAAGATTTTTAATCGATAAAAACAGCTTCGCGCAGTTTCTAAAATATGGTTTTCAAATCGCAATTCACTATCCACAAGTACTCCTAAATTTCTAGCCTCCTTAGTGCACTGCAATACCTCATTCTTTATGCGCACTCGATGATCGTCTTGGGATACTTTAGCCAGTGCACGAGGATAACCAAGTAACATATATAGACGATCTTGGTAAAGATTACCAGAGTTTTTGTTCTTTGACATTACCAAAAGTAAGTAGGGGAAGCATTATTACAAAAAAACTTTAATTAAACTTAAGAATTACTGACATTTTTAACCAGTCAAACATATAATTCGTCTTTTAATTGTTTGCTTTACTGTGATAGAGCGACTTGAACTGCATTGGAATCGAAAGTAGGTTGTTCAAAGGAGTAAGATCTGAGACTAGTAAGTTAGGGTTGTCTCTGAGTATGTTTTCATATGACACTCTCTGATTTTGATCTTTTTGAACGAGCGCATGAGAGCAATGTGCAAAGAAAGATAGAAACGAATCCAATGGCAGAATAAAAACCCTCATCTGAAAATTGAAATATATCAATCTAGCCGGCTTAACCGGTCTGTTAAAAACATTTTGCAATGTGAAATAATAAGCATTATTAAAAAAATGCGATGTGATCGCATTTTTGCGATTTAGATTGAACAAGACGTTATTTCAGCATAGAGTGACAACCAATTAACATCTCATATTATATCTATTCTTTACTTCTTGCTTCCTTCAACAGTTTGTACTTATTTGTGCTAAGCCACTTAGAGGATTCCTTTCGTTCGTTTTAAATCAGTGCTAGTTTAAGATTTAAATACTTATCAACATTTAGTAAGTCAAATGTTTTGCTGACGTTTCCTTCTGCACAAGTCCTATAAGTTTTACCTATATGACATTAAAGATTTTTTTTACGCTATACAAGTTAGTACTTGACTGCGATCTCACCTGATGGTAAATAATGATGCAGTCAAAGATGTTAGCGTACTAACTTGGAAGAGGAAAGTTAAGTCACCCCAACGGTTTCTACACAGCATCGTACCAGAACGCTAAATCGCTTGGCGGTACGTCTTTGCTGGTAGGGTGGTAACTAGCCGAAGCCTCCCACCAGACCAGACCTGAGCCAATTTAGAAATTATAAAATTTCAAAGTGGGCCCCGTGGCGGGAATCGAACCCGCGACCTCCCACTCGAATCCGAGCGTGCGTCCCCTGCGCCACGGAGGTCGTTTAATTGAACCTGATTGACAACCCTGCGAGTAGTGGCTGTCAAACACAGGCTGCACTGAAGGACAATTGTTCCGCTCCAGATCACTTCTCGATCAATGAGATTTTTCCACAGATTCTATTCTATTCAACATTTCCTTAAGACATCTGCTACGGCCATGATGCTGTACTTTCGTAAGGAAATACTTTTATAATAAAAATAACTTCAATCAAAAATACTGAAAAGGTAACATAAAAACAAAAAAAATATGAGCTTTTACACTGAATAAGACGCAAGATCTTTAAAGAATAATTGTTATTCATTTACATATTCGCTCTGATCTTATGAAACTATGCGATATTAATGTGTAAGAAGACAATAATATTATGTGCGAACACACTTGGCTACAGTTAAGTGGACTAATAAAGCCTCAGAATCTGAGAGGAATCCCGCAGGAGCAATGGACTTTTCCGGGAAAAAGGGTAGATAATACAAGACTTATATTATGTTAATCTCTATAGTCTTCTTCCATTAGCCAAATTGGTACAGTAGTTACAGTTTTAAGGAATAACACACATACACACAAACACACAAATAAATATTTCTTTATAATAACCATAGTGTGATAACCAAAAACGCAGTTCAAATATCAGCACAACTTGCATTTTATTGGTTAAAAAACATTTTTATTTCAAAGTTTAATTTGCTGAACTAATGAAATCATCGTATTTTATTTATTTCGTTGTTGGAAACTGCATTAAATACTAATCCATCTGGAGAGGAAGTAATCGCTCTTCCCTAAAATACATATGTTGTCAAACTGACATACAGTTTTAAATGACAGAGAGGTAGGCAGCTTGTGCATCTGACCGACATCTGACAGTCTTACATTTAAAGAAACCAGTGTTTCTTTATTTATTTGTTTCAAAACACAGAGTAAAGATGCAGTAGAGAAAGTTAGAGTAGAGCTAAGATATATTAGGGCAAAATTGTTGAGTAACATCACCCAAGACATGGCAGAATCATAGGTTATGATAATGAATCAATGTAGACTAACTTCGTTTTTTCCACCACGAATTGATCTGTCATATAAAAACTAAACTATTCGGCGTAGAACCGATAGATATTCGTGCAACCATTCCACTCCCTCATAAAATAAACATGGCCGCCGATGCGTGAAACGGATGTGTTCCGTGTTATTTATCACAACAACAACAACAGTGAAAAAGTTACCAAATACACTAAAAAAGCATACCTGATATATTTTTTGTGTGTTTGTAAAATCACTGCCATTAACATCCTGTGCTGAAAATTGTGTGTATAAAGCAGTGATAGCATTGTTAAGGGGGTCAGTTAAGGGGTTTGTAAGGGGGTCAGGGGGTTCAAACCCCAGGGTTTTAAATTCACATGCGTTGTGGAAACTTGCTTAGCGGTGAGGAAAGCTGCATGCCTGACGGTTCACCTTTATGTTCTCATGGGCTCTCCACACTCACATCAGCCCAGGTTCACTTATCACGTGATCGAAGTAACTACAGGTAGCCGTCTCGACGTACTAATTTCAGACGGCCGCCGCGCGCCAGCTGCGTGCGCGCGATTGCGAGGCATACTTAGTACGTCGAATGAGATAAAGTTACACGATAAAAAGAGACCACAACTTTGCGTTTGTCGCGTGTTGTTTGCGGAGGCGGGGCCAGGCGCTATTGCGAACTGATTTGCACTTTTTTTGTCAGCGCTAGAGTCGCTATTTCTTTAAATCATCTTGCAAGGTAAGCCTTCTGTTAGGTACTATTTTGTATTCCGTGCTCACGTGCGAATCAAGTGCGAAGCCGTCGCTAAGAAAGCTTTTTCCTCGAATTTTGTCGGCTTTTTGTTCTGCGACAAGCGCATTTGTCCAGCGTGGTGTGCT
The DNA here is from genome assembly GCA_963855885.1 of Coenonympha glycerion. Classification (NCBI taxonomy): domain Eukaryota; kingdom Metazoa; phylum Arthropoda; class Insecta; order Lepidoptera; family Nymphalidae; genus Coenonympha; species Coenonympha glycerion. The sequence continues at coordinate 411,555 of OY979645.1, forward strand.
ACGGGCAAACCCCTTTCTTTCTGAGGGAGACCCGTGTCCAGCAGTAGGATATACAAAGAGGTTGATGATAACGCTAACTCCTTCAAGTCTTAGTACGGTAACATCTTTGACTGAATCGTCACTTACCATCTTGTGAGATCGCAATCAAGTATCAACTTACAGAGGATAATTTTCACGTTTCAATAAGACCAGGAAAAGCAGCAATATAAAAGTACTCAGTCAGCTATTCTATAAAGTAACGGTATTTTGAAGAATTCAGCAAATATGAGAGAATCTGCAGATGTCTCAACTCATTTCATTAATATCGATATCTTAATACCCTCAAAGACTCATCGACGTGCGTTTTTAATAAATCCCGTCTCCTATTAAATCACAGCACGAATATAGCAAAAAGTGTAGCATAGGACAGTGGGAGAAACCACTTTATAGTATACGACTATCAAACAAACACGAAAACCACTTTTTCCCGTAAAGATAAATCCCAGCAAAAACATTTTCATGTAAAATGTTGCCAAGACGAGAACATGTGGCTCACACTATCAAAAAGTTATCAGATCTCATGTAGAGCAAGACTTCTAACTCTACACGCCCTAACTCTATAAATCCTAACTTTATAAACTCTACACTTTAGTCAAAATATATTATGTCTTGGCTGTTTCGGTACCGTCACATGGGCGTAAAGTGAAGAATTTATTCACTGTTCAGTACTTTTCTAATAGAGTTTTGCAAGTGGCATAATGGACCATGCAAAATTCAAGAAATTTCACATTAAAATTAAATGGTATCACCATTGTTATGGGAAAAAACTTCCATTTATTAAAAATATCCTCTAAAGCAAAGGAACACACTTTTGCAAAGTGTGATGGAGTATTTGAAACCAATGCAGTTAGTAAAACCTAAGTGCAGTTTCTGAGGAGACTCAATACCTATCTAATAAATAATCGTTACTACAGAAACTAGGTATTGTATATCAGAAAAGTACAAAGTCAGTGAATAATATTTTTACTTTACACCCATGTGACAGTAACGAAACAGCCAAGACATAATATATTTTGACTAAAGTGTAGAGTTTATAAAGTTAGGATTTATAGAGTTAGGGCGTGTAGAGTTAGAAGTCTTGCTCTACATGAGATCTGATAACTTTTTGATAGTGTGAGCCACATGTTCTCGTCTTGGCAACATTTTACATGAAAATGTATTTGCTGGGATTTCACTTCTTTTTGTAAGTTGTTTAAGCTATATTTTTTATTTGGTTAATTTCCTTTTCTTTGGTGTATTTCTTGAATATCATTGCAAGGTGGATATTTGTTCGAATCAAGTATCCCCCCCCTTTATCATTTAAATGAGGGAACCCTCCTTGGTTCACCTAGTTTATTTTTTTCCTTATTTGTAGTTTATTACAATGAGTCCCTATATCAATAGGGTATTTGACTCAAATTTTTTTATTACTTTATTATAAAGTAGAATTAAAATAATGACGTGCACTGAAAGAACTAATTAAATCGATCAAAAAACAAAAAAGTTATAAGCATTTAAAGATTTGTGATTAGACAGAGATAGCAACAGAGACATTGTGACGTCACATCGTACCAATGCCATAGTAGCTTCGTGCGGCTTCATACAAATTTTCGTTTTGCGAGAAAGGGATAGAAGATCCCCCCACTCCAAAGTTTAAACGCCTGTAACTTTGTAAATCTTCGTTGGATTTTAATATTTCTTTCACTGCACGTTATTATTTTTATCCTAGTTTATAATAAAGTAATATTTTTTATCAAATTCAAAAGTAGTGTAAGACCCCATTTTGAGACTCTAGCATCAATATTTGCGGTAATTTCATACAAACTTCCATCCCCTATTTTAAGGGGTTGGGGGGTTAAATTTCCAACTTTTGGATTTTTTTTGTTGGTTGTGTGCTAATACTAGCTTATATACCAAATTTCAGAAATTAAGTTTTTATTATACCTATATACTTATGGGAAACCCCATACGAACTTCCAACCCCCTAATTTTATGGATGTGGGGTGATTAACTAAAAATCCTGAAACACGTATTTAATTGTTTATTACAAAGAGTCCCTATATCAATTTGGAGACCTCTAGCATCAATATTTGCGGTCATTTCATACAAACTGCCATCCCCTATTTTAAGGGGTTGGGGGGTTAAATTTTCAACTTTTGGAATTTTTTGTTGGTTGTGTGCTAATACTAGCTTATATATCAAATTTCAGAAATTAAGTTTTTATTATACCTATATACTTATGGGAAACCCCATACGAACTTCCAACCCCCTAATTTTATGGATGTGGGGTGATTAACTAAAAATCCTGAAACACGTATTTAATTGTTTATTACAAAGAGTCCCTATATCAATTTTGAGACCTCTAGCATCAATATTTGCGGTAATTTCATACAAACTTCCATCCCCTATTTTAAGGGGTTGGGGGGTTAAATTTCCAACTTTTGGAATTTATTTCTTGGTTGTGTGCTAATACTAGCTTATATATCAAATTTCAGAAATTAAGTTTTTATTATACCTATATACTTATGGGAAACCCCATACGAACTTCTAACCCCCTAATTTTATGGATGTGGGGTGATTAACTAAAAATCCTCAAAGACGTATTTAATTGTTTATTACAAAGAGTTCCTATATCAATTTTGAGACCTCTAGCATCAATATTTGCGGTAATTTCATACAAACTTCCATCCCCTATTTTAAGGGGTTGGGGGGTTAAATTTCCAACTTTTGGAATTTTTTTGTTGGTTGTGTGCTAATACTAGCTTATATACCAAATTTCAGCTTTCTAGGTCTTCAGGAAGTACCTAGGAATTTTGATGATCATCAGTGAGTCAGTCAGTCAGTCAGTCAGTCAGTCAGTCAGTGACGAAATTTGGGTTTTTTAGACGTCAATAAAATCTAAAGTATAAGACCTATTGTTACGGGTTTTCATCAATAAATAGCCGATTGTTATCCCACGTACAACGGAAGACTACTCCAAGTGCGGAAAAGGTCCAGAAGAAGAAGAAGAAGCCGATTGTTATTGACAAAAGTTTATTGCAAGCATCTAACTATCCACAATGCTAGAAAACCTAATTAGAAACTAAACTTAAGCCTATTGTTACTATCTTATTATACTATCAGATAATAGGTACTATTAGTTTTGGACGCCAGGAGAGTTTTTCTTAGTGATGGAACTCTGCCAAAACCATAAGCCTCGACTAGCTTGACGAGCTCCTCAGGGTTTGCCAATTTAATGCATTACGTCCAAAAGGGCATTAAGCTACAACAATACAAAATTACGTTAAACGCTTTTAAAACAACTATAGGTACAGGTTGCTTTTAATATAATTCTGTGCAACTTACCCCTTTTGGGAATCCAAAGCAGTTAGGTGTTAATCACAAGGATGATTTAGTATTGACCGTTTTCGGCCACTGTTGTCAGTCAAATATATTCACAAGTCCACAATTTCGTATAATTATTTGTACGAATGGCGCAAAACAATGACAATACTTGCAAAATGAACGTTAAGAATAATCATCACTCATGACCTAATAATTACAATGTGTCTCGGTGGACAGCTGATTTCCTAATGCCGAGTGTCGACCGTGACCTCTTCAATGTCATCTAATTAAGTCGAAGAAATAAAACAAAAAAAGTACGAAAGCCAAGTGAGGTTTGAACTCGGTGCCAGGTACACTTGTATTAGGCGAGCTATTGAACCACTGCGCCATTCGAGACGTTGGTACATTGCGCGAAATTATGAATTGGTAATTGCCATACACTCATTATACTATAAAATTGAAACTTTATAGGTTTAATAAGTTCACTGGCGACATCATTTTCCGAGAATTTTGATTATCTGAAATAATTCAGGCCCAAGTTATAAGGGTTTAAAAATACGGCGAAACACTTCGAGAAAAGATAGGTAGTGCCCTCGCGCTTCGCTTGGCTCGTCTTGGCCGGGACACTACCGTGTCCCCAGATAAAATAACATAAAAAATAAAAATTGAGAAAATACTAACACTACTTACAATCTAGTTAATTTCTAGTAGTGTTAAATTTTTTTCACTTCCAATGAACCATTGTCTCTATCGTTGCCACAGTTTGGGTTGGCACTACGGTTTTCTATTTAATCCTCCCATCGAGTGTCTAGATGTGTAAAAAAAATCAGTCAGTCAGTGATTTAGCAGGACAGAATAATTTGTTTTGCTATTATCCGCTACTTGAAAGGATTCTGTATGGTGCAATATGCAGGAAAACTATCCACATGAAACACCACACACAATTTTCTATCACTTCCTTCGACGCACGTTTCGTCCCGACACCGGGACATCCTCAGGAGATGTTGACTTCACAATGCGAAATCATAGAGACTCTACGATTTCGCAACAACAACCTTCAATTCAAAGTTATTTTTAGTTTTAGCTTTGCCATCTATCTAAAAGTAGAGCTTTTAGTACCAGGGTACCATAATGCAGGTGAGCACAAACAACACAAACTTTTTAGCTTTTAGTTTTGCTATCTATCGAAAAATACGCACGCAAGCGTGATATTTCAAAAAGTCATTAAAAAGTTCTGCTATTTTTCGATAGATGGCAAAACTAAAAAGTTTGTTAAGGTGCGCTCTCCTGCATTATGGTACCCTGGTACCAAAAGCGCTACTTTAGGGGTGTCAAGGTTATTTTCGTTACGGAATTTCTGGCTTCAGTCTGCACACTTAAAGCCCGCGATAGAAACTATGCAATAGCTTAAAAATACAAATGTTAAAGTTTGATACACGCAAATACGTGTGCTTCAGTTGTGGAAACAATAATTACTTGCGCTATGATATATGTGTAGTACAGTTGTGTATTTCGAAATAACAAACAGAAAAATTGATTTCATTTATTTCTGTGATAATACGATATGTCGGATCGTATTGTTAATCGTCACGTGTAAACGACCCTTCATTAGAAATAATCCATATTCCATAACGACCCGACCCTGGTTATGATACGTAAGTAATTCCGTTTCAGTATAAAATTAACTTCGTGTAATCCGGGAATGTAACGCACCTTTGAGCAAATGCAACCGATTTTCTATTGGTAGAGATAAATAATATTGTGTACACAGATGTGCCTTGAATAATTGAGATAATGAAATTCATCTCAATGAACAATTGACAAGTCTAATGTGTTCTAATAAGTGTACGTGCTCGAATTAAGATGCTGTAATGAACAACAAAATTATTTCGGAAATCCTATACCTTTAAACGAGCAATTCTTGTATATATATTTCTATATAATCTGGATCTCGGCAACGGCTCCAACGATTTTCATGAAATTTTGTGTACAGAGGGTTTTGGGGGCGATAAATCGATCTAGCTAGGATTCATTTTTAGTAAATGTCGAATTTACCAAAAAAAAAAATATGACTTCTGCTGCCATCTATTAGCCAGTAGTTAAACTACCAAGCGAAGCAATTCTGCTGCCATCTATTATCCAGTAGTTAAACTACCGAGCGAAGCTCGGTCAACCAGATATTGTAATTAATGTGTAAAACATCTTTTGATGATTTTAAATGTGGTAAAACGAAACGTGTCTGTACATATATGACAATACATACAATGGACCATAAGTAAAATTTAGCAATATTAAAATACAATTAGGAAAAGGAAGGATTTTTTGTATATTCTACGTGATTACCCAATTTACAAACGTTGTAAGCTAGTATAAAAGGACCTTTTTGACCATCAGATTGGCGGGATATTATTTTAAGGTAACAGTTGTGCATCTATTGAAGTAAATAAATTAAAAAAAAACCTACCTAGTAATTTAGCAACAACGATTTGTTTGGCTTTGCTTGCTTGATCTTTTTTTTACCACATTAGATATTACATTCTTAAAATCTACACTTAGCTGATGCCTAATTCATAAAAGCTAGATAGCTAGACAGGTCTGAATCACAGATTTTAAGTCCTAACTTAACACTGTGATCTGAATGCCAATGCGAGTGCGTAAAAAAAACGTACCCATTGTTTATCGTAGCCCCCCGATTGGCTGACAGAAATCAGGGAACCAATCAGAGGGCAGAATCTATAAACGATTGCGATAACGATGAATTAGATTTCGTACGCAATCCAGGGGCTGATCCGTATAATCATTGGTCGAGCTGTGCATTGATATTCAATTAGTCAGACATCTTTGCCTCTTCTATACATATACAACTAGGTTAAGATTAAAATGATAGTTCAATTCTTGTATTATCATAGAAAAAAATTACGTATGTATTTCGTATTAGAATGTGTCTCCATTCTAGACCTTCCCATTATAAAGTCATTTATATTCTATGATTACTTTTATACTCATTACGTTCGCTGATTACAAACACTCAGTAAAATTAATTCCCAATCAAGAAGCTTAATCTGGGGACACGGTAGTGTCCCCGCCAAGACGAGCCAAGCGAAGCGCGAGGGCACTACCTATCTTTTCTCGAAGTGTTTCGCCGTATTTTTAAACCCTTATAACTTGGGCCTGAATTATTTCAGATAATCAAAATTCTCGGAAAATGATGTCGCCAGTGAACTTATTAAACCTATAAAGTTTCAATTTTATAGGTCTTATACTTTAGATTTTATTGACGTCTAAAAAACCCAAATTTCGTCACTGACTGACTGACTGACTGACTGACTGACTCACTGATGATCATCAAAATTCCTAGGTACTTCCTGAAGACCTAGAAAGCTGAAATTTGGTATATAAGCTAGTATTAGCACACAACCAACAAAAAAAATCCAAAAGTTGGAAATTTAACCCCCCAACCCCTTAAAATAGGGGATGGCAGTTTGTATGAAATTACCGCAAATATTGATGCTAGAGGTCTCAAAATTGATATAGGGACTCTTTGTAATAAACAATTAAATACGTGTTTCAGGATTTTTAGTTAATCACCCCACATCCATAAAATTAGGGGGTTGGAAATTCGTATGGGGTTTCCCATAAGTATATAGGTATAATAAAAACTTAATTTCTGAAATTTGAAATATAAGCTAGTATTAGCACACAACCAACAAAAAAAATTCCAAAAGTTGGAAATTTAACCCCCCAACCCCTTAAAATAGGGGATGGAAGTTTGTATGAAATTACCGCAAATATTGATGCTAGAGGTCTCAAAATTGATATAGGCACTCTTTGTAATAAACAATTAAATACGTGTTTCAGGATTTTTAGTTAATCACCCCACATCCATAAAATTAGGGGGTTGGAAGTTCGTATGGGGTTTCCCATAAGTATATAGGTATAATAAAAACTTAATTTCTGAAATTTGATATATAAGCTAGTATTAGCACACAACCAACAAAAAATTCCAAAAGTTGGAAATTTAACCCCCCAACCCCTTAAAATAGGGGATGGCAGTTTGTATGAAATTACCGCAAATATTGATGCTAGAGGTCTCCAAATTGATATAGGGACTCTTTATAATAAACAATTAAATACGTGTTTCAGGATTTTTAGTTAATCACCCCACATCCATAAAATTAGGGGGTTGGAAGTTCGTATGGGGTTTCCCATAAGTATATAGGTATAACTAGTAGGGCGCGTGTGTGCGCGGGCCACATGTGGCCCGCGAGCTGTCGTCCCGCCCATAAAGGTATCGCCAACATCTCCATCGCCCATTGAAATCCGATTGGCAGTGAGATGAAAAAAATTACCAAGGAACACTGTCATGGTTTTAAAGATAGTTAAGGTCATTTCGAACAAAAAAAATACGCTGAACCTCATCAGATGAGGTTCAGCGTATTTTTTGTCCGAACAGCCCTTAACTATCTTTAAAACCATGACATTGCTCCTCAATCATCATCCAAATCCTAGATCACTATCTCTTCTCATAGTATATATGTACATTTTCCATGGAAAGATAAATTCCGCCACAGTGAATTTTTCTCCATGCATCCCGTAGAACTTGAGGTCCTGATCACCTCTTGCTAAGAAACCACTCTCTTATCTTTAAACTTTCCGAGATAGAACAACACGAAATTTGTATGGTGGCCATCTTGAATCTGCCATTTTGGTTTTTTTCAGCTCACTGCCAATTGCGTGAAGTTCCGAGTATTTTTTGTTTCAGCAGTCCCCACCTAACTATAATACCTTGCCCATGCTCCTTGACTGTCTTTAAATCCTCAATCATCACCTCATTCCATATTTTTCTCTAGTAGTCTTCTAAAAAAAGGCATCAAAGCACTTCATGTTTTACAACTCTTGGTTTCTTCAATATTCCTCAAACATTTTCTATGGAAAAATAAATTTCTGCCATTTTGATTTTTTTTTTCTATCTATCGAATAGACTTTCGGGTCTTGATCACTTCTTGTCAAGAAACCACTCTTCCATATTTTTTACATTCCGAGTTAGAGACCGATGAAGTTTGTATGGCAGCCATCTTGAATCCGCCATTTTGAATTTTTTTCCAGCTAACTGCCAATTGAATTACATTTCCAGTGACATTTGGTCGAGCACCCCCCACCTATCTTCAATACCCTAGCTGTGCTCTTTACCCGTCTCCGAAATCCTCAATCATCAGCTCTCTCCATATTTCCAAAAAAACGCATCAAAGCACTTTATGTTTTACAACTCTTGGTTTCTTCAATATTCCTCATACATTTTCTATGGAAAAAAAAATTCCGCCATATTGGATTTTTTTTTCTAGCCATCGAATAGACCTTCGGGTCCTGATTACTTCTTGTCAAAAAACCATTCTTCCATCTTTTATACTTTCCGAGATATCGGCGAAATTCGTATGGCGGCCATTTTGAATCCGCCATTTTGAATTTTTTTTCAACTAACTGCCAATTGGATGACGTTTCAAATGACATTTGGTTGAGCACCCCTCACCTATCTCCAATATCCTGGCTGTGCTCTTGACCCGTCTTCGAAATCCTCAATCATCAGCTCTCTCCGTATTTTTCCTCCGAACGAATTTTGGCCTTTTATACGAAATGGTCAATGAAAAAAAATTTTTTCATACAAAATTGTTCAGGAGAGGTGATCAATCAGTGAGTGAATCAGCACGAGCAGCTATATATATATTAATAAAAACTTAATTTCTGAAATTTGGTATATAAGCTAGTATTAGCACACAACCAACAAAAAAATTCCAAAAGTTGGAAATTTAACCCCCCAACCCCTTAAAATAGGGGATGGAAGTTTGTATGAAATTACCGCAGAGTCTCAAAATTGATATAGGGACTCATTGTAATAAACTACAAATAAGGAAAAAAATAAACTAGGTGAACCAAGGAGGGTTCCCTCATTTAAATGATAAAGGGGGGGGATACTTGATTCGAACAAATATCCACCTTGCAATGATATTCAAGAAATACACCAAAGAAAAGGAAATTAACCAAATAAAAAATATAGTCGTAAACAACTTACAAAAAGAAGTGAAATCCCAGCAAAAACATTTTCATGTAAAATGTTGCCAAGACGAGAACATGTGGCTCACACTATCAAAAAGTTATCAGATCTCATGTAGAGCAAGACTTCTAACTCTACACGCCCTAACTCTATAAATCCTAACTTTATAAACTCTACACTTTAGTCAAAATATATTATGTCTTGGCTGTTTCGTTACTGTCACATGGGTGTAAAGTAAAAATATTATTCACTGACTTTGTACTTTTCTGATATACAATACCTAGTTTCTGTAGTAACGATTATTTATTAGATAGGTATTGAGTCTCCTCAGAAACTGCACTTAGGTTTTACTAACTGCATTGGTTTCAAATACTCCATCACACTTTGCAAAAGTGTGTTCCTTTGCTTTAGAGGATATTTTTAATAAATGCAAGTTTTTTCCCATAACAATGGTGATACCATTTAATTTTAATGTGAAATTTCTTGAATTTTGCATGGTCCATTATGCCACTTGCAAAACTCTATTAAAAAAGTACTGAACAGTGAATAAATTCTTCACTTTACGCCCATGTGACGGTACCGAAACAGCCAAGACATAATATATTTTGACTAAAGTGTAGAGTTTATAAAGTTAGGATTTATAGAGTTAGGGCGTGTAGAGTTAGAAGTCTTGCTCTACATGAGATCTGATAACTTTTTGATAGTGTGAGCCACATGTTCTCGTCTTGGCAACATTTTACATGAAAATGTTTTTGCTGGGATAGGGATTTAATTGCGAATGTTCGCATTATACTTCGTGTAATATTGGCGCGGTTTTTACGACGAGCTCCGAATTGAGGCGACGACTTTGAGCTCGTACACTTTAGACGTCAAAAACGTCGACCGAAGTTTCGGTTTCGGTTTCGGTTTCAGTAAATTTTCGTTGGTTTCGGTTTTGGTAGAAAACAAACGTTTGAAAGTTTCGGGCAGCCATTGTCCAATCGGCGTTGTCGTAGGGCTAATTGCGTTTGTTACAATTTCGAAAATCGAGGATATACTGCAGTACCTAGATAACCTCTACAAAATAAAGCTAAATTATATTATTATTGATAATGATAAACATATATGGATAATAATTTAGATATTTTTGTCAATTAATATTAACCTTATGACGGAAAAATCTTACTGAAGTAATTATAGAAATACAATTTTTTGTAGAAATACAACGAATTATATTACAGAAATACAATTTTAAAACAACAGAAACCAAATTATGTTCTTACGAGTACTTACATACAATTAGAAAAACAAAGATAAACTTAAAAATACATAATGGAAGTAAAGTTTTTTTTTTACAAATTCTTTTTTTTTAACGAATTCTTGAGACAAGATCGAATCACTAAAGAAAATTATTGGAATTTGCTGCATGATCCAAACTTTTTATGGTTTGTCGGACACTGTTTGCGTACAATTATTAGGAGTCTAATGGATTCGTGGTCGGTGAATAATAGTTATGGTAGAATTGGAATTAAATTTCGTATTTATTTTATTTTAACTAAAGTTAATTGCGATTTTAAATAAGAATTATTATGATTATCGCGATTATATTTTAAATCGTATCTCATATTGATTTATTGAAAGAACTTAATTATAGTTATTTATTGTAACGCTACGTTATAATAATTAATAACTTTTTATTGAAAATGCTACTGTAAAGTTTATGTCCAACTTATTTTAATTAAAATCAAGTAAACACATGAATCCCTTAAATATTTATTTTATTATATTTTGAAGTATTTGTTGTTATTGCGGCAATAGAAATACATCATGACATGTGAAAAGTCTGTAGCTATCACGGTTCAAGAGATACAGCCTGGTGACAGACGGACAGACGGACGGACAGCGAACTCTTAGTAATAGGGTCCCGTTTTAACCCTTTGGGTACGGAGCCCTAAAAAATAAAGTCTACGAGACTCCTAATGAGAGATCTGTTATATCAATGACCTAAATAAAATATGGCACAAAGTTTTTGCCGAGTTCAAATTACTATTAAATCGTTACAGACAATGGGTTCCACTACGCAATACTAGGCATTCTCTCTCATTCATCAATTTTTCATCAACGCAACGATCTTTTATACCAAAGATTTGTTTGGAACACGTCGATTTGAAAAAGTCCCTTTCATTCCCAAACCCTAGAAGGGATTTCCAATCATTCTGACTCCATTCGCAGTAAAGTACACAAAGAGCCAGCGGCGGGTTGCGCTGACAACTTTAAACCTCAATATGTGCCAAATAAATTCCATCGTCGAGTTTTCAATAACCCCGCAGAGTTGAATAAGTCGCTTATTCCAGTTATTCGTAAAATCCCGACTTCAATGGCAGCGGAGGCGGTAAAACGTAGAAATATTTTATTGATATTAGCATAATATACTTATTCGTATTCAAATTATTTATGCTTTCACGCTTTCTTTGGGTTGTTTTGTAACTCAATCATTGGAGAAATAATGACTTTGTTGCTTTTGTGTTTCGTTGTATACTTGTATGACAAGTTGTTTAAAGTTTGAAGCAAATAAATCTTTGATTACAAAACTTTTTCAATTTTATAATTTTTAATAAATTCAAATTGAGCTGGTGGGGTGCTTAGGCCGCGGCTGGCTAGAACTCTAATCACAAAAACAGCCCACTAAGCGATTAAGATGCGGTGTAGTCACCGTTATGGCGTTACTTACCCTATTTAAGTTAATATTTATAACCTTCGTAAGAGCCAATGCAGCCGACTGCAAAGTTGCTTAATAACTAACTTGTGTAAATAATATAATTACCAGTAAAACATTCTTCATAATATTCTCGAAGGTGTGTTAAGCCTGCACACGCACTTGACAGGCGTTACGCGACAAAAACTAATAAAATCTTTTTAAAATTGCCTGCGGTGGGCACTCGTAAAAGATATTTAGTTATTGAAAATTGGGATTTGGGATATGTTTTACTCCGTATGTAATACCCATTTCAAAATATCTTACCATAATATTTTATTACTTGTGTGAAGACTTTGGTGTTCAAGCATACATTGCGGAAAATAGTTTGGCCTGTGAAGCTGACGAAGCAATGGACATTGTAAAAAGCTGAAGCACTGAAGCTGAAAGGAGTAATCAAATTTGGGGGCACGGTAGTGCGCCCGCCGAGACGAACCAATTGCCTACTCTGATTTAAATCATCTTTGACTTAGATTTTTTCGGGCATTTCTTTGAAGAAATTCATATCGGTTGCTTTTATACATTTTTTTACACTATATACAAGTTAGTACTTGACTGCGATCTCATCTGATGGTAAGTGATGATGCAGCCGAAGATGTTCACGTACTTGCTTGGAAGGGGTATAAGAAAAGTCACCCCAACGGTTTCTACACAGCATCGCACCGGAACGCTAAATCGCTTGGCAGTACGTCTCTGCTGGTAGGGTGGTAACTAGCCACGGCCGAAACCTCCCACCAGACCAGACCTGAGCCAATTTAGAAATTATAAAATTCCAAATTGGCTGATGGCGGAAATCGAACCCGCGACCTCCCACTCGAATCCAAGCGCGCGTCCCCTCATGTCATGTGAGTAGGCACCTATTTCCATTATGAAATTGCCGTTTATTATGAAAACCAGAAATCCTCGACAAACATCCATACCAATTGCTTCATCGTTATGGGGAAAATGAGGGTATAGGAAAATAATTAATGAATATTCCAACAGCAACAGCTTTCTCGTATTCATCACAATTAATTACAATTTCAATACGCGCGAGTGACGCGTGCTGTCAGCGGCTGCGGCGGCCGCTCGATACTGCAAATAATATTTCTTGTCGTTTAATTAATTTGGAGGAGAATCAAATATCCGCTTTCGGCAAACGCACGACACTGACTTAATGAAAATGATAGACGGAGCCGCTGGTCTAAGTCACATTAAAAAAGTAAGCTAATAAAAAAAAAATAGTCCAAAGATTCGTAAGTTCGAATCCCAGGTACGCATAATAGTTCGTTCGTTTCAGCCGACGGACGTCCACTGCTGGACAAAGCCCTCCTGCAATGAACGCGTAATACTTTTATGTAAATCACCTCTGTATATTATGTAAATACTACACGCAGAAAGATAAAATGTCGATTCAATATTTTGGCAAAATTATAAATGGACAAAACAAGCTCCTTTTTGATTTACACTCTAAAAAGTGCTCAGCGACCTGGGCGGTCTAATAAGTTTCTGGAGAGAGTTGTGCTTCAACGGAAAGGCCTGTGAACGCCTAAGATACTACCTAATAATTTATTTTCAAGTAAGTACAAATTTAATTTATGCTTATGAGTTATGACACATAATTTCGCGGTTGCTAACCGCATCAATACAACTTCTTAGTACATTTCCTAGAATTCGGAAGTTCCATCTACGTACCGTGCATAGTCTGTGACAAACAAACTTGTAAATACAAATATATCTAATATATTTATTTGAAAATACATACATCAGACCTTAAGGGGGGAGGTCTATCAAGGGGAAAGGGGGGAACTCATTTCCCGCGGGATGGCGTGTCGGCGTCGGTTATTTTTTTTCGTCGGTTTAGAACATTTAGTATTAGCCAACATGAATGAAAATGAGCGTTAATTTCGCTTTTCAAAATAACGAAAAATTGTATTATATGGTCTACTTAAAAAATTATGCTCATTGATAACCTACAAACTTTTGTAGAGCTAAATATATACTTTCGCTCCGCAGTTAATCAACATCAAAATATCTTTATGACACATAGGCCTAGCTTACAGACACTTATGTAAGATCAGTACGATATATTTTGTGATATACTTTTTACTAAGGTATTTTATATTGAATATGGTGATAATTATTACTTTACGAAGTTTCCAACTTCCAACGAGACCTGCACTAAGAAAAAGCCCAGAACAAACTTAGCGGGTTTTCTTTTTTGGTGCTACCGTGAACTAATTATTTAGCAAGTATAATTATTACACCTGCTAACTAAATAAAGTTTCTAAATATATAACTGTTAGGTTTTATACCACCGTTCTTAATGCGCTTATAAATTAATTGAGTCATTCATATTTTTAATAATCTTCAAGATTGAGTATTAGGAATAATTGAAGACTTTAATTGATTATAAATCGTGAGTTTGACTTGGTTCACGAAGTCAAACTCACGATTGATTAAAACATTGAGTGTTAGACGCCGCCGAGTTTTCTTGCTGGTTCTTTCTCGCTAGGTCGCGGCATTTCGAACCAGTGTAATTTCGTTAAATAATTTTACATTCAAATACTAATTATAATTATTAAATTGTTGAAACTTTCTTTCAACGCCATCTGGCGGCTTTGTCATGATTCGAGTTATATAATGGATGCGCGCGGAATCGTGGGGGAGATCGTGTCGGGTAACGAACGGTGGAGGTTGTATTGTATTGGAATTGCGATTTAGTATAAAACGGTGTAACAATAAAATGGGGAAAATAATAAGGAAGGAAAGAAGATGAATAAATATTACGAGTTACAAGAAGAAAGCTGTGTTTAATTCCTAAAGGTCTGACCCCAATATAACGGTATGAAAAACTTAGATTAAAAATTTAAACTGGCTGAGTATAAAATTAAACTATCTCTAAATTAAAATCTACTTACAAAACTAAAATGTTAAATTAATCTTGTAAACCGCTGTCAGAGGGAATTGTTCCCAAAATGCTGGCTCCATTGCCCCATTGTATTGCAATACTAATTCTTTGGACAAGGTAGAGGCTAGCATTTTGGTCATGCGTTGCGTCAAGGAAATCCCTTTAAAAATATGGAGTATGCTTGCTGATCTTATTTATACTGCGGACGTAACATATTATATCGATGCTGCGGACTAACCGGTGGTATGAGTGGGCTAATATTTCCCTGTCCTGTTGTCAAACTACTCAGTGATATAGAACAAGTTGTTGCGTAAAATTGGAAGCCGTATTATTTTGTTGGCTATTTATTTTGTGTCCGCTTTTTTCAACCTTTTCTATTCGCTTTCATTGTGCTCGGACATATTGTCTGGATTTGGACGCTCTTAATTTAATTAACCTTGGTAATAAAAAAACGGCCAAGTGCGAGATAAGACGAGGGTTCCATAATATCACCTAGAGAATAAAATTAGTAGTTTACATAGCTAAATAGATAATTAAGGTAATTGCTGATGGATTTTTCAAGATAGGAGATTTCATCGTAGCGCCTTTTATCAGCTAGAGCAGAACAACGCTTGCCTGACCATTTTTCCAGACTAATATTTCACATCGGATTTTATAAAATATAATTTATACATTTATAATGTAAGTAAGTATATGAAACTAGAAATGGCGTTTATTGCAGCCGGTGTTTGACCGCACAGTTCATTTTAACCCCACAAATAAATGTAAGTATTAAATTTTCATAAAATACAGATGAAAAAACCTATTTAGGTATTACATGGAAAGTCCACGACCCGTAAGTGTGCGGATGTTGACGTGAAATAATATGGAAGTCTACATTTATCGGTGTAAAGTATTACTAGATGTAAATTTACACGTTGCAGATAAGTATGAGTTGTAAGTTGGGTCAAATTGGCGGTCGTTTGTCTTATAGGCCTAAAAACAAAGATTTAAATCGGTAGATGAGCCCTAAACCTTCAAAAACGTCCACGTTTTTGCCTTATGCGCGACACTTTGTCACTCTCTCTGTCACAAGTGATACTATAGCATTATGAGTGCACTCACTCAACATGTTTGTGGACGTTTTTGATGCGCGCAATGTAGGCTTAGGGCCCATCTTGAAAAATTATATTCCAAAGTCGACCATGGCGGGAATCGAACCCGCGACCTCCCACTCGAATCTGAGTGAGCACCAACTGCGCAGGGTAGGTCGGTGGAACGTGAAAAGTTAATTCTACTCTGCGGTGTGGACAGCGAGCGAACTCTGCGGTCGCGCGCAGCGCTGGGCTGGACCGCAACCGATGATGGCATTGCTATTAGCCATAATGTACAATACCTACTGCTAAATTATTATAATACTAGCAAACCCGGCGAACTCCGTTTCGCCACCAGATGGCTTTCCCGCTAAAAAGATTTTTCCGCTTTTCTGTTGAAATTTTTCCTGAATTTTCTTTGCTATAAACCTCACCGAGCCCGAGACCTTTCCAACGAATGTAAAACCGTGGAAATCGGTTCGTGCGTTCTGGAGTTATAGCGTCAGGAAGGAAAACCCGACTTATTTTTATATAGTAAAAAATAAAAAGAATAATATTATAATCAATTCAAAGCAGCAACATTCACAAAAGCAATGACGGACCTCAACTATTCGATTCTGCAAAAATATTTATAGCAACGAAACGCTTTCACCTAGATATGCAGCTGATTGATGATTGGTTGATGCTTGCATCAGTCGGGTCGCGTAAAAAAAAATTCAAAATTCAAAAATTTTATTCTTTCAAAAAGGCCTAACTTACAGGCTCTTGCGAAACGTTAAGACTCTGCCGCCTCGTTCGGAAAGTAGCACTGCACCGAGAAGAACAGGCAAGAAACTCGGCACTTGCTTTTTTTAAAAATAATATTTTTTTACAATTTTGTTTTAAACAATATATCACATTATAATAAGCATCTTGTGAGCAGACGGAATATACACTTTGATCCAAGGGTCTTTGTCATTTAAAAATTCATTTATTGTATAGTATTAGTAACTCTTACTAGCGTAGTCACTTAGTAGCGTAGCCACTGACTGGTTATTTTGGATGTTTGCAAAGTGCCAAGACACCAACTATTGGCTGGTGATGGTTGCGTTGCTAAGGTTACCGGCGATGGCAAGCTGATGTACAATTTTTTTTTCACAACCCCGCTTCAATAGTCGAGGGTTCGAATCTCAGGTAGGTACGAGTATGTATATCTAAAATCAAAATTAGAAAAAAACATATGTTTATTCCGTCATATAGGCCTAATTACTGACTCAATGCCAGACTCTACGGAAAGCTGATTTGCACCGTGAATAACCGTTAAGAACTCGGCACTTTTTAGAGTTTGTATAAGGAAACATGCATGCCTGGGAAATAACCACAATGTTCTTTAAGATATGTAAATGTTTTAGCTCGTGCTTCCTCTGGGTACGGCTAAATCTTATTAGTATTTATGTCATAATATGGCCTAAAGTATCCGGTACCTTTAAAATAATAAACAAAGTCCTTATATATTACTAGCTGACCTGGCAAACGTTGTTTTGCCCTTTGGGGATTTAAAAAATAGTTGAATTGAGATTTAAACTATCCTATCCTCAAGTTGGATCGAACTGCACATGGTGTGCGAATTTTATTATAATCGGTTAAGTGGTTTAGGAGTCCATTGAGGACAAACATTGTGACACGAGATTTATATATATTAAGATTATGATGTACCTAAAAAGTCCCTTGTAGAACGATTAGTACTTGAGTAGGTACTCAAACTTCGACTTCGAAAGTCAGTTTGAAAATAATTAATTCTAAATTGACTCAAGTCTTCCTTGGATTCATAAAGTAGGGTTCAATATGACAATATTGACGGCTGGTTGTAATGTGGTCTGGCTGATAATAACATGTTGTATCAAGAAATTTAACGTTCCTGTACGATTATTTGTCGCTACTTGATTGGTATTTGGGTACACCACTTACAAGTTGTATAAAGTAAATCAAGAATCAATATCTCCTATCAGCTCCTGAACTATATGGATTATCAAACCTATCAAATACTTTCGTCAACGTACAATCACACCAGTCAACAAGAGCACTTATCCCAAAGTATGTTGAATCCAAATTCGAATACACTCTATCAACAATAGACGTAATAACCTTATACGCTTACCGTACAAACAAAGGTAATTATGAGTACAGTTTGAATGTATACAGTTCTTATTACAATGGCATAGGGTTGATAATTGTACGTTTATCGTTTAGTGGAGTTAGTTACATGTTTGTAAAGGTAAAGTATTGTGAGCTAGGCTGCTGGCTGCATATTGGGCATCATAGTCAACTTGCGAGCGAGGAAGTAGTGATACAGTTGGGTGAAAACGTAGGGTTGACAATTATTAACAGGTTAAAAAAATAGATATATTATATTATAATGTATGTCAATTGTCAATACATAGGAAATAATCCAGGAGAGAAAAGGTTTTGCTGTTCATTACATCCATTTTTAAATTTACACATAATTATGATAAAAGCCAAATAGATAGTGAACATTTTCAAAATTGAAATATTTAACATTTCCAAAAAAAACGTGTTTTTGTGTCATAACAGTCTTAATTTTGTATAAATTATATTTTATACTAGCAACAATTCATAAGACATTCAATAAAAAGAAAATTTAATCTACTTCATTTTATTTTCATTGCGAAAAAAAGCTATAAAATCGAAAACACCTACGGAAAGACATCATAATAAACTTGATAGTTGAATGTTTCATTTCAAACACTCAATTTACAAAGATTAAAGAGACTTCAAAATTATGTTCGCCTATTAATGAGCAGACCTTAATAAAAATACTATTTATTTTTATTGCGTGAGTGTCATCCCTAGTGGATCAATTCGTTCGCTGGGCCGATTCTCGTGCAGTAGAATTTTTTTCGTGTGGTAAATTCGTATGCGGATTGTCCGTTCGAATGAAAAGTTCGAATGTTTCGTATGACTCGTATTCTGGAGCACTCATAGAACAATTTGCCATTCGTACTATAAATTCGATCATAACGTGATCATGACTATAGATACAGATCTTACGTTCCATTTAGGAGTTTTTAAAACGCTGTTGCAAACTTTGTGGACCCACCTAGTTCTTGTTTATTTTTCTAAATTTTGATTATAATGCTCATTCTTAATATGAGATACATTAATAATTAAACTAAAACTAATACGCGTTCGTATAGTAGAAAGTAGAAGTGTTCTTTGAGTCAATTTTAAATATTACGTAACGCGCGTTCTATGAAACGGAACGTACCAAGGCCGCCGTGTCAAGTGTCAACTGTCATTGTCATACATGTTTGTGTTTTGTTTCTAGTGTTTGTGCTAGTGTTGATAAATAAAACTTTCGATGATAACTTCAATAAAACTTTAAATAACTCACGATGGGAGAAAAAACACCTAAAAGATTTGCTTGTGCGGAGCAAAAGTGCCCCCTAGTGCAATTAGTTGAGGCTGACCCACAGCTTAAAAGTTGAAAATTACCGAAAAAGTTTACAATGAACTCTTCCTCGTCAATTTTCAATTCAAATACTAAATCTTAGATTTTGAAACAGGAAACGTAGTGATTTAATACTCTTTGGGTAGTAACTAACCAAAAATGTGAGGCTAACCTAATTTCTGTTTGACAAATTCATTTGTGACTGGTGACAATAGCATAGATCGTATACGAACTGGGAGTTCTACTGGTTTGTATCGCTCGATGCGTTCGAGTGACGTTCGATCGAACTATTTCGATTGTGAAGTTCTGAGAATGCATCCCTTCGAAAAAAATTCGAGTTTCGGATTTTTTACGAATGTGAATTATTTTTCTACTGCACGAGAATCGGCCCCCTGATCTATTGAGGCGTTGAATATTTGAAAATCCTGCCCTGCGGCGCACTACCTAGGTCTAGCTGCGGTAGGCTTATACCTGGGTACCTGTGTACAGCCTGAACAACAGCTCTGGGCACAATGCGCTCCGGTAAGAACAATATGGTACCGTTTTTACCCTTTGGGTACGGAACCCTAAAAAACCAGTCAAATTATATCAGTAGAGACCTTTCATTGAACTTTAATTATAATAAAACCGGATAAGTGTGAGTCGGACTTAGACACGAGGGGTAAAATAGTAAAAAAAAAAGTTTGTTGTATCGGAGCCCCGTTAAATATTTATTTTATTCTGTTTTTTAGTAGATATTAATTTGTTGTTTTACCGACAACAGAAATACCAACATCATCTTTGAAAATTTTAAGTATCTAACTATCACGGTTCGACCTGGTGACAGATGGACGTACAGATGGACGGCGGAGACTTAGATCTCGTTTTGTTTTCCTTTGGGTACGGAACCCTAAAAAAAGATAAGAAATGAATAACGAATATTGTTTTAATCCTTCACCTCGAAACTACTGGACCAATTTGGATGGAATTTCGAATAAATATAGAGTATTGTCCATACTCTGGATTAACCAAGAGCTACTTTTTAATAGGAAAAGTTAATGTTTCCTACTGAAATGTAAGCAAAAACTAGCAAAAAAATACTTTATTATTCGTACCTACTTAATAACAATATTTTAAGAACTTTTATTTTTTTAATATTATTTATAGGTTTACACTTGACTACAATTATGCCTCTTATACTTCTTTATAACGATAAGGTCTGAGTGGAACGCACTTGCCTAGAAAATGCCTATTTACTTTCCACACACATTCGAAAAACACTTTCATAAGTACCTAACAGTTATCCTTTCCAAGAGTTTAAACAAAAACGTTATAAATGACATGTCTAGCTTACTTACATAACCCATACGTACCTATGTGGTAAGCTCCCTCTAACCGAACCTAACAGCAAGTTAAAACACATACTTAGCGAAACTAAAGCTAAAACTGAACTAACCGCAAACCGTTAGAACTGTTTGTGGCTAAAACGGTTCCGTTTAGAAATAATGACCCGCCGGCAGCACGGCTAGCGTTCAAAATGGAATATCTCCGTGAAAGATATTTTAACTGAATATATTTTGCGAGGATTTTACTGAAAGTTTGGATTTTGTCAGGTAGATTTATAACGAATGGGTTTTAATAATAATATATTTTTCGTGTTGTAATCGTCTTAGAATTGTTCTAGATTATTTTTAATCTTAGATTCTAGAATAAAAAAGATAACTTACTGCTAGCTTTTTTGTTTAACTTTTTTATTTTTTTTATTTTGTATTTGTGTGGTTTGCAGCATGGTTTTGCAGTTTTTTCCCCATAATTGCATTTGACGACTATTCAAAACATCTTTCGATCACAATAAGTTTGAATCGGTGCACCGTATCAAAGACAAAAATACAACTAACTACAAAATTTAATAAAAAATCAATGTAATATTTTTGTTCAGTAAATGACAGTTATGAAAATTAAAGCACTCTCATAAATAAGTATAACAATGAACGACAAAAACTTTCCGTCAGTCGAGTACCTATGTAAAAAAGCTGAAAAGTTCACTAGTATGTATTTTCCATGTTTGCTCGCTCCTACTTTTGTTTCCGCCATGAAGTCGCTATGTTTGAACTCCTCTCCAGTTAATATTTATAGTCGTATGGGGCTCGGAGTTTTTGCAGGTCAAGTGTACACTTTGTAATATCCGCTGCATCATTATACAAGGACTTTAATAGCATTGTGTGCTCAAAACTTAAATAAAATAATCCAATTGTTGATGAGAAAACTACATTAATTACGGGAATGTAGAACAATACAATTGCTGCATAATTGCAGAGTAAGTACATAGTATGATAAATAATGATTTAGGACGCATATATAGGTACAATACTATATAAACATTATAAACTATTTTTTTTGCTCGCTATCGATAAGAATCCATGGTTTTTGTAAAAGCAGCCGTGCTATGTGATTTTAGAAGTAGCCGTGGATTTCCGATTAAAATCGGACCTACTGTTAAAATCGGAAATTCTATGACTACCAGTGTGGGATTAGTGAATCATATTTCCTACAAACGCAGCCGCAGTTAGGAACTATATACCTAAATTGGCAGCCCAATGTCAGTCAATACTTGTACCTAAAAAACTATAAAATGGTAATTTTAATTGGGCGCTCATGCAGAAGTAAAACCCAAAGAGTTCGCGCGTAAAAATTGTGAAAACTTACGAAACTGGAGTGAAAATGGAATGTAATACCGCGCACTGGGACTTATGTACTTAAAGTTTCCGG
Organism: Coenonympha glycerion; assembly: GCA_963855885.1. Taxonomy (NCBI): domain Eukaryota; kingdom Metazoa; phylum Arthropoda; class Insecta; order Lepidoptera; family Nymphalidae; genus Coenonympha; species Coenonympha glycerion. The sequence continues at coordinate 433,839 of OY979645.1, forward strand.
CGGGGATCCGGGGATTATGGAGATGTTTCATAATAGAATTCTGTACTTCCCTCCATATTGAAACGGTTTGCATAAAGAATCTGGGTAGAGGGGTGCGGCTTAAGACACAGGTTTGAAGAATCTGTTGACTCAGATTGCGATTTGCAGGTCCTGTTATTCATTCAAAATCTTAATCAAAAATTTTCATTTGGTATGCATATTTTTTTTTCATATCGTGGAAGATAAGGAAATATCTATTTTTCCAAGCATGAAGAAAAATTTTTCTTGATTTGAAGTGATAGATTGCCAAATGCCAGCTATATCAGCTCTAATAGGTTCGATTCTCGAGCATGTAGAGTTTGGTATGTTTCAATTTGGGTCCTAGTTTAGTGTTACGTAAGAATTTTTGAGATTGGAGCTAGAAAGCTGAAACTTCGCACAGAGGTTCCTTTTAAAATAGAGAGCTTGTCCAGCAAGCTCGAACGAAACGATTTTCTTCCACGTTTCTGATACGTACCGCTAAGGCAACGAATATAATATAATATTACTAAGGTGTGGAAGTTGGAACACCCTTCCAGCTTCTGTGTTAACAGCCAAGTACAACCTGAGTGCCTTCAAGAGCAGAGTGAATAGGAATTTTCGTGGCAAGCGCGCTCCATCCTAGACCTCATCATTTCTGTCCATCAGATATGATTGTAGTCAAGCGCAAACCTTATTTATAATAAAAAAAAATACATATTGAGATAAGAAACTACTAAGAAGGAATCCGTAATTTCAGTATTTCAACACAATAAGGTTGTAACCGTGAACTCATAAAACTCAAGTGAATATTCAAATCAAGGAGAAGAGACAAAGTAGACCGACCAAGTTGGGGGCTCCCAATGAAAGTAAGTAACCCCGTCGCAAATCGCCCCCTTCCACAACAGAACACCAACTTTATTCAAATCAAGAGGGATTTGTTTTAAGCAAAACGGCGGAATTAATTTTTGCTCCGGCCGACACTTGGCCTGTTGTCCCCGATCTAAATTTTGGCACCAAAGGTCAAAGGGATGGCGACAAAACTGTTTGCCTTTGTGACAAATTACACAACAGAAGAACGCTCTCAGTCAACCCTATTGTTCTAGAGATACTTTTATACATTAGAAAGTTCTTCCTTGCGAGTAATAGGATAAAAGATAAAATGAATTTCTTTTTTTATTTACTTTAGATTTTTTAATTCTTTTTCTTTAAATATGATATTATCGACTTACTGCAATCACTAGGTAATCATGTATCGTAATCACCTACTTTAAACCGAGGCAAAATGTGAGATTATCTAATACGAGCTTTTGCCCGCGGCTACGCCTACTACGAAAAGGAGCCTGTAGCATCTCGGATAGCAAGTCTGCGACGGCGCGACAATTTTTCAAACATGCATACACAGACACAAACTTTCGTGTGATAATTAATTTTATTTTAGTGATTTTTTTTGCAACCCAAGAGAAATTTTATTTTGAAAACTGAATGAATTTCCCGACAAGTAGCGTCATCTTTGTGCTATCGTTGCAAACAGTGAAAGCGCCATCTATGTTGTACACTGAAAACTTCTACATATTTTCCACATGTTTGTAAGAGGTGGCGCTGCAAGCAGTGCGGGTTTTCCGCGAAAGTTAGACCCCAGGCATCAAATTACCACACGGCAATACAGCCGCAGTTGTCAGATAAAAAGAGTTCGGGGGTTGTTACATAGATGGCGGTGTTACTAAACAACCAAAATGAAAACATACCTATTTCGTTGCTCCCATTGCTCCCAGCCAATACTAAAAATTAAAGTTCATCACTGTATGAAGAATTTGTTGTAAGAAATAACTTTGTTCTAACAGCTAATATACATACAACTGCACATTTCACATGCAACTTCTATGAAAGTAATATTATTGTACCTAGGTAGGTAGGTACTACAAAATTAACGATCATATTTCTAATATGAAATTTTCATAACTATCTTTTGTAGAGTTTTCTATGACAATCTTCAATAATAATTTCAAGAAAACTTTATAAGAACAATCTGTGGAATTTCCTACAAAATGAAACTTGGAGTGCACTCGAAGTTCAATGAAACTCGAACTTTGATGGAGACGTGGAGAGTCTTGAAAAGTTCGAAAGTAGTTAAAATGAAAAGTAATAATTGGAGTTTCATTCCATAAGTGCCGAATGAGGAACTTTTCACAATTGCCTTTTAAGAATAGCTCGCTGTTGTAAAAGGCAGATCGTTTTAATTAAATTCGATTCAAAGTTCATTAGCTACCATGAAATTAATTGAGTGTGCAAAAGAAAACGGCTTAATAGCCGTTTTCTTCCAACTCTGTGGTTTTCCATTTTCAATCAATGGAATTATAGGTTGGGAAGATTTATTAAAAGTAAGTAAAAATTTCCTATCTTCGTCCATTTATTGGGGACCCGGTAGGGTTAATATTACATTTACGAGTATAATGTAAATCAGTAGGATTTTCAGTTTTGGTAATAATTCTTTATTGTCAACGAGACAAACGAGCACCCTTGCAGTCCTTTATTTATGTTTGTTTAGGCAGCGGTCTTCTTTGTTGAGCATTAGCCAAACGGGGGTTCGGGCCTCGAGGCTTGGCCTCCTTACCCGGGAATACTCCTACGCTGGCTTAGTAGTTCAATAGAATTTTCACAGATGGCGCTACTTTTCACTTGTATGAAAAAGATTTATGTAAAATATTTTAAAAAATTTGACTGGTTATAGAATACCAAATAGTACGTAATATTGTACGTAATATTCAAAATAAGTGCAGTGTATGGTAAAAAAAGTACTGACATCTAGCGCTGCCGTGAGAAACTGCGACAACATTTCAGTGACGTAAAGCTGCGCTTCACCGATAGGTGGAGTTGTTATTTTAAAATAAATCATGGATAGGATTCACACAGGAATGTGAAAATGTGTGTGTGTTTATTTTGTAATTATTATTAAGAAATGTGGAACTTATCCGTGTTTTGCTAAATTAATTGATGAACACTTACCTAATTATGTTTTTGTGTATATTGATATTGGATCAAAAACGAGAATAAAATAAATAATTAAAAAAATCAAAAAACCCGACTGCAAAAATGTCAACTAAAATGCAATAACTTAAAAGACTGAAACAAGGTGGACAACGAAAACAAAATTATAATAAACTTCAAACGATGCAATTTTTACTTCATTTTAACAAACAACATTATGAGCTGAAAGCTTTAGTTAAATTTTCGCATTCAATTTAAAAATATAGAAGGCGGGACCTATTTTCGCAAATTATAAATTAACATAGAGAAAATTAATAGGTCCCGCCTGCTTTATTTTTAAATTGAATGCGAAAATTTAACTAAAGCTTTCAGCTCATAATGTTGTTTGTTAAAATGAAGTAAAAATTGCATCGTTTTAAGTTTATTATAATTTTGTTTTCGTTGTCCGCCTTGTTTCAGTCTTTTAAGTTAAGTTTTAGTTGACATTTTTGCAGTCGGGTTTTTTGATTTTTTTAATTACTTATTTATTTTATTTCAGGCTTTTTAGTTGCCACACTTTACGAGCGAAACCTAAGCACAACTTGTTTCGGGTGATTAGATTAAATCTGATCGACAAAGTGGAGCGCGTCTTAAAGTACACACAGCGCCATCTAGGGCGAGTAGCGAAAGTACAGATGTTAAATAATTGTTTAATGATTATATTAAATTATGTTTTCGATTTATGCTATGATATACCAAGTAAAAATGCACAGTATAAAGTACGACACACATTTGGTCAATACAAGATTAACGTTATCAAAAACTACAAATATTACCATTTTGAACGCATTGATCGACTGTTTATAATTCCAAATTAATTCGACACATATGACTTATATATATTTTTGTAATCTCCTTGTAATTCCCTTTATTTTGATACCCCACTCGATAGGTTTGGTTATAAATATTTTGTAAATGACTGACAATTTTAGGCCCAAAATCCGCCATTTTTGTTTTTATTTTCAAAAACCTATCTAAGAACACTTGGGTTAATGAGACAAATCTAACGATACCATTAACGTCAAAATCCATCCAGCCGTTTGGAAGATACGTGGTCATAAAGAAATTTACATACATACATACATACAAGATACGCGCGAAAAACATAACCCTTCTTGCAGTCGGGTAAAAATGGTTGCGTACCTGAAACAAAAATATTAAATGTTACAACATATTGTTTTTCCTTTAGAAAAAAACAAGAAGACGCTATTAATTCTTTCCACCTTACAATAAAATGGGAAATCGGAAAAGAAATTCGAAATTTTCAGTAGTCTAAGAGCCCGTGTCGTTAATGGTAACGGTAGTTCTATTGATTTGGATTGAGTAATTTGAGCTAACTTCCCCTTTCAAATAAGTACAATGCGACAAGGCTATTTTGGCGCGTGGCCAAAATCGGAACTAACGCCGCTATCTTGTGATACTGTTTAATAGTTCCCTCTGTCGGGATATCGCTATTGTATTTCGTGTTGTTATTGCTTAATATTAACTAAAATAAAACAAAGATTGAAGTAAAATTGAGGAGATTTTATATTCTGGTTGCATTTGTTCTAAAACAGCGCCCCCTGACAATGTCATTCAAGTGCCAAGAGAGCCTTGTCGGACTGTACGCTAACATTTTCTGCTACAGCATCACCTACCATCAGGTGAGATCGCAGTCGAGTATTAACTCGTATAGAGTGTGAAAAAAGTTACGCGGAGTCGCTAAGCGCTCGTGAAGGTAGTTGGCAATCACGACCAAAGCCTATTAAATCACAACCTTGGTTCCCCCGCTTGAATATGGTATGGCATAACTTCGTCAGGGATTGTAAATTACATAAATACGAAGAATGTAGCAAACCACGTGCTGAAATAGTGTATTTATTACAGATTTTTATTCTTTTTACCACTAATTGTCTCCTCCTCGGCATGGGTTTTGGCAAGTGCGGGTTTGCAGGCTTCAAATTTATCTTGGAGGTTGTCACTCATTTTATCAATGCGCCTTCCTAAATCTGACACCTGCCTCCTCGTCTATACCAAATGAAACTTTTCTCCACGGGATTGGTTCTAAAAGTTTTATTTATGCGGTCGTATCTCGCGGCTCCGGATTGGAAATGCCCTTCGATCGGCTCCCTTTATTCTCTTTTTCCTTGTCGTCGCGTCGGTTTCACGCAGACGGTTTCATTAAGGCGGTATTGTTTGATTTCTAAAGGATTCCCAAATGGCGGACACGTCGTTTCGTTTGGTTATTTTTCTACCTTGTGCAAATGTTGATAACAAAGATTGTAATGTTTGTAAGGCAAATACTGCCAGACAAGATGTACATAGTAGAAATTAACCTAATTTAGAAGACGTTCAAAACTTAGACAAACTTATCTCAGAACTAGACTCGACCTTTATGCACTGTGCGGTTGATTTTGAATACATAAATAAAAATAAAAATAAACTCTCCACGTAGGTATTCCACGGGTTTGTACCTTAAAGCCACATTTTATCACAGATTTTAACTCCTATAAGCTCGTCTGTGTTTTTTTTTTTGTTTATTTCTTCTTTATATTTTATTCTGTAGTGTGCAATAAAGAGTTTATCTATCTATCTATAGTACATCTGTGCTTAAAGCCCGTTTATCCTGATTTTCATAAAGACCTGTAGACCGTTCATTCCATAAGTATAAGAATGAGAATGACATTTGTCTTCGATAAGTTGCATGTTTAGGTAATATTATGTAAAGTATAATATGTTAGGAGATATTTTGTTAATGTCTGCTAATACTCAGCTTTTTATATACTTTCCCCTCCTAAAATCGACCTACCAAAAGCCAAAACAAGCAAAGATTTTCCTTTATATCGTAGTCTAAACGTTTTTTATTTGCTCCGCACACAGACTCTTTGTGCTTCTACTGCATTACACGCAATCCCAAGACGAGACCTCGCCCATTATAACAACACTGTTGTTCTGGCAAAGTCGGCAAAGTTGGCAATGTCCGCAAAGTCGGCAAAGTCCGCATTAATCAACACTTTTCGGGCTGAATTTTTAATAGTAGGTAGCTGCAACTTTATTAATAGTCGTAGTTTTTAGATAAGTTGTCGGCAATGCCTTTTTACCCTATTTATGCCTATTATATAGTCTAGTGCTAACTGCTAATAGATAAAAATAGTCAAGATAGGCCCATCCGAACATTTTACGTAAACGTTCTTCATTCAAGAAAATGTAGCGCCATCTGTCGAAACTCCTGCGAAATACATGTTTATTTTTTATATTTTTTATCTATGTGTCTGTCGTCACCTTGCCTGCAATTTTTCAAAAAAAAAAAGAAATAGGTCTTTACCTATCTACCTATACTGACTACTGCCGGGGGGGGCGGGGTGCAAAATAGTCATTCTTGCTCCCATAAACTGCGACATTTTTTCAAACTGTTCGCCTGCCACCGCTGCTACACATTTTTTCGCGGCGCGATTCGCCGTGTCTAGAGTAGATGGCAATTGATCACACCTGATGAAAAGCGATAATGCAGTCTAAGGTGGAACGCTTGCCTATAGGAGATGCCTTTTCACTCTTGATTTGTAGGCGCCCAGGTTGTGAGTGGTGGGAAAAACAGTGCTTGGGAGGGTAATCCAGACCTTTGCAGTGGGTAGGTATCAGGATTCAGGAATCAAACCGCTTTGTACGTGTCTTTGGTACGTCGACTATGAATGGGTGGTAGTATTTTAGATGCCTTGCCGTTCTATGGTAAAAGATGACTGGGACTATTTGTCATCAAACCTAGAACTAGAAAGGCAATTCGAGTGATTCATTTAAGCCTCGCTATAGGGCAAAAAGGATCAATGATAGGGTTAAAAATTCCAGAATGAATAGGAAATAGCAGATAAAAGGAAATGAATGTTTAAAATGCATAAAAAATTCAGTTTCATAATCGGATTACTTTAAATTTATTTTGAACTGTGTTATAATTAAGTGAAACTATTGTAAACATAACTGATCCGGTACATAGAATTTATATTTTAATATTTTCGTACAAAAATGCAGCTTTTTTAACAGTTACAGTAATTCTGCCAGTTCTCCATAACATTTTGAAACATATGTGAAATCCGCCACCCCATATTGAACTACTTACGTGGTGGGCTAGTGGGCATTCTTTTCCACAACAAGATAGACCGACAGAAACAGACCTGACTAATATCAAAATGACTTCCCTACCACTTCATACTACCGCAGCCCACATTCGTCTGATAACGAAATAAGGAAGGATTCGTGGAAGTCAGGCAAAGCTTCTGCGGACGGGTAGTATGTAAGTTGTCTGTGATACAAAATTGGCGAACTGCTATTGAATTGAGTTAAATCCAATATATTAGTAAAGTCCCAAGTAGCCATCAACTCTGCACTAATCCTGTCATTTCGGTATCGAATGTCAATTTAAGGGACTCCCGCTCGGTGTGACGTCGCGTCCGTTGGGACTTGGAACTAACTTCCTGTATCGGATTGCAGTGGAAAGTGGAACGTAATACTTTAGTTAGTACACGTTTAGATACACAGTTACCCTTTGAGAATAAGTTAGATCTATGTAAACTGTTCCAATTAAAGCTAACGTATAGTCAGATCCCCCAATGGCCAATGGAGCTAGTACAAGTTGTTGGATTTTCATTTTTTTCAAAATTGAATGGATTTCTTAGCATTGTTGTACGAGTGCCTTGTAGTCTGGGATTTTAACATTTGAAAATATCTTCGAAAAGCTTCAAACGATGAATCGATAAAGATGAATTAGTTCGATTACAGCCTCGGCTGCATCATCACTTACCATCAGGAGTGACTCAATATTTTAACAGATCCCAAAAATCTTTTTCACTAGTCAGTTCAATATTCCACTGCCCGCGGTATAATAGAATAGAGAAATAGGCAGGCCGCCTGTTGCGCTCTTTGTCACACTTATGGACTTCACGGAAATATAAACTATAATATAAAGGATAGTTAATATATTCGTGAAGCATACACGTGGCTTTTTAGACTAAGAACATGTCCATTTGGTCATGCGCATAGTACCTACCCAATTGACATCTACTCTAGACAGGGCGAACCGCGCGAAAAAATGTCGCCAGTTCATCGGTGTCATTACTAATGACACCGATGAACTTGGTACTAATGACTCATTAGTACCAACGGTATAGGGCCACGCGGTAGTTCGCTCAGCGGCTACCTATAGTATTTTGACAGTTGGCGCTACTGTTCGCTTGTATGAAAAAGGTTTACGTAAATAGTTCGGATGCCCATATCTTGAGGTTAGTAATCAGTGACCTACCCACAACGATGAATCCATCCTTGCGGGGAGACAAAAGTTGTTTTGAACTATAAAACTATTAATAAAGAACATAGGTAGCGTTAAATATTACCACAAGTTAGAGAATTATAAGGTAGGGAACCCCAAACCGCGTTCCATGGAAGCAATAAAAGTAGCTCCAACTCGGAGCATCAGAACAACCGCTAACCTTTGTGAACATAGTTGCTAATTGTTTAACAAGGGTCGGTACAGACCAGACGCTCTGTTAGAACTCATTATGGACTATTCAACTAGATTTCGCTCATCGACTTTCTTCACGTAGACGCTTTTGGACGCTTCATTACACTGTTTTAGGGAATTTCATCCTTATTCAAAAACAGAAATAGCTTAGTTTTTACTTGGTTCCATGACAATGTTTTCGATTAACGCTCTGCGGCCTTAGTAAGAGAATAAATAAGTTATATAATTATCTGTTGCTGCTTCAACTCATAGTCAGTTTGAGATACTAAAATTCCTGAATGCCTCTTTAGGGATTCAAATCCCATACACTAAATGATTTCCCAAAATCTAAAGTAATGTGGGTTTCAGGTTTGTGTCAACTGAAATAGCTCGGCGCATAACTAGCATTCCTCACAGTTTTCCATAGGTACTGTTGGAGTTACATACTCATATTGGGTCGCAGTATGTCTAATATGTTGAGACATATTAGCTAAGTCTTGTCTAATGGGGAGCTTCGGTCGCGATTCGCTGCTATATCGTCCACATAAGCGATTTAACGTTCCTGAGTTATCGTAATGTTATTGGCAGACTGGACCTAAAATCAATCATCTGTCTCCTTTGAGTTGTATGTCCAGTAACGGGACATTAATAGGGTATAGATGATGAAGAGCACTTAATCTATTCGCCTGATAGACGTCGCAGTCTTTCCGAAATAATTGAATTAGCGAGAGCATTAAGCGCCGAGATAAGAAGGGTCCTGATGGAAGACTGACCTACTGTTGAGTGATCAAAGGGTTAATACCCTGCCCCCCTACCCCACCCACTACCCATTGATCCTCCAAGGGGTGGGGGTTCACAGGGGAATTAATTTGTAACTTTCATACCGCTACATTTGCCTAAACTTTCGACTTATTTTCATATTTCTTATTTTTCAAAAAGCCGTTTTTGGTTATGGGTTCAGTTGTATCACGAGATCGGGTTTTTGTTTTTCAATCTTCAAATGCCAATGTGTGTTGATCAATGACGAAATACGCTACGCTAAAAGGACGGGAAAGGTGTGACGTATGTTGAAGACAAAAATTACTCAAATATGGCGTCTCGCTTCATATATTTCGGTACCGCTGTCTGCGCATACCGCTGTCGGTCGCATACATTATTAGCGCTATTTTACCGTTTTGACAAATAAAAAGAGGTTTTAGGGCGGAGCCTAAAATGTATGCGTGACGTCACTAAGTGCTCATCCTTTATGTTACATCCATGATGTTGATAGAGCAGTCAGTCTCTTTTATATGTTCAGAAAGAAAAGAAAAGCATTTAATTTACCACTCAATAAACCCCTTTTGGACACGTGACTAGACGTAACAATGTCTCCATTTTGTCTAGTCGTCCAAGGAAAAGTAGAGGGAACCAGACCTCGCGGCAGACCACCTATGAAATGGACGGACCAAGTAAAGGCTTGCAGTGGACATCCCTTTACATGTGTACTCATGAATAGCAGCTGTCCGGGAAGAGTGGAGACAAATTGTCAAACGTGTGACTAGAAGTGATGACCACGACCGCTCTGACAAGAGCGCAACGAGAGAGAAGATGAAACCCCTTTAAAATTTGACTTCATCCTCTTCAAGTCTATTCCATATAGATTATTACTGATTCTAGATTAAGAAGGATTGTAGTAAAATCAAATATATAATCCAAGAAATCTTACGTTACCAATTATCTGAAAAAAGCATTTTCTCCAAAACCCATGAAATTAGTAAAGGAGTCGGCAGTAATATCGTCCTCAATATTGAAACGTTATTAATTTTTAAAAGGATGCAAATTTCATGTAAAGCACCATCTCCTATTCTCCTCCTACGGTTCGTGGAATTTATAAAATATTATAATGTATAATGCAGAGGTGAACTTAACGCAAGCTCGGTTTTATTTTTATTGTGCGCTTGTGTAAAACATGAACGCAGTAGCAAAAAATTAAAAAAAAAATGTATGTCAGAAATAATAAATTAATGTATCCAAGATAATATACCGGAAATATAAAATATGCTGCGTTACAAAATTTTACTTTAAATTATAGAAAAGCTTTTAAACTATTGTTTTAATACAATCAATTTGAATTGGTAAGCGGATCGTGATGTCCAGGAAAAATGGGTTATAATTCCCCCTGACCTTTCTGTCCATAACTCACAAATTCAAAATTCATACTTAGCTGTTATGGTTTCTGGTTATAAATGTCAAGCATACAAAAAACATATTATTTACTTTAGTATACATGAAAATTATTCACTTTGTTCGTAAGCAAATTACATTCAGAGAAATTCAACTTGGCCTCCGAAAAACTAAAGTTTGGGTGCGAAGAGCGTGAAAACGACTGATCACAAATCCATCAACAGGAAACTGGGACGAGCGAAATCAATTCGAATTTCCTCACTTTACGTACCCACTTTCCGAGGGAAAACTTTTTTATTCACCCGAGGCTGACTTTGACGAAGGAAACAACTTTGCAGAACTTTAATCGGTAGAAACAAGTAGGTATATATTTGCGTTTGCCTCCTGACCTATTTTTGATTTTTTGGTTCAAATGGTTCAGTCCCTTTTTAACGGGTATCAGCAAGATTTTTGTACCAATACCTCCAAAGTCTCTCAAAGTCAAAGTTTTTAAGTGAAAGAACCCGGGTTTGATTTCCGACAGGGGTCGGCTTGTTGAACAGCGATGCTGTGTAGCAACCGATAAAAGTGAATGTAAATGTAGTTGATATCCCATGCAACACAAACCCATAAATTTAGATCCAAGTACTCGTAGAGTAAATGGCCCAAGATGAGTTAGGCTCGGTTTCCACTAAAGCGAAGCGGAGTGGAGGTGTGAGCTCCTTTCCGCTCAGTTTCGGCGATGTCAAAATGACGAAATCTGATTGGTTATACTCAAACACAGTTCCGCTCCGCTCCGCTTTGCTGGAAACCGGGCCTTACTTATTCTGCACTCCCATAATCAAATGAAAGCTCTTACGAGAAGAATACGAAGAAACTGACAAAAGATTTTTTTATACTAAAACACTTAAATACGATCAACAATTTACCTCGTGTTCATAAAAAATCTCTGAGTACTTAAACTTTATGATATTTAAAAAAAACAATGGCTAAATGTTACCCTCTCAATTAAAAGAATATGCCTTTTGAGCGTCGCGTTGGTGTCATTGTTTGGTTAAATATAGGTAAATAATTCACTTGTACAGCAGAAGGTTAATGGTGGTAATAACCTTTACAACAGGGCACAGCCGAAATTGTAGGGCTGTCAATTTTCGTTTTTTTATTATTATTTTAGTATAGATAGGCTTGCTTGAAAGAAACAATCACATAGTAATTTATGTCATAAAGTGATTTTAAAACCTGTTACGTTTTCAGTCTTTAATTTTTTAATTTTAGTGTTGTAACCACTTAATTACTGAATATCAACCAGCTTCATTCGATTTTAATAGTAATCTGAGTAAATGTTTGATAGAGGTATTAGTATTGTAGCTTAAAATATTAAATTAAAAAGAAATTGAGCTTTCGTATCATTCCATCATTTCAAAATACGTAGGTACAATATTAAGTTTGAGTAACATTTTCTGATAAGAACTTTAATCCAATGCAATTTACAATACACAATGAAATCGATCAAAATAATACTCCTACTAACTCGAATCGATTCATCGTGAGTATCGAGTAGCGAGTCGTACGGTTCATCACAAGTTTCGTCGCGATGACATGTGCCAAAACGGGCCTATTATATTTTTACAACTATAGTACCTATACACAAGCTAATACTTTGGGGCTAGATTCGATATGTGTAATGTCCCAATATATTTATTATTTACTCTTTTTTTTTTCTTTAGTTTTGTGCCACCCCTATCATTCCAGCTTGGTGACATTAGGGCACGACGACAGGGCAGCAGTGAATTAGGTTAAGTGAGCCGCTTTCCTGAGCACCGAGCTCGTTTTCAGCATTATACATCAAGTGTATTGTTTTTATTACTATTTTGTTTACCAAACAAGCTTTCGATAGATAAAAAACAAGAAGTGATTTGCAAAACCAAGACTAACCACCGCAGCCCTCACAGGACAGTCACCAATATCAAGATTATTTCTGTATTAAATTAATTACGAAAACATTATTGGGCTAAGAGTTTAGGAGACTCAAAGGCGAAAACTTGTCGCTTGTGGCGAGGCTTCATGGTCTAGACCTAGAGCATAGGGACCTGCGAGGACCGCAATATGTCCTATAAAAACCTTGATCTGGTTCTACTATATTTTTCCACCGCACCAAAAAGTCAGAGTATGAGACATGGATCACATTACAAACGGTCATCAAAAGAATGGTAAATATTGATTGGAAGCACGCGTTATTTTGCGGAGATTAATAATTAGCCGGAACTGCGAATCATGTTCTCTACGATTTCGCATTGTAAAGTCAACATCTTCTGAGGATGTCCCGGTGTCGGGATGAAACGTGCGTCGAAAATTTTTGTTGGTAGAATTGTTAGTCGTGATTCATGTGGGCGGTGTTCCTGCATGATTCACCATACAGATTAGCGGATTATAGCAAACCAATTTAATCTGTCTTGCTAGAATGGTAAATAACCACGGCCAAAGGCTCTTTCCAGACTAGGACGAAGTCGATTTGGAAATTATAAAATCTCAGAAACCTCCTTATTAGTAAGAACCTCCCGCTTTGATACAATGCATCCTCAACTCATGAAAGATCTCTAAAATATTAACTCAGTTAAAATTTGATCACCGAAGAAAATGTGCTCCGAAAATCTTTATTACCGAACCTCAAGGCACCCGAACGGTATTTGAATAAACTTCACGGTTTTTACAACTCCATCTTTTGTTACACCCAATGAAAATAACCGTTACTGTTACTGCGCCGTAACATTAAAAATAACGTTATAACGGTTTGTGTAACGATATAATTATAAACTGCTTTGAAATTTAACTAAGTAGTTCAGAAAAATAATGAAGTCTTTGTTTTCAGGAGATGACTTCATATTGCGAAATCGTAGAGTCATACATATTCTTTTCAAGTAGCGGATTTATCCTGCTTATTAGTCATAACTTTCTGTAATTATTTATATCATACGCTACTACTTATGTGTATTAGGAGTGACCTCTGTTGTTACAGAATGTTCCCAATTGGATCTAGATTTATAAGTTACTGAAATGTTCCGCATGCTTTCTACACTTGCTCCTTACTGCTACCAAAGAGACACTTATCACCAGACTTACGTAGGCAAAGCACACTACAGCAAGTAAATACTTATCTCACATGTCTGTTTAGCTAACAAGGTCCTCAATAACTACCAGAAAGTGCCAAATTGCTATAAAATATTACACTAAAATTCGGTTAAAGAAAACATTAACATGTTTGTTATTTCTTCACGTAAAACTTAAGTTTTAGTTAAAGCATGTACTTTCTAGCAGACACTAACAGCCGTTTTCACTAAACCTAAGAAATTCCTAAAACGAATGCTTAGCCCTAAGGTGACAGTTGTTGTAGGTGAAATCTGTCACCTATCGGCTAAGCATTCGATTTAGGCGTTTCCTAGGTTTAGTGAAAACGGCTGTAACTTACTTAAGTTTTAACATAATAAATAAATAAACATTGATCTGGCATTCATGGGATTTTACTATTACAGATGGATGTTACTTGTGGTGCCAACTGCCACGGCAAATTTATTTATTTATTTATTTTATTTTATGTAATCAACAGCGTTATTATCATGTTATTGCATTGTAAATTAATCATGTTAGTGCATTCTCATGCTTGTGTTTTGTGTGAGTGATGTTTTTTTTTTGAATTTCATACTTACTAGGACGTAACAGGTCTGGCCATTCATTGTTTCTCACTCACAAGTCTCGTCTTAGCGAAGTTGTAGAATCTTGTTAGAGCCTCACCGCAGTGTTACTATCTGTCTAACAGACTGACAGACAGACAGACAGGCAGACCGCGACATCTGATAAACTGTTACTGAAGTTTAGACACGCACACAATACACTAGAAACTAAAAGGCATTCTCCTCATAGTTTCTAGTGTACTGGGTACATAATAATAATATTATAACTAACAGATTTTGGTACCCTAATAGTCGTTATCACTATTACAATTATAAAGTATTGCTTGATTATTCATAAGTGCTTGTAAGTTAGGTCTACATAAAATTAATTATTTGATTACTAAACAGGCAAGTTTCAAGCCATTTTCCGTAGTTGCTAAAATTTTCCATTTCCAAATGTTATATTTTCAAGTTTATCATTTTCCGGAGTTTTGATACCACGGTAGCCAATTGCGAACCAACAGGCTTCACACACCGTTAAAAACATTATGTAGAGTATATACAGGGGTTATTGACTGTGATATTTTCATACATCATTAAAAAAACTCGTTTAGATTAATTACGCACAAAGCTGCATGAAATTTAGGGACGCGACCGCTAATCAAACCATGCCCCTTGATTGTGTAAGAAAAAAAAGTATTCATCGCTATCGTAATCGTTTAGAAACTCCGCCCGCTGATTGGTTCCCTGATTTACGTCAGTCAATAGGGGGCAGAATTTGATTACGATAACGATGAAAACGTTTTTCTTAGGCAATCAAACCCCCATCCTCAAAAAATGAAGCCGAATTTTGAACACTAAACTATTCCTGCTTATTTTCAACCCTAGAATCAGTAAACTCTAGGTAAAGTTAACCTCCGAAACCATAAAGTCAGAGACAGGAAATAGATCCATAAACCTGTAGAGTTTATAGGTCGGGAGTCGAGAAGATCATAACAATTGAGTTACGGCCCGGGTTCGATGCTCGTTGAAATGAATGGGGATCTCACGAGCCATTGAGGAGCCAATGGCGCGCGAGGAATGGATGCGCGGTGAATGGTGATTGGTGATATAGATGTTTTGTTAATGGGAAACTTCTTTATGTAAGTCGTTAGTATTATACCTAATAGAATGCGCGTTATCTTAGGGGGTAGTCGAATCGAATCTATTATTTTATTTTATTTATTTATTTTATTTAATAGGAAAACTTACAGTTTATTAGAACAAATTAACAGAGTAAATACTTAAAATAAATAAAGCCAATTACAAGTTTTCACAACTAAAAATTACAATAAAAGGAAACAAAACTCACATGGACGATATAGGTATATATAGTTGAAGTTATATAAAAAAAAGAAGAAGAATTCAACTTGTTTATAATATAATAAAGGTTTTACTAAAAATACTTTGTCGGAAACTGGTGAGTAAATTCATCGGTTCGAGCTGAACGAACCAAAGAATTCACCAGCCAGGGTTTTGCGTGCAGAGGTGGCGGTGGTGCAGAATATGTCAATTTTGTTATTCACTTTGATAATCTTATTAATGGATGCGCAGGATCTTGGGAAAAATGAGTTTTTTCTAAAATTAGTTTTCGCAAATGAAGCACAGAAAGCAGAATGAAATCGAGGGTGTGAATTTGTGGGGGACATTGAAGAACAACTTGTCAAGGAGTCTCTAACACGAATTATGTATAACTTATGATCTGTAGATATTGACTTTACGATTCAAATTGAGGATGCTCCGGTGTCTTAGTGAAATGTGCGCGTGAGTGATGATAGCGTTACTTGCTTGCGGGCTTCGGTTTCTTGCTTGGTAGGGAACGTAAGCAATATTTTGCGTTTCATTGCATTATATTTGATATAAACATTTTAATTTTATTCGTAGCTTACGGCCTATTCTCAGACCTAACGAATATATTACAAAAAATTTCATAACAATCGGTCTAGCCGTTTCGGGGAACTTTGTTAACAAAAATTGGCACGAGAATTTAAAATATTAGACTACAGTAGTTGACCGCGCAAACTTTGTTTTGCCATTTAGGGGTAGGTATGTAGAAAAAGACTTACAGACCTACCAAATATACACAGAAAATTTCGCAAAAATCGAGACATTTCAGAGGAGTTTGTTTAAAAATATTGTTTGTATATCAGCGAAGATAAGACATTTTCTAACCCCACAGATAGGTTTCAATGTACGTAATATTGTGATGGTGATAGACAGATAGACATACTACGCCGGCAGCCGGCGCCGCTCGGGCCAGACTGCTTTGTCTCAGCAGGAAGCGCTAATGTGTCGCTGGCTCATACGATACGGTTCAATACCCTCCTGTATTGACACTATGAGCAATTTTTACTGTTTTCTTATTACAACCTAAAGATAAGATACAACATAAATGAATAAATACTATCGTTAATTTCAAGAATTTCTTGCAACAATTATATAATAATTAAGTAATTAGGTTTTTTTTATTTTGATAAGACCAACAAATATTAGGGTTTTCTATAAGAATATCTATTGTAATATTTTCATGCCCTTGCCTCGACAAGTACGTTAAAATTAATCTCTCTCCGGTCGTGTCATAGTTGTCGTGGTCCAGTGGTTCCCAAACTTATTTTGTCTACTGCCCACTTTGAGAATAAATATTTTTTTAGCGCCCCCATTTTTTCACCTATTTAAAAACCACTATAACTTCAAATTGAATTAATTAATTATTGTGACCTATATATGTATATTAACGGAGAATTCTAAACGAAACTTTTACTATAACCCGCAACTTGAAACCTGAGCGCAGTAGGTAACATACAACGGCGCTTAAGATCTCAAGTTAACTCTTACGGGCTCCACCTGCCAATAAGAATGATTATTGAAACGCAACTTTATAGTATTAAAACAGAGTATCTTTTATTAAAAATATAACTAAAATAATCAATCCTTATATAAAAACTAATGTGAAGGATGAATCTGATGCTGTTTAATAAGTTTGTTGATATCAGGTTCCAATTTACTCAAGAACAGTCGCAAGTCGCCACGTTCGGTAACAAGCAAACGATTTCGCTTTTTAGTAAGCAATGTTGTCACAGCACTAAATCCACGTTCACACAAATATGACGATGGGAATGCTATCAAGAATCGTTGAACGATTGACCACAATCCAGGGTACAATTGCGGGATCGGTTTTTGTAGCCAAAATTCTTGGTAACCATTTTTGAACTTGATTTTTATTTCCTCGTTTGTTGTCAATTCTATAAGTTCTTCTTCCAGCTGTGTTGACATTTGAAAACGGATCCAACACCCAGTCTGGTATTTCCAAGTTCAAAATGTCCTGGTATCGTTCGGTGAAGTCAATGTGGAGGTTTTCCAAATGTTGGCAGTAGGCAAACAATTCGTCGTTAATGCATGATACTGATAAATTTGGAAAATTGTGAAACTCACGTCTGCCCAGATTCTTTTTGTGTAGAAGCAGTTTGGCTGCGAAAGCAGCAACGACGTTTTTTGTTTTAATTAAATTTAGTTTATCGCCTTGCATTTGGAGATTCATGTCGTTGAATAATTTATACAGGTCTGTCATGTAAGCTATATCATTTTTTGATGTTATGAGCTTGTCGTGCAATTCTGTATCTTTAGTTTCCAAGAACTCTATAACAGAGTCAAACAGGTTGTAAAATCGAGTCAGACAATTGCCTCTTGATAGCCAACGAACTTCAGTATGATACAACAAACGGTTGAAATCCTCGTCATTAGTAACACAAAGCTGATGAAATAATCTATCATTCAAAGAGCTGTTGCGGATTTTATTGACTGCTTTGATGACATATTGCAGTGATTGAAATAGTTTTTCACTTAAGTTTCTAGCAACTAAATGTTGTCTATGAATAACGCAATGTACACCAAGGACATCTGGAATTTTATTTTTTAAGTACGCTATGAAGCCTTTATGGCACCCTGTCATAGCCGGAGCGCCATCCGTAGCAACTGAAATAATATTTTTCAAAGGAATCTCTTTCTCATCGCAAAACTTTTCCAATGTATTGAATATGGTTTCACCTTTTGTATCGGTCTCTAAATTTCTAGCAAATAATAGTTCTTCACATATTTTCTCATCTTTAATAAACCTCACGTAAGACAACAACAATGCTTCATTAGTTGGTAAAGTGGACTCATCGAGCTGAATTGAGAATTGACTTGTCCTCAGGTGATCGCACAATGATTCTTCAATGTTTTCAGCCATTTCATCAATTCGTCTTTGCACAGAATTATTACTCAAAGGAATTTTTCGGATAATATCTGCGGCCGGTTTATGAAGCACAGTAGTTATTACTTCATTTATTGCTGGCAATATTAACTCTTCTCCGATGTTATGTGGTTTGCCTTTTTGAGCAATTAACAAAGAGATATTGTACGAAGCTCGAAGTCCGTCGTCATCTTGCTTAGCAGCCGCCGAAAATAGTTTTGCTACACTTGGCTGTGTATTATGCTTCTTCTCTAGGTCTTGAAAATATGCTACATTCTTGTCTTTCTTATCTGGATGCATTTTATTCAAATGATCTTGCAGCCTTGAAGGCTTCATTGCTTCATTCGAAAATGTTTTTAGACATAGAAGACACAAAGGCGACGATGGGTTTGTGGGATTTTCAATAAATCCGAATTTAATATATTCCGCACAGTATTGCCGTCTCTTCTTTTTTACTTCCGACATTGTTTTGCAATGAGAAATACGTTCAACTTCGCGAGTAGTGTAGAGGAGGTGTAAGTAGTGCTCATCTATTACGCGCGAGACCACAAATGAAAATAAAATAAATATTACATTGTTTATATAGAAATGCTTAAGCAGCACGCACCGACAGGAATAAAACAAACATGCATAAACTCGTTAATCTCATTCGACGCTCAATCGTACTCAACAAGTCCGAACAAGTATTCAATGAATCATCCGACTGCTACAGGAATGCACAATTCGGGTTATTTAACAAAAACTTGTTAAAACATGATAGATATCTACGAGTACTAATAACTATTAAAATGCGAAAGTGTGTCTGTTGCCTTTTTATTTGTGTCTACTTTCATTACGAAACGGAGCGACCGATTGACATGATGATTCATTTTTTCTATATTCAATAAAATATGACAGATATATGAACTACGCGGAGAGAAATATAGAATCGAGTTTGAGCAATCTTTTAATTCATATTAGTTGATGTTCACAAGTTGTTGTTGAGAGTCGAGAGCTCTTGCAGTTAAGAGGTTGTTTAAGAGGCCTACTAGCTAAATAAAATTACAAATCACCCCCCCGCCTCGACACAACGCCCCCATTTTCTTTCTGGGTCTCTTACCGCCCCCCTTGAGACCTGCAGCGCCCACAAGGGGGCGTTATCGCCCACTTTGGGAAAGACTGTCGTGGTCGGTTGGTCTGGAGGACATTATACTTTATTTTTGTCCTTGTCACTCTTAATAATTCTTTGGTGAGTACGACAGCCAGCGTTGCGGAAGAACATAATAGAAAAACGATGTTTTAACTATTTAAATACTAAACAACTACGCCAGTTATCAAAATTCCGTTCTGAGCGTTTTTTGGATATTATTATCACCGACACATAAATTATAATTACATCCATTGTAGTTTCCGATTAAATTAGAAAAATGGAGAATTTGGAGCAACTTTTGGAAGAAATTTCTATCGAGAAAATTTTAACAGGTTACTTAAAATCGCTTAAGCCACGAAACCCAAAGGAAGTGGACTTTTACAATGTATATTGATCTTTTAATCCTGTCTAGCGTTCCTTAGCGTTAGCGTAGGATCAAGTACCTAAGCAGTAATAATTTATCAGTCACACTTGGCGCCGGACCAACAGTTTCTATTAAAATATTGTCTATATAAATTCTGTAATGTCTTCGCCGCAAACGTAATGAAACGGTGATAGCTGTACCTATTCTCAACAAATAAGTTAATCTAAATATATTAGTTTATTTAGAATCATTGAACAAACCAACCAAATAAGTGAAGGAAAAATTCCCATCGGCCCCGTTGTCCGTTCATCGGGGCAGATGGGAATATTTTGGCAAGCTTTATTCCCATATTATATGAAGATGTGACCCTGTGATCTGTTCACCGCAATCGTAATGAAACGGTGATAGCTGTACCTACTTTCAACAAATAAGTTAATCTAAATATATTAGTTTATTTGGAATCATTGAACAAACCAACCAAATAAGTGATGGGAAAAATTTCCATCGACCCCGTTGTCCGTTCACCGGAGCAGATGGAAATAAATATTTTGTCAAGCTGTACTCCCATATGATATGTCCCCGTGAGGATGAAAACATATTACTACATCCCTATAATATTGCAGTTACGAATACGTTCTGATACGTTTTTTCCCAAAATTGTATAAGGTTAGGTGTCACCAGAATTAAGAAGTATATGAATTAGGTATATCCTAAAACGTTGTACCTAATGGTGTGACAAACGAACAGACCAAAAAAACGAAGATGAATTTTACGGGTTCCTATTTAGAATTATTTATCTGGTATCGGGTATTCTAAAAGAAGACTTTTAACGAAATATCAACATTTATAGCTTAATCTCAGTTGACAGGAGAAAATAATTGGCAATTTGGTAAAAGCCCTGAAATAGGTTTTTCGAGTTCTTTTTATTTTAATAAAAAAACTTCGTTTCACTAAATGACGATATCTTTCCGTAATTTATAAGTCCTTAGCCTTTCACTTAGTAGATTAAATCGTTCATTCGGTCGGTGAAAGGGAGGTTCAAAATGTTGAAAAGTTTTCAGTTTTGACGAGGATCCTACGAGCGACAGACTAAACGACACGTTAGAGCGAGGCCCCATTAGTGCGTTGCGCTGCGTTGCGTCGTCGCAGCGTCGTCGCTGCGTCGGTTTCCATATATTTTTTACGACATGACCCATTAGACCGTAGCGTCGTCGCACGCGACAATTCAACGGATCGACGGACGAGAGACGAAGCGGGAGGGAGGGTGATGCGCTGCGTTGTCGGAGCTCCGCTGCGACGACGGACAGTGATCCACTCACCACTGCTAGAGGAGGAAGCTAGACGAGCGTAGCGAAGGCTGAACTGAGACGCAGCCAGTGTTCCTGCGACGCTCTTGCGCTGCGATATCGTGCGCACGTTGCAACGCAGGTGTGGCATACAATGCGCTGTTCCGTTGCGACGACGCGACGCAACGCAGCGCAACGTACTAATGGGGCCTCGCTCTTAGGCACTAAATACTATTTTACTAGGCACTAAAGACAAAATTACTTCAAACTTAACAATGATAACAAATGAAAAACAAACACAAACCGGTTTTCAAACTTTTAATAAAATGATAAGCAGAATCATGGGGCATCGTGAAAATTGTTTCGGTGGCCTTATATAGCTGGCAATACATAAAAAGGTGATGTCACCAAATATTAGTAGGTATAATGAGAGCGCCCAGAAATCCTTGTGCGCGAAAATAACTCGTACTAAGCCAGGTAATTCCTCTTCTATTTACAATTTTGTAATACACTATTTCACTCTGGGATCACCACATATTGTCTTCTCCCCTCATTTTTATCCGCCGTTATCTTATAAAAATGACGGCTTTAAAAGTTTGCAGTCCGCTGCATACTTTTAAAATCGAAAGATCGAAAGTCTGGATACCCTGCGATCTCTGTCCAGTAGGTATTTACCCTCGTACCAATATACTCCTACCGCCTCTGGAATCTCTTTGAAGGGGCAAATAAGCGAAAGAACCTATCTAACTTATAATACCTATACTGATAGAGGATGTAATTTCAAAAGTATTTAATGCGGGTGAACTTTCCCGGTTTTGGTGAGTTAATTTGTTTTATGGAATTCTTATTGGATTTATGCTATTTATTTAAAGTTTTCATAATTTTTACTGTTCATAGTTACTATTTTTTCAAATCTTTCGCAGCCTATTTCTTATGACCATAGTTAGACTATATTAGCGTTCTATATATATCCATCGCAGGATATCTACAAAGTAGGTAGGTATTACGATATGTACATTTAATAGTAGAAATGTAGATCATCATTTATATAATATAATAAAACATAATATACATATTTTTATCATTTCTGATTTTAGAGGTGAGTAGGAGGAATTTTGACTTAGGTATGCAAAAAATTCTTTCTCTACATCATCTAAAGTGACTAGATTCTAGACAACTCTTTTGAGCAAAGTCTTATTGATATAATAATAGTAGAATATTTCAACAACGTTAAACGTAATTTAACCTATGTAAATAATAACTTTCCTCAGACTTTGGAACATTAATAATCTGTGTACACGCTTGATTTGCGATACACAATACCGAGATAGCAATGCAATCAATTATAGTCTTTATACCATTGTGTTATGGAATATTTTTATTGCGAGTGATGTATTTTAAAGCCGGTTTACAAAGCGCAGTATTTCCGCGCGATTATAACCTATTGCTTACACATTTTTTGGTGCATTGTTTTGAGATTTTTCTATTTACTATATTCTGTCTGCTCTATTCCACGTTTATTGGATTTCAGATGTTTATCGTGGCCTTAAATAATGTAAATGATTATGATAATGATTGTTGGTGGATTTTCTGTTTTACTCTCTCTACGCATAGTGTCTTACTAGGTGTAATACAATTAAATACATAAATATATTAGGACTTTCCACACAGTGCAATTGATATGGCATCAATACATACATGGCTATGACTAATATAGTATGGTATAAACAAATGTAGTCTAACAATGATAGAGGTTATTATTAGTAAAATATGTTTTTTTTTTAGATTACATTAATTACCTTCGATCGTAGGCCTTTAAATAAATAAAATGAGTGAGTTTTCAAGCTTGGTGTTCGTAATATGCCACTTCCATCCACTTCAGAGATATCTAACTCTGTCAATTAGATGGAAGGAAGTAGCCATCTTTACATCATTATCATAGTAAAAATGATAAGATGTAAGTATTACAAAAAAAAATAGTTTGTTGGTAATACAATGACTTTTTGAAAGAGGAAAGCGCTAGCTATTGCATATCCTTCGTAAGGATACGTTAAGCGTGTTCGAAGCGGAAATAAATTAGGCACAGACTTACGTAAGATACGTCTATATTTGTAGCATAATTGATGATTAAACGAACTTACCTTAAGTGAAGTTCTATCATAATTTTGTGAATTCCTGTATGAAGATATTAACATGAACACTTATTAGGTATCTACGCCAAGTGATAGCCATTCAGACACTAAAGTTGAGAGAAAAAATAAAAAATTTCAACATTTTTCATTACGATATCTCACGCTAGCAACACTGTGTCTGTCCTTTCATTTAGTTCAGAGTAATTATTATAAGAGTGCCTTTGTGCTTCGATAAGCTCGTCTTGGTAGGAGCACTACAGAGCACCCAAATATGTATCAAATAATATATACATAACTACACAATATTATACATAACCATACAATATTATATATGTAAATATAATATATATATGGGTTATGTTGTCTTCAATAAATATTTATTATTATTGTAATATGTACATTTTTTATTTACAAATTCATACATGGGTTTTTCCACAAAACAGGGGCGGGAGGGTGTTAATATCTTCATACAGGAATTCACAAAATTATGATAGAACTTCACTTAAGGTAAGTTCGTTTAATCATCAATTTTGATTCATTCCTGTATTCGATATTAACATGAACACTTATTAGGTAGATGTTTAGAGCCATGACATTTGTAAATAAGAAATGCTTTTAAATTAATAGAATAATAAGCATAATCGCTTAATATTGAGCAAAAAAATAAAAATAACAACTTAAGTAGATATTCAAAGCAAATTAATAATTAATGGCATAATTTTGTAGAAATATTAAAACTGTAATAGATAGTAAATCAATATTATTAGTATAATATATTAATAATAATATATGTACAAAAACATATATTTTTATATGTGCGAATACCAAGGGTATATTAAGACTTTATTCTAGCAGTACTGCTCGTATGTAGTCTTGACGATTAAAAGAGGTTTTAAACCTCTTTCAACAAGCTTGAAAATATTTGTATCAGTTAAAACTTTTAAATGCAACACTTGATTAATCGTAATAAATTGAGCTGTTAATATGCAACCATGAAATATACTTATATTTTAAACAGTAAATTGATCACGAATATATTTTTATAAACTTGAGTAGAATAAATATTACCGAGACATATTTTTGGAAAGAAAAAAAAATAAGATCAATTTATTAATATATAAGATTAATAAATCTATGGGTTGCAGAGAACTAGTTCGTAAATTTTTGTTCATCTTGACTTCACTTTACGAAAATACAGGAGTAGGCATTAGTATTTTCGTAAAGTGTTGTTTAATTTTATTCATAGCTCTTTAGAGTTATTTCTTTTAAAGGAGTTAACAATGATATTTTTATTTAATTTCCATAATAATATTGTTATTTGGGTTTTGGTGTAGGTACAGCTCTTTAATAAGGTCATTAAGATTTAAAGTGACCTTAAATTATATTTTTAACTGAATAGGGTGAAGTAAGAATATTCTCAAGAGATATTAAAAAAAAGAGCCATAGAGAAATCATCTTATAAGCCTATTTTAAAGTTGATTCTGATACAAAGGCTGATGAAGTAACTGTATCTACTGTTTATTCCCGAGTTCTAATAAAGTGATAACAATAGAAACTTAAGATAGTCTGAAAAAAGCATGTTTTCTAATATTGTCAGACAGTAAACATGTTATACAATATTATAGTATATATGTATGTATAACCGTGTTGAGTTTCTCATTTCACATAATATAAAAATTTTAACTGAAGGCATAATTGTTATTCTTAACAGTTATTCATGTTATAATGTAATGTTGTTTAATATCATTAATTGTTATTTTAACAGTCACCCCAACACTACTATCGCTGTTGTACTGGTTAGTTGTAAACAAAAAAACCACATATATAATTGGAATACAAATATTAGACAATACTTTTTAAGTTCTTGAATTTCTGCATCAAGACCATTTTTCAATTTAGCAGTCTTTCAGTTGAAAAATGTGATCTGATTTTTCAAAGTTGATAATCGCAAAAATCAACGAGCAAAATATGTAACATGTCAATAGGTAGACATGTCGAAATGTTATTCGCGATTGTTCGCGATTAATGCTTTGTTGACTTGTTGCGACGATGAAAAAAAAATTTTTTTTTTTTTTGTCACTTACCCAATAATTCCACTGTCATCACAGGAGATAAAAGTCTCTAATCTTCGTTTAATAATAATTAGTTAATTACATACCACAGCTGAAGTACTACTGTACTGGTATTCAAGTTCCTAGTGAAGCAGTGATGACCCAATTTTCAATTATCATTTGACCTTGGTCAGTCATCATCGAGAGCTAAATCCTTGCAGCGGCGTCATCCATCGACATGAAAGTTAAACAAAATATTAGACTTATTTAATAATGATTAAATACAGCAAAAATTAAATGTAGGCTATGTATCAATTCTAAAAGAACAAAAAAAAAATATGATACATGCAAGCCAAAATTATGAACCATCATTGTTCATATTATAATAAATCCAATGAAGTGTTTAATGATTCTATGATCTTATATATCTATTGGTAATTTCCAAATCCTTTAACATTTTTGATGCATAGATAACCATTAGTTAATAATTAGCGGCGCGATAGCCTGAAAATAAAAATATTTGATCTCGCAAAAATTAATTTGGTCTTTAAATATATTAATTTCCATTGCGTAACGTTATTCCTACGTATGGATACCGATATTCCTGTAGATATAGGTACAAGGATACCTAAACATAAATTTAAATAAACATATCATCGATTGTTTTCTACTTTTTCCATATTTATTATTCATTTAAGAAATTTAAGAAATAGTCAATTATAGAAATTATAAATAACTTTGATATTCAAAAATATTGCATTCTTTCAAAAGCATGCATCCTAACTCAGTTAAAGCATTGATAAATTTGATGTAATATCTAACACATCGAGTTACGATGAAAGAATGGTTGTATTAAATACATGTATTTGTAATGGAATAACAAAAAAAAAAATTAAGTATGTTATCGAATAGGTTGTCTCATATTCAATTGTATGTGAACAGAATATAATAGCCGAGTTTTTTGCCCGACCTTCTCAGTGCAAATCCGCTTTTCAGATTCAAGCTTTCATAAAAGCCTGTAAATCAAGCCCATGTGAAAAATTAATGAAGATCATCATTTTCATTTTTAATTACTTAAACATGAAAATTAATTGTAATGTTAGTGGTTTAATAGTTTATAAATCTTCATAATATAAAACCTTTTGTATAAAAGTAAATTATGATGAAAGAAACTAGGATAGTACCTAGATACCTAAAGTGTCATTGCACTACATGCGAACTAAAGGAGAGAAAAAAAATTACACATTAAATTCTGTTCATAGTTTTGAGAACATAAAGAGAGAAAAAAAAATATTTTTTTTTTTACTCATATTTAAGCACGATAAAATAATATCATCAGGCTCGAATATTTTATGAATGTGGTTATTCTATAAGCGGCAAACGTACGAGTAAGTAGGCTTGCCTTCTTACCCCGACCCGACTATAGGCGAACATGCGCGAGTCCGCACGAGGTTCGAAACAGCGCAGCACTCCGCCAGCACTCCGATCGGCGGCCGCGCGGCGCCTGACTTGACAGGTCGACGGAAATGTCAAAAGAGGACATCAATAAGTACTTGCAAGGCTGTTTTGCTCCTGGTGTTGTTCTTGTGGAGAAATTAAGACTCTTCTGTCCTGGGTAAATCTTCGAGAAAAGTCGTCGCAAGAGACGAGTGCTGTCCTGCGATTTGGCCCGTGGGTCCACCATGGACCGACAGGTGGATTGCTCAGATATTCCTTCAGTGCCAGTTAATATTGGATCTTGATTAACTGTATTTCATATTATTGGTAAAAGACATAATATACACAGAAGTTATTAGAATATTATATTATCAAATAAAATTTTTGTGTCTCACTCGTACATTTCAAATTTTGAGTAGTATTACTAGTTGATTTTGTAAGACGTTGTCAATGGAATTTTTATTGATGTATCTATAAATAATGACCACAACAAGAAACGATTCGTGTGGAAAACTAAAATAATTGTAAATAGTGCATTTGATTGCGGGTACTTTTCAGACCTGGTCTAGTAAAGTAATCTTGGTTCATTTAAATTAGCAGACAGTAAAAGAAAATATTGATATGAGGGTATATCGAAATAGTTTCTAAAGGTTATCGTTTTGATCCTTTATATCATTCCAATACAGTTGGTGATAAAAAAAAAAAACAGCATCGCGCGGTGTTCCCAGGTGGTCACCCATCCAAGTATTAACTGCGCCCGATGTTGCTTAATTTCGGTGATCGGACGAGAACCGTCAACCGGTGTTTTCAACATGGTATGGGGGCGTTTAAGCACCAATTTTCCTATTTTGGAAGTTGCTTACAAGATAATCATGTCATTTTTGGGAATGATTAATCCATAGGCGTTGTCCCAATAACCATCCTCAATGTATATTTTCGTGAAGGTCACACTCTCTAATGAAGTGTACCCAACACTGAAGCATAAACTGCAGAATATACTATGTTGATTGACTTTTTTGCAATTATTAATATATTAATATAGAGACGATAATCTTATTGACTCACCCTCATGTATGTCGTCATGATGATCACATCCTCTTATGCAGTGTCCTCAACATAGATGCTTTGCAATTATTTTTTGCAATTATTAATACAAAGGCGATAGTCCTCAGGTTTTTCACCTACCAACTACCCTCAATGTATGTTGTCGTGAAGGTCACACCCTCTAAATGAAGTGTACCCATCACCGAAGAATGCATCTTGATTAGCTCCTCTTGCAGTAATTAAAACAAAGGCGATAGTCCTTCCAACTACCCTCAATGTATACTGCTGTGAACGTAACACCCTCTAAGAGGTGTACCCAACACTAGAGCAATATGGATTTTCTGAACCAATAATAACAATTCCGTAGATTTCACAATTCGTTTTGACGATGAATCCGATAATTTTGAATATTTCTTTTCGGATACTTTGATTTCCGCAAGAAATACTTATAATCACTCACTTTTTTTTATACGAGTTTAATAATGTTGTGTTGAACGGCCGAGCACTAGAACGCTAATGGAAGGACAGACACAGTGTTGCTAGCGTGAGATATCGTAATGAAAAATGTTGAAATTTTTTATTTTTTCTCTCAACTTTAGTGTCTGAATGGCTATCACTTGGCGTAGATACCTAATAAGTGTTCATGTTAATATCGAATACAGGAATGAATCAAAATGAATTCTATTTACAATGATCTTATATACTATACTAAAACTATGAGTTTATACATTATATCACGTAATGCAATCGATAATGCTAAATGCACAATACGTGTTCGTAGATATTATATACATATAAGACATTGAGGATCTCCAAAATTAAACACAAATTGTTTCCCTGAAATAACAAAGTTTTGTTTTATTACAAGTTTTGTTTTATTTTACAATTATCTAGTTATTATCAAGTTACGACAATTACACTTCTATCTCACCTGAAATAACAAAGAAACGACATTTAAAGTTCACTATATCTCGAGTCCTCAATCACATTCTTTCTATGAGTTTTTATTACGACAAAAATGCACACAACAATTTCAGCGTCCCTCGCCATTTTAAATCATCGACACAGATCAATATCATAGATACGCGACAGCTGATACGCGAAGCGCGGCAAATTCAAATGAATGAAATGTCACTCATTTCATTACATCTCCCCCCCTAAGAGCGAAAATTCTAAGCAATATATCTGTAAAATGTACTTATAAGTCATCTTCATATTCATTATCATCTCCTTCATCTTCTTCAGCCTCTGTTATGACAGGTTGCAATTTTGTTATATGAAATAATGTTGATTCTGTTTTTCTGTTGCCTGTATCAATCCTATAAATGGAATTCGATATTTTCTCTATTATTTTGAAAGGGCCTATTTTTAATTCGTCTAATTTCTTTCTATTCAGTCTATTTCCATTTTCTACATATACACTGTCTCCTACATTAAATTCTTGCATTTTTCTATTTCTATCAAATATTTTCTTGTTATACTCATGAGATTTTATTGTATTCTCTAATGCCAATCTTCTATCAGCAATCCACTTGTCTTCCTTTTCCATCGTTTTGAATTCATTTGGTAGAATACTGACATTTGTACCATCCAGTAAATATTTTGGTGCAAAACCTGTAACGGAGTGTTCTGTTTCATTATATTTTTGTATACATTCTCTTGCCAGTGTTGTCCATGTTCTCTTATTATTTTTCTCATTCATTTTACACCTTATTTTATTTACTATTGTTTGGTTTAATCTTTCATTCAAGCCGTTCGAGAATGGTGTATTCACGGCTGTAAAAATTAGTTTAATATTATTTTCCTGCAAAAATTGTTTAAATTCTCTTGAATTTATGCCCGGATATTGATCTGTCAGGATAATTCCAATCTCATCTGTCTCTAGTACTTTCTTTGTTAAATTTATAAAGTCACATGCATTCTGGGTTTTCGAAGTCGCAATAAATGCATATCTTGTGTAGTGATCTACTAAAAGGTGTAGATATTTCTTTGTAGACCTAGATCCTCCAAATCCACCAATAGTATCCATTGACATTATTTCAAATGGTTTGGTAGCTGGTCCCAGTTGTGACATTAATCCAATTTTTTTTTGACATCTTGATTTATTTTTTATGCATATTTCACATGTTTTACAAATATTTATGATATTTTTTGTTAGGTTTATAGCCGTATATATTGAACTTATTTTTTTCTGCAGTTGTCTGATCCCAATATGGCATAAATCTTCATGCACCTTTTTTATAAGTTTTTTACTAAATTCTTCTGAGAGGATAATCTTTTCCTGTTTCTTTATTTTTTTATAATAGATATTATTTTTTAGTATTAAATTTTGTTTCTTTTCTCTTATTGTTTCATTTTTCTCTTGGTCTCCAACTATATCTTTTATTTGTATTAAATTAACTATTCTCAATGTTTCCTCTCTGTTATCTTCTGGTTCTAATACAGGGTTTCGGCTCAAACAGTCTGCTTCTACATTTTCTTTACCAGGTATATTTTTTACGGTAAAGTCATACTGAGATAGGTAGTATGTGAGATCACCCAATTCTTCATCTGTCCTGCATTTAATGTTCATGTTCTCTAGAGGTTTGTGATCTGAGTAAATGGTGAATTGTTTTCCGATGAGCCAGTGCTGCCAATATTTAACAGCTTCTTTCATAGCAAGACATTCTAAATATATAGCCTTTTTCCGTTTTTGATGTTCATTCAATTTTTTTGAGAAATATGCCACCGGTTTGTCTTTACCATCTAGTTGTGTCTGTTTTAATATTGCTCCAATGCCCTCCAAAGATGCATCGGTAAAGATTTTGATTGGTAAGTCTTTGTCGAATATTTCCAAGACCGGTTGCGAACATAAATATCTTTTTATCAGATTGAATGCTTCTTCACATTTCTCTGACCATACAAATTTCTCGTTTTTTCGTAATAAATTGTGTAATGGATCTAAAATAATTGCACTTCTTGGTATATAGTCATGGTAGAAGTTTATTTTTCCCAAAAATTGTCTGATGTTCTTTTGCGTCTTAGGAGTTGGAAAGTTCCTTATTGAAATCAAATTGTCTTTTAGTGGTCTTACTGAATTGTTCTGAATTATATGGCCGAGGTATTTTACTGAGTCTGACGCAAAGGTACATTTCTTAAACTTCAGTCTAAAGCCTTCTTTAATTATTTCCTCTAATACATTTCTAATGTGCCTTATATGTTCTTCAAAGGTAGACGAGTATATCAAAATATCATCGATATAGTTAACAGAGTATCCTGTGAGATTGTGTTTTCTTAGAATATTGCTTAAGATTCTCTGGAAAATTGCTGGTGATGTTTTCAAGCCAAAAGGGAGGCAGGTCCACTGGAAGTGGCCATCTTGTGTGACAAATCCTGTTTTACTTCTGTCTTCCACCCGTAATGGTATTGCCCAAAATGCTGAGTTTATATCTAATAAAAGCCGTTCTTTTTTTATGGCATAATCAATTAACTGTCCTTCTTTATACCTAAATGCGAGAGCATATGTGACTATGTCCCATCCTTGGTTTTTAAAAGTTTCTAAAAACTTGTCTTTCCATTCACTCCATTCAGAATTTATTGTTAGTTTTATGGTCATCGAGCTATACCAATCCAAACAAGGTTTATCTAAAAATAACCTCAAAATATCTATTTTTGTCTCATCTTTTGTTATATTAAAGCGCGCACACTCTTTTTCAAAAATTTCTATCCATTGCATCGCATTAGGATTTTTGCTTGTGAATTTTTCAATAATAAATTTTTCTGAGATATGTTTTAAGTTATGTTGACTTTCTTTCTTAGTTGTAGTTTCTATTAATTGTTCCAAGATTTGTTGCAAAGTGTCATTTTTGCCCTTTGCTTGTGTTGTGCTCACTTCATCTAAATATTGATCTAAAAATTGCATATTACCTTCCTCATCTACATATGTCTTCTTTAGATTTTCATCCAACTTTATCCATACTTTTCTACTCTGGTGTCTTTTTTTAATGCTATTTTTTACTTTTGTGAAAGTGTTCGTTTTAACAATATATGTATGATGACTCACCGGCTTCAGTTCCTCGGGTAAAACATAACATTTTCCTTCTTCAGTAGATATTGAGGTTATAGCTAATACATTTGATTTGCCATCATTTGAGGCTATTATTGTAAACTCAAATTGAAGCCGGTCCATCTTCTTTTAGTTCACAAAAATGTCGTTTTATAAGACATTGAGGATCTCCAAAATTAAACACAAATTGTTTCCCTGAAATAACAAAGTTTTGTTTTATTACAAGTTTTGTTTTATTTTACAATTATCTAGTTATTATCAAGTTACGACAATTACACTTCTATCTCACCTGAAATAACAAAGAAACGACATTTAAAGTTCACTATATCTCGAGTCCTCAATCACATTCTTTCTATGAGTTTTTATTACGACAAAAATGCACACAACAATTTCAGCGTCCCTCGCCATTTTAAATCATCGACACAGATCAATATCATAGATACGCGACAGCTGATACGCGAAGCGCGGCAAATTCAAATGAATGAAATGTCACTCATTTCATTACATACATATAAAAATTATAAGACTTTCTGTTGATATACAAACAAAATACTTATTGCGTAAGATACGCAATAGTACTTCCCTCTTGAGAGAAAAAAAAAGAGAGGGAGAGAAAGAGAGAAACATCATACATAAGAAAGATTAACAATTATAATCAAATTATTCCTCCCTTCTGTGACATTTTACGAAATATCTAATTATTTCTATTTCTAAGGACTTACTTGGCTATGCGCATGACCCTTAACGATTAGCTTAGTATTACAAAATATTATGAGTAATCGTAAACGAAAATGTTATCGCTAAAATATACCTTATAACATATGAAATACCTATAGTCACGTTCATAACATCATTGTTAAACAAAATTGGCAGAATTAAATAATACTTTATTGTTATGCCGTTTAGCCTATTCACATTCCTGTACGTGAGGTAGGCCACGGTTTGAATGTGCAAGAAAAATGCGCGGTTGACAAGAATCTGCTGTATTGACTGTTCCTCTACGCTATTATTTAATTTTATAATGAAGGTTACGGCGTTGCATAAAATCTACTAGAATTTTCTTAAATTATGATGTGTTGAATCCGCAATTAAATTTGTTTTCCTTCAACCTTCTGTGGAAATGAGTTTAGCGGCTCGCTCAGTTGATCTCTGTATTCATACATTACCCAGGAAATAACGTAGTTCCTAACGGGTTCACTTGTAGAATAAATAATAACTTCTTGAATTCTTCTTGTGTCGGTCTCAATCCTTAGCTCGTTTAATCAGATAACTAAGAAAATCAGACATTTGACAATTCCCTCTGAGACTATCTAGTCGAAGTCGTGAGGCATCCAGTGTCAGCTGCGTTTTATAACAACAACAGTCAAAAATCATCAGCGTCGGGATAAATAAACGTCGAGTATCTGACAGTGCGGCTATAGTAATGCTCGGCGACTGAATTAATTATACTGGACAAAATCAACTGAAAATGCTGGAAACTGAGTAACCGGAGAGGTATAACTGACCTTCTATCCGTAATGTTGCTGAATGCCCGGCGCGATCTCTGAGTCGATCAGCGCTTCCGTCGATGACCAGTGAGTCGGTCGAAATCGGAGACTTGAGAGGGTTGAGATTCGCGATTGCCATTCCTTGATCCATTATTTGCTTGAAGTTGCGGTTGCCGTAGTTAATTAATGTCGTAGTTGCTAGTAGCTTCTTCTTACCGGAACAGAGTAATTAAAAATTGTAAAACTTTTTCTTGAAACCTCGATAATAACAGCGAATTTTGCTTCTATGCTCCATAAATGCCCCTTTATCCTGATACGGTCTTGACCTTGTACGGTAATCTGAAGCTCGACTGAAACTGCTGCGTCGGCTATTGTATCTTTCGCGGTCACTATGTATCGTTGCGATTACTTCCAACTGCTGGCTTGCAATTACTGACGTCGGTTGAATGCTCACAGCTGGCGAAGTTACTTTTCTTCCTCGAGTGTCTTCATGAATTGAGGATGGGCTGGTTAATTTGTTGTTGACCTGAATGACGTTCTTTTCAATGACTGGAAACCGTAGACGCGGTGAGTTGGTCCAAAATTGTGGTCTTCCATCAGCTAACTTTGTTGATGCCACTAAGTCCGTGCTGCAGGGGTTAGCTGAGTCATTCAGGGTTCCGCTTGCGCCGAAACTTCTTGGAGGAGTCGTAGGTGCCATGATAAAATCAATTTAAAACTCACTCACAATGCTGGCCTGTGTCCGACGAGTACCACTGGACGGTATTTCTTCGTCGGTGTTGTTAGGCGATAGTTTCTTCCATAATTACCATTTACTTGGCGATAATTTGCTTCGGCGGCGATAGACAAACGTCGGTTCAAACGCGGGGTCACCAAATTATTGCGTATCCTTCGTAAGGATACGTTAAGCGTGTTCGAAGCGGAAATAAATTAGGCACAGACTTACGTAAGATACGTCTATATTTGTGGCATAATGAATTCTATTTACAATGATCTTATATACTATACTAAAACTATGAGTTTATACATTATATCACGTAATGCAATCGATAATGCTAAATGCACAATAGGTGTTCGTAGATATTATATACATATAAAAATTATAAGACTTTCTGTTGATATACAAACAAAATACTTATTGCGTAAGATACGCAATACTAGCCACCTAGTTACTTGGAGGTTTTTTTGGCGCACATTTATCAATAATTTTTTTCATACTTATAATTTACGCCATGGAGATCGCAGCTTTAAATAAATCCATGCGATAACATACCCCAGTGCGTTCCTACCCTAGTCACCTCGGTTTCCGCTTCACCTGTCACACGCGATACGCGAGGGAAGTCGCTAGTCAGTCTGTGCGAAAATATTTGTTATCTGTGGCGGCAAGACGACGTGTTGACATTCGCTACCTATTATCTAATTATGCTTTTGAGATGTAAACCATAAGGTTGTGTAAATAGAGTTTAATGTTAAGTGGTCTGGAATGATAGAGTTACTGATAAAGTGGGTTTGAAAAGGCTAAAATGTTAGGTTTCTATTGGGTAATTTTGTGCATTTGTCGCTCAAAATATTGGAATAAATTTAATCAATGGGCCATCACTGCTTCGAGAAATAATTGTACATGTAAAAATAGTGTTTGTCTACAAGATAAAATGTTTTAGGTTTAAAGTGTTAAACGAACAATTAGAATCACTGGATTTTTTATTTTTTTTATATGCATGCAGATCAAGCGGTTCTATTGGTGTATTTTATACAAAAACTAGCATGGCGACAAACCACATTATGTTTGGTAGACAGGCAACACTTACGGTCTTGCAATTACACCTAAAACTAGTGTTTAGATGGTTTTGTCCATCTGATGGAATTCCAATACCATGTTTTCCGGCGCATGATTTCCAAGCAAATTAAGGCTATCGTGTAGCGAGTTAGCGCGACGTGAATAGATGTTTTCAAAAGTGTTATCTATAGTCTATACCCGTATAAAAAGAGTCGAGATAGGCCTACAATTTATTCTTAAAATATTGCTTTGGGTGATAACATTTTTACATTTTTACCCCCTCAAACGTTTACCAAATTATACAATTTTGGTTTCATTAGATTGAATACACCTTAATTTAGGCTCGTACGTTTTATTTTTGTATGAAAGCTCACAGCTAGACGATCCTCTTAAGACTAAATAACGTCCATCAATTCTACGTAGACTCTACTGAAGTCGAGTTGAGAAATAAGGTTTTATTACGAACATGCCTATATATTAAAGACACAAATAAGATAAAGAACTTATCCAATGCCAAAAATTAGGCTCCTCGCCAATCCTGTGATGTAGTTCAGTACAAGGCAATGTGCCAATGTAATCTTTTATTACTGTAACGAATTTATCCGTACGCTCCGTAGTGTATTTTATTGTAATATTCGATTAAATAGACTTAACCTCTAATAAAATAGCCATTTTTGACTATTCTCCCCTTTGGCGCAATTGTCAAAACGGTTGGATTATAGTGGGAGGTCATAGATTCGGTTGCGGCTATGGAACAATTTGGAAGTTTACAACCGTTTCTCTAAAATTAAAATTTCTTACTTAGCTAAGATATTATGTTCTAGTAGGAGGCTTCGGCCACGACTAATTATCAGATTATCGAAAAGACGTACCGTCATTGGATAGCGTTTAAGTGCGATGCTGTGTAGCAACTGTTTGGGGGTCAATTACTTTTTTTGAGATAGTATTAATAACCAATTTTTTTGAGATAATGTTTCCCGATGAAATTAAATTTACTTGGCACTATAAACGCTTACAACTCTGAAAAGTCAGAGTTCCGGGATTCGAACATTTAGACTCCAGATTTCTGACATTTTAACCTCTGAGCCATCACTGACAGAAGCTTGATATAAATAGTTAGCCGTGTCTTTCCTTGGTCTAGAAGGGTTGAGAGCCCGGGGCCCCGAGTCGGTAGGGGCGTATAGCTCATTAATTTCATTAGGGCGCGTAGTTGGGAACTACATTAATTTTCTGTCTACCCGCGGAAGGCGCCGCTCGCTCCCCTTGACGGCTGTCATACAAGTGTGTAAACTTTGTATTTATTGTGAGCTTCTCTGTGATAGGCGTTTGTTAATAACTGAGCCTCAATTGCACATTGGTTTGAAAGCTGACTGAAACCAAAAGGTTGCGGGTTCTTTTCCTAACTAGGAAGGAATATAAAAATGTATAATGATCATGTTTTACCACTTTCTGTAGAGTAAGTACAGATTTTTGTACAACTTGGAATAAACGAATTTCCCCATACACCTACATCATCATCTCAAGTGTGGTAATATCAAGGCAGTGGTAGTATGAAAGAATCCATTCCGTTTTTTCGAATCGAGTCGACTTGTTTGCACTAAAACTTGTACTTACCTACTACCCCTAATGATAAACGTCGGATAGCTTATTCACATGTTTTGTCTATCTTATTTAATATAAAGTAAGAAAGTGCAAAAACTTAAATTAAGTGGTCCAAAATTCCCTTCCTTTTTGAAACCTCTCTTCAATTAAACCTCTACAATGCTCTCACAGAACTACACCTTTTGACAACAGAGAGTTGTACTCAACTGGTATCGCTTTGTGTTTGTCGAAAAACGTTCAAAAACATCGGCCGGTTTATTGTGACGTCAGAAATCAATGCTCACGTTAACTGCGGAACTTCGCTACAGCGTTTGCAATGACAACTGGGTTAGTACAAGTTGGTGTACACATTTCGATTCGAATTTCGATTTGTGTCGCGGGTTCAAATTTGCCACGATCCAGTTTAAAATTTTATAATTTCGAATTTAGCTCGGTGGCTTTCAATTTGTGAAAACCAAAAGGTTATAATATTTCATTGTAATTAAAATCGAAATAAGATACCATCATCATCAGGTAAAAATACCTAAAAGGAAAAAATATACGTATTTGATCTATTGGAAAATAGTAGAAAACACTAGGTCAAATAGTAGCTAATTTACAAATCTAAAAACAGGAATTAACCGAAGTCGGGAAACGATTCTGGGACAGACCACTCATAAATGCATTATGCAACTATAACAGAAATGCCATTTGATACTGAAAGCCTAAAAGATATCAAACAAAAACATTCCATTTTCCATGGAAAACTCATCTGCTATGGGTTCAGACATCAGGAGCAAATCCGCTGTAAAATATGCGACGCGCGTCCTCACTGAAAAAACATGGAGGATAAGTGGGCGCGCGACCTGCATCGATAACTGGACATTATCACTGATAACGGGTAGCCGCGGATCAATAATAATAAGCTTAGCCTTAACTTATTAGAGATGAGCTTCTACGAGATGATGATATTAAAAGTCTTAACGTTAGGTTCAAGTCGTTAGTGCATTATTGAGATTAGACTGAACTTATCGGAAATGACATGTACGAGATGATGATATTACAGTCTTAACCTTCGTTTTAAGTTGACAATACATTACTGAGCTTAGTCTGAACATATCGGATATGACCTCTACGAGACGATGATATAATAGTTTTAAACTTAGTTTTAAGTCGACAACAGATTCCCGAGCTTCGACTAAACTTATCGGAGGTGACGTCTACAAGATTAAGATATTATTATAATCTTAACCTTAGTTATAAATCGACAATACATTACTAAACTTAGTCTGAACTTATCAGAGTTAAACCTCTACGAGAAGATGATAATTTTATAGCCTTAGTTTTTTAAATAGAGATGACATTGTTCACGTTTAAACGTTTGATCAATTTACCTATTTAAATAAAATATCATCCTTGCTTAGATTCTTTATGCCATTAAGTCACGCCAAACAGCGGGTGGGGCGTTTTATCCCATAAATTTCAAAGCTTCTACCTATTTATCAAATTTCCTACACTACTGCCTATTTATTAGATGTAGGAAGATCATTTTATATTTCTCGTAAGCCAGACGTCTCCGCGCTCGCAATATTCGTCAGAGTTTAAAACACCGTCTGATCAGATAGACTCCATCCAGTTTTATGGCGTACGTAAAAGTTTGAAATATGGCAGAAATAATAAAACGCCATATGCCAGTACAGCGGGATATTGGGCCGACTGCGAGACGAGCCGAGACTTGGGTTAGAAACGAATATGTGATTGACAGGAAGCTATAGATTGTATCGGGAGTAATTGACTTTCTGCACTTTGGGGAATTGTTTTTTCTTTGTACCATTCTAAAAATATACGTGGAAATTGACCCACTGTGGAATTTAAGCAGGATGTCACGGTTTCAATTACTGGCTGGGGCTTATTTCATACTTAGTTTATTTATTTATCTCTTTTAACCACTACTGATACTCGTATACATATTATGTGTTGAAAGATTCAACGGAGGATTATTTTGGGTAAAAAACATGGATCTTTCCTCGATAAAAATTAGTTCATAATAATAACGCGGAAATGGAGCCAGTGTTCTTGGCACCATTCCACATTCCACGCGGGCTAGACTTATAAAGTAATTAAAATAAGCTAGTGATAAGTTTAATTGTAACGTTTCAATAAAATTTGATAATAATATTAAAATGTACTATAGAAACTAGACCTAAAACAAGAATGTTACAACCCCATAAAATTGTATTACCTTTGTTTTTGTATTGTAGTTGTGTTGTTGTAGTGTATAAAAGAATGTACCTAGAAGGTAAAACGTAAATTACTTAATATCGCTTGAAACTAATGATGGCTTCAGTGTATATCGTATAGGATTCAGCAGGTACGAGTATATTTAGCGGTCATCGTTATTGCAATTTGCGCTGCGCAGAGTCGAAAATAAAGTATCATGGGAGGAAGCAATTGAAGACAAATTCTGCCGTTTTTCACATAAATTCATTCAGCGCAAAATGTAGTTGCCGCGACTTGTAATAATAGACTCGGCACGTCGCAACGAAGTGGAAAGGCGACACAAACAAGTGTCGTCGCTCACCGCTGGACAGACTGTTTGCTGTGGTAAAAAACGTAAGTGATTTCCTAAAATCCCCACATAATTATAGTCTGTCACAAAAGTCATGAAACAAAAAAGAGTAGAAAAGTAATTATAAAAGTCAGAATAAAGTTAATATAAAAATTATACATAATTGTTTTCAATACTCTGTTTAATCAGTGATATAAGTCGTGGAACAATTATTGTATCCGTGATTTATTTCAAGACTTTTTTGACGGACTATGTATTGTGTATTCCTGGTAAATTTACTATGAGACATTATAGAGCCAAATAATTGACATCTACTCTAGACAGAGCGAACCGCGCGAATAATGTCGCCAGTTTATCGGTGTCATTAGTACCAACAGCTACAGTTCATTTTGCAAGCAGCTACAGTTCATCCATCTTTTCTGTTCAGATAATGGCGTCGCTTGTAGTTATACGTTAATATCATTTTGAATTTTTAGTTCCAGCGAGTGCTCTTCTAGTTCCCATATTTCTCACCTATGGAACGATTGGAATCGCAATATGTCATAACTTAACATATTGAAATTTCATGTGTGGTCACGTGATACGTCACGTGATAAATTTAGCAATAATTGTCATATTTTTTTAAAACTTTGTTCCATTCTTTACTCTTAGCCGTGCTTTTATGGGGTAGTAGTTAAGTTAATAGCAGTATAGTCTATGCTTATATAAACGCAGCCGCTGTCTCTTGTGGTTTGCGGCAGCCGGCATTGTCGCCGCTCATTACAGAGCGGGCGTTATCCGTGCTTTGCTGTCATGGCTGGCAATCAGGGTGCATGTACACTGTACAGGTTTTGTACTAGATCAATTTAATCAACCCGCAATCGCTTTACGGGGGTTTTTGTGCATTATTTAGGTTCGGAATGTGTGTTGAAGTTAAAAGATAGTAATTTGGCGCTACCTCATCAATTTAAGAGTATCTTATGTTATATGACTTAGTTTTAAATTTTTCGGTGTTTTGAAACCTGAAGCTAACTGAAGAAAATTAAAGTATTTTAAATTTTGTCACATCAAGCTATCTGACAGTTATCTAAAACAGCTATCTAATTCGAAGAATGGCGATTGATTGGCTTGATTAAAGTTTTCGAAAAACCAGCAATTGAGAATTGATTGGAAACACTTCTTTCTCTGAACTCAATGAACCAAACCAAATATTTTGATTAAAATCATTCAAAATCTTTCAAAATCAGAGTACGTTTTGCGAACACCGGAGCATCATCCGGGGTTATTCACTCGACATAGTGTATTGATAAAGTTCGTAACTTTTGAACTTATATCGTTTTTCGCGTCCCAAACCAAAGTTCACGTCAAACAGGCCAGTTATATCCAGAACACGTCCCTACGTAACGCGCGATGTTCTCTTACATACTCCGACCTATTCCCGGACGCTTATTAGCAAACTCCATCAACTGAATGTTTAACCAACAGTGGGCGTAGATAAATATAGATGTTAACATCCGTTCGAGCCCATGTATATTGGATTTTTGGAGTAACTATAGCTTTAGGAGCGTAGGATATGTTTGAGAAAATTCTAACTTACCTTTGGTAAAAAACGCTCAATACATTATTAAATAATAGAAGAAGTAATGAATAACCTGATAGATATCTGTGTGCAAACGTGGTTTTGGATAAACAAAGGGTTACAATTGGCGTCACCGTACACTGATGCGAGAGGTTAAACCTACATAATTAAATCTGGTCCTTATGCTGGTTTTAACAACAAATGTAGGCTAAAAATAATAATTGGCAGCTATTGTACAACCAATTACCCGCATTTATTATCAACTAATATCTGATTAGTTGATAATAAATGCGGGTGATCATTAAAAAATTTTTTTTTCCTTATTATAAAGTACCATTCCCAAGTAACATTTAATTTGGACCTAGGTTGTGAAAAATGCCTTTGGGTTTTATAAGGGTCGTTAAAAAGTTAATGCTTTGCTATCTGGTCATATTAAGTACTTGAGAATGATTACTAAGTCCTAAAACTAATTATTTATTACTACAACCTTAGAGAAGATGGCAAGAGTTTAAATTAACGTTATTTTGACCTATGTTTCAAGAGCTTTTAGTCCTAGGATTTTATAGTTGTTTTTGACTCCTGATTAAGTTCTGAAAAGGCTACTATTGTGCTCAAGTGAGATCTAAAGGTTTATTTTTTAACTTTGATATAACCATTAAGAATTGGAATGTTGAAATTGCTCAAAAGTAATTTTTAAAACCTTTACGCTCTATTTGAGTTGTCTAGGCAAACAAATTAGGATTGCGTAGTGAAAACTCAAACCAATAAGCTATTTTTAGGACCTGTAGGCATAATTTAAGTCCCAAGAGAATATTTTAAAACCTTAGAGGCATCCTCAAACCTTTTTAGTTGTCCTTGCAACTTAAAGGCAACATATGTAGCTCATATTTTGGCAAACATTAAGATCATTTAGTTGAATACAGTTCTGAAAAGGTTAATTTTAATTCTTTACTAATTTCCTAACGCCGGCCATATTTTTTTAATGAAATAAAAAAAAACGATCCAAAAAGAATCATTTTAATTTTTAATAGTTGAATTATATGCATGTGCTATGTGATTTTTAATATAACATGTTTTATATAAATATAGAAGTTTTATTTCTAATGTGTTTTACCACTAAACTAACAAATTTGTGATTTTTTATTGTAATTATTTAATCAATTATCTTTAAAATTTTTAACCTACGAAAGGCCCGTTTCGTATATAGCACTATTATCCTAAAGTTTCACGATAAAGTGCCAGTTGCATTATGTTTTTACTTTTTCC
Organism: Coenonympha glycerion; assembly: GCA_963855885.1. Lineage (NCBI taxonomy): Eukaryota > Metazoa > Arthropoda > Insecta > Lepidoptera > Nymphalidae > Coenonympha > Coenonympha glycerion. The sequence goes on from OY979645.1 coordinate 476,136, forward strand.
TGACTACAACAAGCTACTTATTATTTTATATGAGCACCTATCTAGCCATTTTGAAACTTGGTGTGACAACAGGGAATGGCGCCATAATTATTATGTGTTTTATTTTAATATTTCTATATCAAAACTAACACAGAATCAATTTAAAACCCAAAGGTTTTGGAAAGGCATTTATTCATATCTATCAAAATGTTATAAGTTGTCCTAGAATTCAATCCAAGACTAATTGAGAACTCAAAAGCTGCCTTGCAAGGTTATATTTACGTTAAATTAAAGTTATAAAGGTTCTATTTGGGTTCTGTGTAAGTAGCTCAAAAGGTTCTGGATTTGAGCTATAGGTTTTGCTGTAGCTCTTAGAAAGGTGCTGAAACGTGGGCCCTTTTAGCACTCAGGAGGTTAATATAACGTTAATGTGACGTTGTTGTGCCTACTAAGACTTACGATCGGATTGTCATACAAAGGTTCTAGAACCTTTTCACAACCTTTCTATAACCAAAAATGTTACTTGGGTTGCCAAATGGATACTGTACAATATTATACTACAATCTAACTTATGAGCTAATTAGTAATATTATTCTAACTTAAATTTCCTATTATTGATTATTTTCTTAGATCTAAGTTGCAGTCCAATGACTGTCCCTAGTTTTTTCTATTTTACTTAGAGTCCGCTATTTCTATTGTGACCCAAAAAGTATGTAACTACACACAATACTATTTTGCACCACACTACATTTTTGAGGTTCACGTTGCTCTTGTGACCTACTCGGTCTGACTCACATAGTGTGTGGGTCTCGTGATGAGCTTACTATAGAAATGATCCTATGAAACTGAGCTGTTGGATTTTGCGTATACGCTTCCGGGACATATTCGCGATATTACTCGAGTAGTGCTCACACTCTTTATGGTAATGCTGGTATATTGTGCGATGTACGAACAGTTTATTTCATGTGCTACCAATGATTTTGCACATTCTATCATGAATTTCTAACGAAAGCAATTTCTCTTACCCTCAAAATGCTGATTCTTTCACATAGTTCATACGACTAGCATACAGGAATTTATTTATAAAATAAAAGACTTTTCCACCAATTTCGGAGAGCAGCACCGAGTAGAGCTAGCTGGAAACTTGGCTATCAATAGAAGCCTTATGTAAATGTGACAGCTTACGTCAAAAATCTCACTGTTCCTACCGTTCCAGGACTCTGAAAAAACATAAAAAAAGCTAATGATGCAACCCCCCCTAGGTTAAATCCCTCCCACGTTGGTACGATTGCCTTGATCTTCGACAGCATCGCTACTTACCATCAAGTGACGTAAAATGAAGTGCCTACTATTTTGTAATTAGTGAAAATAAAAAAATTTTTCGGCGGCAAATCAGCCTGTTTTAGCCTGGAAATGACTCCTTTTGAGAAGAGCGTAACTTTAATAGTAATGAAAATAATGTAGCATCCTCTTAGAATCCTAGAATCCTTTAAGAAAATATGAGTTTCCGCTTTATGATGTAGTTAACTGAAACAACATTACCTACTCTAATTATTATTGAAGTGACGCTTCTTTAGACACGTCTTGCATTTTTAAGATGGGAAATAACCATTGAAATTTTTACCGTAACGTATCCGACACCTCACACAGTTACCGTAACCGACACCTCACTTTTTTAAGTTTTCACTTCTGTCGGAAATCCTGGAGTTGAATGCCCGGTTTCCACCAAAAGCGGAGTGGGGCGGATCTCCGAAACTGGGGAAAGTGGAGATGTCAATATGACGAAATTTGATTGAAATGAAATGAAATTCTTTATTTTCACATAGGCCTAAATAAAAGACACCCATGAAAAGTTAAAAACTCTACCGCCAGGTTCGGAATGCAGGTTTGCACTGAGAAGAACTGGCAAGAAACTCGGCACTTGCTCTTTTCAAAAATGTCATGATGTACAGTTATGAAAAATTATTACATAACTTTTAAGATATCTCATGAGGAGATGGAAATATATCACTAACATTCCAAGAATTTTTTATGAGTCTTGAGTCTTGACAGTGGCTTATTGGTTACTCAAACACAGCTCCGCTCCGCCGGAAAGCGGGCCTAACTAGTCTAAACTAGGTATAGCTATAGACTTTTCTGTACTTGTGATTTGAAAAATATTTTGTTGTAAAGCAGTTGGTCATATTGCTAAGTCGCAGTTCTGAATTCAGGCTTCGTATCGAAGCTATGCCCCGTACGTGCCCTGTGCTCTTTATTTACGAGAATGTCGAGTGTATCGACCCCACTCGGCCGAACAATCTAATCCCAGGGCCTCACTCCTAGTGCAGTTGATGGGGTATCATAAACACGTGGAAAAGGTATCGGGTTGATGAAATCGAACTAGAGTACGTATTGGTATAACTTAAATAAATTCCCAAATTTTTTATTAACCTTAAGTTTTCCACCAGACCAGACATGACCTGAATATGAGCAGAATTAAAATTATTTTAGTTAAGTATGTAAATTAATTTTATAATTCTAAAATGGCTCTTGCCGAGAGTCGAATCCAAAACCTTCTGTTGCGCCAAGGAGGTCTTTTTTACACTCTTCAAGATAATTAGTACTTGTCAGCGATCTCACGAAGATGTTATCGTACTATCTTGGAAGGGATAAGTAAACTCTCCCCTTAACCGTGGACCGTGGAGGGAATCGAATCCGTGACCTCCCACTAAAATCCAAGCACGCACCACTGCGCCAGGAAGGTCGTCAAAACATCAGTCAATAGTAATTTATTTTATTACCTGTTTAAGAAAATTATAAAACATATTTACATTTTAAAAAGAGTAAGTACAGAGTTTCTTACCCGTTCTACTCAATTATAAACGTGCGGCGTTAAAATTTTGACTGCATAAAAAAAATATTTTCTTTTTGTAGTTGTACGAGTATTTTCATTGAGGAATATAGCAAATAATTCAGCGATTCAATGCAGACTTTTGTAAATATTCCGCAAATAGCCGCCACTGGCGTGATGAGGGAGGGGAGGCGCATTATTTCCGCCGCAGAACACGCGGAAATTTTCTGGAGATTAGTGTACATTGCTGCCCCCGGTAGCCTCACAACATCTCTGGTCACGGTGATAGGAGCAAGGGTGATATTGAAATTAGATTACGTCGGGTAAGCAACGTTGAATCAAGTCTGTAGCTATATTGCGTAACTAGTTTATGAGATCTGAAATCTAGAAATCACAAATAAGAAAATACAGCCCCTTATTAATGAAGTGATCTTATTATTATACGGCAGGCATATCAATTGTCACCGGATGAGCCTCATTATTGAAAAAACATACATGCGATCCATAAAAAACAGAATAGGAAACTCTGTACATATTTAACAATCATTGATCATGTAAAATGTTTTAAAGTAAATAAAGACTTACTTACTTACTTGAATTTATCAAAAAATGCCTTTGATTAAGAAGAAAAGAAGAAGAAGGAACACTTTATTGAATCCAAACATTATACAAAGAACAAGATACACAGAACAAAAAAAAATGATAGTATTGGTATGCAAAGGCGGCCCTATTGCTGCAACCGAAATTGGAATACCAGATAAACAAACGAAATGAATTAGTCAGTCCCAAGCGGATCTTAACTAAACATCGAAATTAACTGTTGAACACTATTGAACAGATTTATTGCCACTTTGAGATAAGTCACGCTACTCATCTCAAAGTGGCACTAAATCTCTAATGGCATTGTGGTGTCTGTGATGACATTATTCAATCCGACCAAATACTCGGAGGACTGGCTTTAGAATAATTTGCCAATCTGCCACCGATGAGTATTATATTGATAGGTTACTTTTGGTACCTATTTAACCGTGCAGTCTGCTTTGATACATGGGCTGAAAACACAGTTTTCATCTTGTCTCATGCTTATGTTTCCTCAAGGAGAGTCAAGATTATCAGCAAAACTTTAAAAGATAACACGAACAACATTTATACAACCGAAACATTATATTATTGTAAAGAAAAAAAAGCGTTATCTAACACATTCATTACATACCAACGTTTTACCCTAAGCCCTCCGACGAAACAAAAACATTTTATTCAAAGGGTTACAAGTGTACAAATTGGGGTATATTTCATTGCTTCACGCGGATCCGCTACATACGATACTTTGCAACCAGCGATCTAGTGCCGTGCCAAAAGGCGATGCTTGTTTTTGTACCGAAATACATTCATTATTAAGCATATGATATGTAATGCATGTATCTGGTAAATAAGAAAGTAGCACATTCATTGAAATTCATAAAAAGGTAAACCACAAAATTATTTACGTAAATGAAGGAGACATTCATTTATAAAACGTGAAAACTCTGTTTTCGTACCCTACGTTCGAAAACCAGGTTTAAATCAAAAATCTAATCAAATCATTTATTCATTTGCTTATTATTTATTATTTTGGGTTTACACCCAGAAGCATGGGTGAGACACTCAGCGTTGACGATAGTACAATAATTATTATTAAATCTTTTTATAACCTTTTAATACAGTCAATACTGATCTATTTTAATGACAGCTAGTCTCTCTACTTAAAAGTGTAGACATTTTAAATTTCTCTATTTCATGTGATACATAATAATCAAAATAACTTTTAAATATGCACATTATTATTAATTTCAGGCTGAACGTTTCCTCTCACGATCACCAATAAACGCGCTTTAAACCTTGGCCTTAACCATAGGTATCTTGAGGGAATTCGAGATTTGCATTCTACATGTTAATGCAACTTAATGCGTCGGATGAGTTTTAAATTTAAGCAGCAATGGAACGGCGTCTTTATTTGTCTCGTGCGCGTGTAATATATGGCCCCGCGCAGGTGGCTTGCGAAGGCTCGGAAAAGTTGTTTTTTGTCCCTCAAGGCTATCTTTTCAGCGAGGTTTTTTATCGCCCTCAGATTCCGAAGGTTTGTACTCACAGGGAAAGATTTTACGGCGATGTTTTATTTACAGTTTGATTTATGGTATTCTACCTTCTTTATACGGGGTCGATGATTTTAGGAAAGTTGAGGTTAGATGAAGAAGCAGCCGTGCTATTCTGCATAACAGCGACGAGCGTGCATCTCTGCATCTATGAATTTGTCAGTTGTAATAGAGTACAATTTTGCATGCCATATTCGGGTTGGCAGCTGTCTGCCAGCCGTTTCATTTTGTAGAATAGCACAGCAGGAGTTCCGTATGTGGTGGCGTTATCAGGAATGCTTATGCAGCAGTGGATGTCTATACCTACGTGCTAGATATTTTTGGTTCAATATGTTTTAAAAGTGTATGTATTCTTTCCTTTTAAGATTATTTTTTCTACATAAGCTTCATCATTCAAGCCAACAATAGCAGTTATAGAAATGAATCTCAATCAATAAATTACTTTCAAGTGTCAATGAGCTGTAAGAAGCTTAGGCATGTGCAAAATTAAAATCGCAGTACATAAAATATAGTGACGATGATGAATCAAAAAGTAAATCAAAACAGTTCCTTACAAGAAGCCTCGTAAAAAAAGCTATTAAAGTGTTACAACGGTAAAACACATGTACATTGCGTATTTTATTTCTTACGGCGTAGTACAATGTCCGTAAAGTTTGTTATATAGCAATTTATTCCCAAAGCCCGCATTAGGAGCATCCCTTCTGCCCGGGGCGAGACGCTCCTATTTTTGCACGAGAACAAAAAACCTGTGTATGATAGGTCACTTACTCAGACACGATAAAATAAGAATTACTTACAAGCTAACCCAGAAAACGTTGATTTGCAATAAAAATGACTATAGGGGTATAAAAATATCACGATTTACCTACCTAATGTACACGAAAAAAAATCATGAAAATCTCTATGATTTTTTTTATAAAATTCTGTGGTTAATTCGGTAAATAAATATGATAAGCGAGGTAGAGGCGAGAATACAGTTTACTTAATAGTTTTTTTCTCGCGACTTTGCCCAACTCTACGCCAGGGGAGTATAGGTAGGTATTTATGTACTATATTCAGTCCTAAGGTAGAACTATGATGCCATCTAGGAAATTATGCAGTTTCAATATGTTTTTCAGTATTAAAGATATTTTTATTCTTTTTATATTATGGTTTTATACAAGCATTGTAAGTATAGCAATTTTGTAGTACATAGATAGGATCATTAAGATAAAAGCAACCTTTCTGGTGCTCTAGATCTAGGTATTATTAAGGTACCAAGCAATAGGAGCGCCTTCTGATTGTATAGAACGACAGGCCCTCCACGGTCGAGTTAAGATTTGCGTTCTCAACGAAAAGAGCATTTCCATCTGTAGAACAGAAGAACGAAGTAAAATAAATGGGCTACTTGAGGATTTTCTTGTTAAAATCGGATTGCTCAGTTTTTGCCTCTAACAAGGGGATTTTTCTGTTTAGTTCGCTTTTTTTATATTTTCTACATAAATCCGCATTATGCTGATTGTTATTTTTCCGCCATAAACTGCTTTTTTATTGTATGACGAGTGGTGTTCGAATTCGAGTAGCGAGTTCCCGGCACGGCGCAGGGGACGCACGCTCGGATTCGAGTGGGAGGTCGCGGGTTCGATTCCCGCCACGGGCCACTTTGGAATTTTATAATTTCTAAATTGGCTCAGGTCTGGTCTGGTGGGAGGCTTTGGCCTAGTTACCACCCTACCGCTAAGCGATTTAGTGTTCCGGTACGATGCTGAGTAGAAACCGTTGGGGTGAGTTCACTTACCCCTTCCAAGTTAGTACGCTAACATCTTCGACTGCATCATCACTTACCATCAGGTGAGATCGCAGTCAAGTACTAACTTGTATAGCTTAAAAAAAAAACGGGTTTCTTTAGAATTTTGTAATTTCTAAATTGTTAGGTAGGTCTGGTATAGTAGGAGGCTTTGACCATGTGGCTAGTTACCACCCTATCCAACAGTGACGCGCCGGCAAGTGATTTATTGTTCCAGTGCGATGCTGTGTAAAAACCGTTATGGGTGTGTATACTTACCCCTTCCAAATACTTTCTCTGTTTAAATGAAATATTTTGTGAAATTAAAAGTACACTATGTAACTACTTAGTTCACGATATAACAAACATTTTATACTATATTTTTTTGGTGAAATTGTATTACCCTCATAATGTTCACCTCTGTATAGTTTTCCATATGTACTTGTAGAGCATTTAAGAAAATTGTAAAACTTATATTGTGAAGAAATAAAAAAAGTTGTAAAAGTTAACGATAAAATCTTCGGCTGCATCATCACTTACGGCCTATAAAATAAGTAAGAACCATAATAATTATCAGTGGTAAGATAATGACCGTAACTTTCACTAACGATTCTTCCCAGGCGCCGAATCGCGTACTTTCTATCACTCTTGTTGTTGCTAATTGTGCTAACAGTGTGAAGTATCCACCCAACAGGAGGGGAAAATCATAACTTCGCAAAATGTATTAGAATAACAGTAATACTCGTCATATGAAAACGTTTGACTATGCATGCGGCAAAAGTGACAGAAACTCTACGATTGACTCTACGATTTCGCATTGTGAAGTCAACATCTCCTGAGGATGTCCCGGTGTCGGGACGAAACGTGCGTCGAAGAAAGTGATAGAAAATTGTGTGTGGTGTTTCATGTGGAAGGTGTTCCTGCATATTGCACCATACAGAATCCTTTCAAGTAGCGGATAATAGCAAAACAAATTAATCAGTCCTGCTGACAGAAACTCGTCAGATCCTTTTAAAAAACTTATTATTGGTGAACTCTTCTCTTGATGCTAGAGTACTTATTGACCGGCAGACATTACGGCTCTCGTAAAACAGAACATCTTTACTTCTCGAACATCCCCGAATTTGAGCCGTTAAATGACATTAAGAAAACTTCTTAAAAGAAACATTTTTATTGGCGAAATTCATAGGCCTCTAGAGCCATTAATGAGGTTATTATGATTACCATTAATATATTTATGGTTCGCAGCTAGGCACACGCATCTTTGCTTGTACAGTCACGGAATGAAAAGGTTCGTCACCTTAGTGTCGGTTTTCGCTTGCACTAGTACCATTTATGCCGATATAACAGTATTTAACATTGTCTCAACAAGTAGGTAATATTACGAGTATGTGCTCGCGATACGTAGAACGAATCAGTTTGAAAATCGACGAACCTTTTCATTCCGTGACTGTACGTTAGAGACATGTAGATTGTAGACACCAAGTTCATAATTATATTTATAAAAGGTCTGTAAAAGCAGATTTTCATGTTTGCTAAAAGCCAGTAACCACACAAACGCTTTGGATCGCGATGTAAGGTCAATGTTTTCTGATATAAATGGCAAACTATACAAAACAAATATCAGTGGTGTTAGTACAAGTTGTTATAATTCTATAGAGTCATATTTTGGTTACTCCTGCATATAGATTATCGAATCAAAAATCCAATAACTTGTAGAGAAACCGCTAGCAAACGAGAAAAAAAAATAGCAGGGTCAATATACTTCACCTTTCGCTGCAGTCACCTCGCTGTAAACTAAAAATAAGTTCGCATTTTTCATCAATGGTTAGTCACAACAATGAAACTGATTTATGAGCGTTGCCTATTCATTGCCGCTCACGCGTGCCAACGCGGGAATTGATGCTCCGGGATGGGGCAAAGAGGGACAGGGATGGACGACAAAGGGGCAAAGAAGGACAGGGATAAAAGGGTAAAGGGGTAAAGAGGGACAGAGGTGTGGAGGAACGTTCACGTCGGACCTCTGTCTCGCGGACAATGGGCCGAGGTTTGAATCCCATTATTTTCACAAACAACCGAAATGGCGTTGTTTAATATTTGATGGAAGAATAGATGGTCTGGCGAATACGTGACAAGACATTATTACTTGCATGGGATATACTCTTGTCTGTGATTTTAATGGTGTTGCTATGTCTTTAGGAGATGTTGACTTCACAATGCGATCTCTTCAATTTAGAATTGATAAGTCAATATCTTCTGAGGATGTCCCGGTGTCGGGACGAAACGTGCGCTGAAGAAAGTGTTGGAAAATTGTGTGTGGTGTTTCATGTGGGTAGTGTTCCTGCATATTGTACCATACAGAATCTTTTCAAGAAGCGGATTATAGCAAAACAAATAAATCTGTCCTGCTATTTTATTACTTTTTTTCAGAGCGTTGCTTTATGCAAGGCACGGTTTTTCGTGTTTGTTTGTTGACAAATATTATTACTATATATATAGCTGCTTGTGCTGATTCATTCATTCACTCATTGATCACCTCTCCTGAACAATTTTGTATGAAATAATTTTTTTTGAAGGACGTTGTTGTATAGAGGGCAAAAATTCATTAAGAACAAAAATATGGAGAGAGCTGATGATTGAGGATTTTGGAGACGGGTGAAGAGCACAGCCAAGGGTATTGCAGATAGGTGGGGGGTGCTCGACCAAATGTCATTTGAAATGTCATCCAATTGGCAGATAGGTGAAAAAAAAATCAAAATGGCGGATTCAAAATGGCGGCCATTTGAATTTCGTCAATATCTCGGAAAGTATAAAAGAGGGAAGAATGGTTTCTCGACAAGAAGTGATCAGGATCCGAAGGTCTATTTGATGGATAGAAAAAAAATTCAAAATGGCGGAATTTATTTTTCCATAGAAAATGTATGGGGAATGTTGAAGAGACTAACAGTTGGTAATTATGCAAGGTTGTGATGCGGTTTTTCGGAGAGTAACTAGAGAAAAATATGGAGAGAGCTGATGATTGAGGATTTCGGAGACGGGTGAAGAGCACAGCCAGGGTATCGAAGATAGGTGGGGGGTGCTCGACCAAATGTAACTCGAAACGTCATCCAATTGGCAGTTAGCTGTAAAAAAAAATCAAAATGGCGGATTCAAGATGGCCGCCATACAAATTTCGTGTTGTTCTACCTCGGAAAGTATAAAAGATAAAAGAATGATTTCTTTGCAAGACGTAATTAGGATCTCAAGGTCTACGGGATGAATGAAAAAAAAATCAAAGTGGTTGAATTTATTTTTCCATGGAAAATGTGAATGCAATGCAAAACAATAAACAAGGCCTATGAAAAACTATGAAAAGTATGAGAAGAGATTATGGTCTACGATTTGGATGATGATTGAGGAGCACGGTCATGGATTTAAAGATAGTTAAGGGCTGTTTGAATAAAAAATACACTGAACCTCATTCGATGAGGTTCAGTGTATTTTTTATTCAAACAGCCCTTAACTATCTTTAAATTCATGACCGTGCTCCGAGGTAATTCTTTTAGCCCATTGCCAATCGGATTCCAATTGGCTTTTATAGGTGAGAAGACAGCCCGCGGGCCACATGTGGCCCGCGCTCCCACGCGCCCTACTAGTTACTATATATATAGCTGCTTGTGCTGATTCACTCACTGACTCATTGATCACCTCTCCTGAACAATTTTGTATGAAAATTTTTTTTTTCAATGACCATTTCATATAGAAGGGAAAAATTCATTCGGAGGAAAAATACGGAGAAAGCTGATGATTGAGGATTTCGAAGACGGGTCAAGAGCACAGCCAGGGTATTTTAGATAGGTGGGGGGTGCTCGACCAAATGTCATTTGAAACGTCATCCAATTGCCAGTGAGTTGAAAAAAAATTCAAAATGGCGGATTCAAAATGGCCGCCATTCGAATTTCGTCAATATCTCGCAAAGTATAAAAGATGGAAGAACGGTTTTTTGACAAGAGCTGATCAGGACTCGAAGATCTACGTGATGAATAGAAAAAAAATCCATTATGGCGGATTTTTTTTTTCCATAGAAAATGTATGGGGAATTTTGAAGGGATTTTTTATAGGCGGGAAGACAACACGCGGGCCACATGTGGCCCGCGCCCCCACGCGCCCTACTAGTTAATATATATATAGCTGCTTGTGCTGATTCATTCACTCATTGATCACCTCTCCTGAACAATTTTGTATGAAAATTTTTTTTTTCAATGACCATTTCGTATAGAAGGAAAAAATTCATTCGGAGGAAAAATACGGAGAGAGCTGATGATTGAGGATTTCGGAGACGGGTGAAGAGCACGGTAAGGGTATCGTAGATAGGTGGGGGGTGCTCGACCAAATGTCACTCGAAATGTCATCCAATTGGCAGTGAGCTGAAAAAATTTTCAAAATGGCGGATTCAAAATGGCGGCCAAACGAATTTGGCCAATATCTCGGAAAGTATAAAAGATGGAAGAACGGTTTCTTGACAAGAAGTGATCAGGACCCGAAGGTCTATTCGATGGAAAGAAAAAAAATTCAAAATGGCGGAATTTATTTTTCCATAGAAAATGTATGAGGAATATTATTGAAGAGACCACGAGTTGTAAAACATGAAGTGCTTTGATGCGGTTTTTTGGAAGACTACACGAGAAAAATATGAAATGAGGTGATGATTGAGGATTTTAAAGACAGTGAAGGAGCATGGGCAAGGTATTATAGTAAGGTGAGGACTGCTGAAACAAAAAATACTCGGAACTTCAGGCAATTGGCAGTGAGCTGAAAAAAAACCAAAATGGCGGATTCAAGATGGCCGCCATACAAATTTCGTGTTGTTCTATCTCGGAAAGTATAAAAGATAAGAGAGTGGTTTCTTAGCAAGAGGTGATCAGGATCTCAAGTTCTACGGGATGCATGGAAAATAATTCACTGTGGCGGAATTTATCTTTCCATGGAAAATGTACATACTATGAGAAGAGACAATGATCTAGGATTTGGATGATGATTGAGGAGCACTGTCATGGTTTTAAAGATATTTAAGGGCTGTTCGAACAAAAAAAATCCGCTGAACCTCATCCGATGAGGTTCAGCGTATTTTTTTGTTCGAACTGCCCGTAACTATCTTTAAAACCATGACAGTGCCTCCTTGGTAATTTATTCAGCTCACTGCCAATCGGATTCCAATGGGCGATGGAGATGACGGCGATACCTTTATGGGCGGGAAGACTGCACGCGGGCCACATGTGGCCCGCGCACACACGCGCCCTACTAGTTAATATATATATAGCTACTTGTGCTGATTCACTGACTGACTGACTCATTGATCACCTCTCCTGAACAATTTTGTATGAAAAAATTTTTTTTTACTGATCGTTTCGTATAGAGGAGCAAAATTCATTAAGAACAAAAATATGGAGAGAGCTGATGATTGAGGATTGCGGAGACGGGTGAAGAGCACAGCCAGGTTATTGGAGATAGGTGGGGGGTGCTCGACCAAATGTCATTTGAAATGTCATCCAACTGCCAGTGAGTGAAAAAAAAAATTCAAAATGGCGGATTCAAAATGGCCGCCATACGAATTTCGCCGATATCTCGGAAAGTATAAAAGATGGAAGAATGGTTTCTTGACAAGAAGTGATCAGGACCCGAAGGTCTATTTGATGGATAGAAAAAAAAAACAAAATGGCGGAATTTATTTTTCCATAGAAAATGTATGGGGAATGTTGAAGAGACTAACAGTTGGTAATTATGCAAGGTTGTGATGCGGGTTTTCGGAGAGTTACTAGAGAAAAATATGGAGAAAGCTGATAATTGAGGATTTCGGAGACGGGTGAAGAGCACTCACTGATTGATCACCTCTCCTGAACAATTTTGTATGAAAAATTTTTTTTTCAAGGATCATGTCGTATTGAAGGAAAAAATTCATTAAGAACAAAAATATGGAGAGAGCTGATGATTGAGGAAATGTCATGCAATTGGCAGTGAGCTGAAAAAAAATTCTAAATGGCGGATTCAAAATGGCCGCCATACGAATTTCGCCGATATCTCGGAAAGTATAAAAGATGGAAGAATGGTTTCTTAACAAGAAGTGATCAGGACCCGAAGGTCTATTTGATGGATAGAAAAAAAAATCAAAATGGCGGAATTTATTTTTCCATAGAAAATGTTTGGGGAATGTTGAAGAGACTAACAGTTGGTAATTATGCAAGGTTGTGAGCGGTTTTTCGGGGAGTTACTAGAGAAAAATATGGAGAGAGCTGATGATTGAGGATTTCGGAGACGGGTGAACAGCACAGCCAGGGTATCGAAGATAGGTGGGGGGTGCTCGACCAAATGTAACTCGAAACGTCATCCAATTGGCAGTTGGCTGAAAATGGCGGATTCAAGATGGCCTCCATACTTTCGTGTTTTTATATCTCGGAAAGTATAAAAGATAAGAGGGTGATTTCTTTGCAAGACGTAATTAGAATCTCAAGGTCTACGGGATGAATGAAAAAAAATCAAAGTGGTTGAATTTATTTTTCCATGGAAAATGTGAATGCTACAATAAGCCCAAAGGCCTATGAAAAACGATGAAAAGTATGAGAAGATATGGTCTACGATTTGGATGATGATTGAGGAGCACGGTCATGGATTTAAAGATAGTTAAGGGCTGTTTGAATAAAAAATACACTGAACCTCATCCTTACTCTGATGAGGTTCAGTGTATTTTTTATTCAAACAGCCCTTAACTATCTTTAAATCCATGACCATGCTCCGAGGTAATTCTTTTAGCCCATTGCCAATCGGATTCCAATTGGCGATGTAGATGACGGCGATTCTTTTATAGGTGAGAAGACAGCCCGCGGGCCACATGTGGCCCGCGCTCCCACGCGCCCTACTAGTTAATATATATATAGCTGCTCGTGCTGATTCACTGACTGACTCATTGATCACCTCTCCTGAACAATTTTGTATGAAAAAAATTTTTTTTAATGATCACTTCGTATAGACGGGAAAAATTCATTCAGAGGAAAAATACGGAGAGAGCTGATGATTGAGGATTTCGAAGACGGGTGAAGAGCACAGCCAAAGGTATTGCAGGTAGGTGGGGGGTGTTTGACCAAATGTCATTTGAAATGTCATCCAACTGCCAGTGAGCTGAAAAAAAATTCAAAATGGCGGATTCAAAATGGCCGCCATACGAATTTCGCCGATATCTCGGAAAGTATAAGAGATGGAAGAACGGTTTCTTGACAAGAGTTTATCAGAACTCGAAGGTCTAGGCGATGAACAGAAAAAAAAATCCAATATGGCGGAATTTTTTTTCCATAGAAAATGTATGGGGAATATTGAAGAGACTAAAAGTTGGAAGGCAAATAGGGGGGAAGACGGCACGCGGGCCACATGTGGCCCGCGCCCTCACGCGACCTACTAGTTACTATATATATAGCTGCTTGTGCTGATTCACTCACTGACTCATTGATCACCTCTCCTGAACAATTTTGTATGAAAAATTTTTTTTTCAATTACCATTTCGTATAGAAGAGAAAAATTCATTCGGAGGAAAAATACGGAGAGAGCTGATGATTGAGGATTTCGGAGACGGATGAAGAGCACAGCCAACGGTATTGGAGATAGGTGGGGGGTGCTCGACCAAATGTCATTTGAAATGTCATCCAATTGGCAGTGAGCTGAAAATTTTTTCAAAATGGCGGATTCAAAATGGCCGCCATTCGAATTTCGCCAATATCTCGGAAAGTATAAAAGATGGAAGAATGGTTTCTTGACAAGAATTGATCAGGACTTGAAGGTCTATTCGATGGATAGAAAAAAAAATTCAACATGCCGGATTTTTTTTTCCATAGAAAATGTATGGGGAATGTTGAAGTGACTAACAGTTGGTAATTATGCAAGGTTGTGATGCGGTTTTTCGGAGAATTACTAAAGAAAAATATGGAATGAGGTGATGATTGAGGGTTTGAAGACAGTCGAGGAGCATGGGCAAGGTATTATAGTTAGGTGGAGAATGCTGAAACAAAAATGCTCATGCAATTGGCAGTGAGATAAAAAAAATTAAAATGACGGATTCAAGATGGCCGCCATACAAATTTCGTGTTGCTCTATCTCGGAAAGTATAAAAGATATGAGAGTGGTTTCTTAGCAATAGGTGATCAGGATCTTAAGTTCAACGGGATGAATAAAAAAACTAAATGGTGGAATTTATTTCTCCATGGAAAATGTACATGCTACAATAAGTAGGGAACTATCCAAGGCATTGACGCAGTTCTTCAGAGAACTGCCAGAGGAAAGTATGAAAAGTGATGATCGATGATCTAGGATTTGGATGATGGTTGAGGAGCACGGTCATGGTTTTAAAGATAGTTAAGGTCTGTTAGAGCAAAAAATACTCTGAACCTCATCTGATGAGGTTCAGCGTATTTTTTGTTCGAACAGCCCTTAACTATCTTTAAAACCATGACAGTGCTCCTTGGTCATTTTTTAAGCCCACTGCCAATCGGATTTTAATTGGCGATGGAGATGACGGCGATACCTTTATAGGCGGGAAGACCGCACGCGGGCCACATGTGGCCCGCGCACTCACGCGCCCTACTAGTTTGAATCTATAACCGGCAAATAGGAGAAATTGATTTGTTTTGCTATAATAGCAAAACAAATGAATTTCTCCTACGAGCTATATTTTATACTACTAAATGGTTAAATATAATATTATAATTTAACTACGCTAACAATAAACTTTATATTATAACTAGCTGTTGCCCGCGACTCCGCCCGCGTGAATTACGATTTTTTTACATATACCATGGAAATACTTGATTTTTCGCGGGATTCTGGTGTGATGTTATACAGAAACCTGTTCTTACTTCGCACGGGTTACCTTGTGGTGATTTTGAAAACTCCTTTTTCTTAATCATAATATAAAGTTTCATTAATACGTAGTTGAAAGATCAAAAGGACGATTTTAACTGTCGATATTTCGACCCAATGGCACGAGTCGTGGTCACTACGTGACCACGACTTGTACCAATGTATCGAAATATCGACAGTTAAAATCGTCCTTTTCATTGTGATTTTTATTCTGAAACCACGAAATATGTCAAAAATTATTAAATCATGTGAAAAGTTGTACTGGTGGTAGAAATCTTCTTTCAGAGTTCGGCCGGGTAGGTACCACTGGGATAAAATACTCTACTAACAATATTCCCCAGCCCAACATAAGAGTCTGTTAAAAATCTTTGCTTCATCTCAATACAATCCCAAGTATCAGAATGGGCAATGGCTATATATTTCTTTACGTATAAAAAGACCTATGACGGTCAATCGGTTAGGACCAGTTAAGACCTGAGAGTTAAAAATATTAATGAACCATTTTATTTTACTCTTTCCATGTTGCGGATGATAAAAAAAGACGTGGCACTCTGGGAATGTCCACAAAAGTGAAAACTTTAATCTGTTCATGACTTAACAGTGCCATCTTAATATAAAGTCTAGGAACAGTACAAGACAATTAATTATTATTAACAAAAATTCGGTAGTACCTATCTCCAAGTTTTACATTAAAGTTCCACATAATTTGTAGAGATGGCGCGATACGGTATAACGTGGTGATAAATTCATGTTTTTAACCGACTTCAAAAAAAGGAGGAGGTTCTCAATTCGTCGGAATCTTTTTTTTTTTTTCTTTTTTTTTTATCTATGTATGTTCACCGATTACTCGAAGACGCGTGGACCGATTTGAACAATTCTTTTTTTGTTTAAAATGGTTTTGTTTCCAGATGGTCCCATTTTCATAAGGTCAGGATCTGATGATGGGATCCTGGAGAAATCGAGGGAACTCTTCAAATTTTATATGGACACATGGAACTATTTGGGTATTATTTGAAAGAGTAATATTTTCCAAGTTGTCCTATGGTCATCAGGTCAGGATCTGATCATGGGATCTTGGTGAAATCGAGGGAACTCTTCAAATTTTGCTAGTATACTTGAAGCGAGTTGGGTATTTTTTATAGTTACTGGTGCATATGCTAGCAGATACTGATTTGATGACTAAAGTCATCAACTCAGGGTCTGATGATGGAATCTTGGTGAAATCGAGGGAACTCTTCAAATTTGCTAGTATACTTGAAGCGAGTTGGGTATTTTTTATAGTAACTGATGCATTTGCTAGCAGATACTGATTTGATGACTAAAGTCATCAAGTCAGGGTCTGATGATGGGATCTTGGTGAAATTGAGGGATCTCTTCAGATTTTATGAACACACCTCAAGCGATTTGGGTATTTTTACAACGCCTTGTGCATTTTATTGTTTTCCACTAAAAAGCAAAAAATAAAAATGGGAAATGCTTTCCAAAAAACCAACTTCAAATGCCACTACAAAGAGTGAAATAACTTTATTTAAATTTTAGGTACCTACACCAATTCGAAGTCGGGCGATTGTCCATGATTTCGTCATTTCTTTGCACATCAAGTAAGTAAGAAGGACTATTAGGGATTGTATAAAACATTGCCCGACTTCGAATTGGTGTAGGTACTTAAAATTTAAATAAAAATTATTTTACTCTTTGTAGTGGCATTTGAAGTTGGTTTTTTGGAAAGCATTTCCCATTTTTTGTTCACCCTAAAAGTGAAAAATCTTAAACCATACAAAATCTTCTGCTAAGCATATTTATTTACGGCTATAAGGGTACTCCAGCCTGACTTGAGCCCTTACGTCCTAGCCCTAGGTGCTTGTCCATTCCGAGTTTCAAGTCACCTACTTGAACTCATCGATAAAGGTTCTGATGTCTATAATTTCTGAACTACAAAAGTGATGATGATAAAATTTATACGGAATAATCTTTAAAGAACCTCCTTTCTAACAAAAAAAGAATGAATGAAATCGGACAACGGGTTAATGAATTATAACTAAATACACATTTTGATTTTGATGCCGTCTTCCAGGGAAACCATGATGAATTCCGGGACAAAAAGTATCCTATGTCCTACCTCAGAGTATGAACTATAATCATGTCAAGTTTCATTTAAATCCATTCAGCGGATTAGCCGTGATGTGCGGTCGTGAAACAGACAGACAGACAGACAGACAGACAGACAGACAGACAGACAGACAGACAAAAATGAAACAAATTACAGTTTTGGCTTCAGTATCGACTAAATAGTGTCCTCCAACAAAAATTTTCAAAATATCTTCAATGTACAGAATTCGACCCTTTACAGTTTTATCATAAGTACTAGCTGTTGCCCGCGGCTCCGCCCGCGTGAATTACGATTTTTTTACATAATATACCTTCCTACTGGAATTCCTTGATTTTTCGCGGGATTCTGGTGTGACGTTGTACAGAAACCTGTTCTTACTTTGCACGGGTTATCTTGTGGTGATTTTGAAAACTCCTTTTTCTAAATAATAATATAAAGTTTCATTAATACGTAGTTGAAAGATCAAAACGACGATTTTAACTGTCGATATTTCGACCCAGTGGCACAGGTCGTGGTCACTACGTGACCACGACATGTACCAATGTATCGAAATATCGACAGTTAAAATCGTCCTTTTCATTATGATTTTTATTCTGAAACCACGAAATATGTCAAAAATTATTAAACCATGTGAAAAGTTGTAGGTACTGGTGGTAGAACTCTTCTTTCAGAGTTCGGCCGAGTAGGTACCACTGGGATAAATTACTCTACTAACAATATTCCCCAGCCCAACATAATATAAGAGTCTTTTAAAAATCTTTGCTTCAACTCAATACAATCAACGAATATATAATATTATACAATCCAAAACATCAGAATGGGCAAATGGCTATATATTTCCTTACGTATAAAAAAACCTTAGATGACAGTCAGTCGGTTAGGATCGATAAGACCTAAGAGTTAAAAATATTTGTGAACCATTATCTTACCCTTTCCATATTGCGGATGATAAAGTTTAAATCTGTTCATGTCTTAACAGTGATGCCATCTTAATATAAAGTCAAGAAACAGTAAATAACATGACAGTTAATTTTTATAAAAAAAATTCGGTAGTACCTATCTCAGAGTTTTACATTCAAGTTCCACATAAATTGTAGAGATGGCGCTATACGGTATAACGTAGCGATAACGCCAGTTACATGATTTTTGTTCACCATAAACGTGAAAAATTTTAAACCATACAAAATCTCCTGCTAAGCCTATTTATTTAAGGCTGTAAGGGTACTCCAGTCTTACTTGAGCCCTACGTCCTAGCCCTAGGTTCTTTGTGCATTCCGAGTTTCAAGTCACCTACCTACTTGAACTTAAAGGTTCTGATGTCTGTAATTTCTGAACTACAAAAGTGATGATGATAAGATTTGTATGGAATAATCTTTAAAGAACCTCCTTTCTAACAAAAAAGAATGAATGGAATCGGACTACGCGTTAATGAATTATAACTATAAAACGTTTGGACTTTGATGCCGTCTTCCAGGGAAACCATGATGAATTTCGGGACAAAAAGTATCCTATGTCCTACCTCGGGGTATGAACTATAATCATGTCAAGTTTCATTTAAATCCATCCAGCGGATTAGCCGTGATGCCCGGTCGTGAAACAGACAGACAGACAGACAGACAGACAGACAAAAATTAAACAAATTACAGTTTTGGCTTCAGTATCGACTAAATAGTGTCCTCCAACAAAAATTTTCAAAATATCTTCAATGTACAGAATTCGACCCTTTACAGTTTTATTATAAGTATAGATAGATAATATTATCTTTCTCACCAATAAGACCATTTCATAAAATCCGCCCAGAGTTTAACTGCAAATAAAAAAGATTAGGAATAAATCCACTCTTAAAATATTCGGGAGAACTCAACTGGACCCAAAGTCCTTTATTTACATACTTTTACGCGCTTTTACAGGCTTCTACTTTATCGTCCATTGAATGATAAAGTCTGAGTAAAACAAGGGCAGTGAAGTTTATAGGTCGCTTTGGATATTAGGGATTCTTGGCGTGGCTTCTAAAGGGGTTTTTACTACGGTTTTATGTTTGACTTAACTGGGATGACACACAGTCAATTTATTTTCCCATTTCTCACATATACACTTAATATAACTTCATATTGTATCTAGAAATTTATAATATGACTTTTTACTTGTGCATATGTAAACCATACATACAAGTAAACTATGTTTTAAGTCGAGAAATACATAGCTGTCACCTTCAAATAAGTCATATATCTTAGGCTCTTCTTAAGTGTTCGGTAAACCTATCCATACTTATTTATCCATAGATAGGTATTACTAAAATGAACCAACACTTTTTTGCACGGACATGGATCATGAATGCGCGGAGAGTGACATATACTACTTTTCAACTTAAAATAGTCAATGATTCCCACGGAATTTGGGGATTTATTGAATTTATTTTTGTCTTTGTCACTCTCACGGATACGTTGATGGGTGCGACATGCATAAGAATAAGAATATAAGAGAAAAACGACCTTTTACCTAATTTCTCTAAAAATAAGCCAGTTATCAAAAATCTGTTTCTCAACGCTTTTAGATATTATTATTACCGACACATTAAAACAAAAATTACAATTACATCCATTGTAGTTTCGGAAAAAAGGAGAAAAATTGAGATTTTGGAGCAACTTTTGGGAGAACTTTCTATCGAGAAAATTTCATCGAATCGTGTTTCTGCTTCTCAACGATTTTAGATTAAAGACCCAAAATACATGACATATAAATTTAAAAGTAAGTCTTTATAGTTTTTAAACTGAACTTCACTAAAGATCGCTTAAATACGGCTTTAAACCAAAATTCTACGCCGTTAAACCAAAATTCACACGAGCGGATCTGCGAGAAGCAGCTATAGTGTGAAATAAAAAAAATTTTTTTTAGCTAAGCCAATGTCTTCAAGTGCGTGTTTTAGACACGAGTAAGCGCTTCATAAGTTTATCAAGTGAGTAATTACAAGTCCGTCATGACGGGGTAAAGTGGACGGACAGTAGTTAGTGCTGACTCGGCGGAATCCAAGACTAATGGCCACATTCAGCGGGATGGGTCACTTATCCCGCTAATAACTTACTGGCGTTTCTGGAACCGACTCTATTCTTTGTACAAGAGGACCTTTAGTAATCAGTCGTTTGTTCTATGGGCAGAACCATTGCTTTATAAACTAAGGATTGTGGGTCAGTGCTAAAAAGTGTCCGAGCCGAATCACATACAAAACGTGAAAAGACATACAATCGCACTTCAGTCTCGTGTTTAAAAATTAGGCTGTATAGTAGTGGTTTAAGACATAAATTACAATGTTTTAGTTTGTTTATAAAAATACTCATGTATCCTCGTTCATAAAGGCTTTCTCGGGACACTTTTTTCGTGAATTTTGTATTACACCCGTCGTCCATAGATTAATAAGCCTATGGGCAGAACTCTATGTCTTTAATAAATCTTACTAACACGTTTTTTAAATAAAACATTTGTACCCTTCATTATTTTTTCACACACTACTACTCCAATCTCACCTTATGGTAAGTGATGATAAAGAAGATGTTATCGTACAAACTTGGAAGAAGTAAATGGTTGGTGATTGTTGGTCCCAGCTTCGTAGTTATCTTCTGTAATATAACGTAGTCAAGTACACTTTAAGCTACCGTTACTTCTAGCTATAACATGCTTCATGACAAGCGTAGCTATTCTATAAGGATAGGGAATCTATTTCTACAATTTTAAATAAATAAATCAGTGACACTCCTAGTAAAGTGAAAACTTGAACAATTCATGTAAGCAATGTAAAAAAAATACGTGTGTATTTTTTAATTGACAGACTATAATACTACAGATACTATACGGAGGTGTTGGTTACGGTTACAAGTTTAATGGTTTTTACCCATCACAAAAATCACTAACGTGCCTAAAGAAATTTTCACAATGAATACTATACCTACACAGTATCTATCTACTATTGTGCAAGTTTGAGTCTTATTTTCCGTATCAAAATAAACTACAATAGAATAAAGTTATATATATCGACAGCGTAAATTGCTGCCTCAATAAAAAAATAGCCTTTCAATATAAAAATGTGCGAGCCTTCGCAGTTAACTGATTTATAGTTGAAAAAAAAAAAAAACATCAGCACGCGAAAAACTAACATGCTTCAGTTTCACTCTGTTGGCAAAATGTTTAAAAAATAAAATTTTCCAAGTGCGATTCAGCCATGGGTTCATTGGGTTCCGTCCTACTTACATTTTTAAACTGAAAGAAAATAATTTTATATACACACACACAATATAAAAGAAAATAATTTCATATACAACCACGTGCTTGGAAGTTGTGAAAATTTGGCATAATTTTATGAGAAAGAAGTGCAGAAAGCTAAAATTAATAAATCACCATCCCCGCAAATTGATGCACCAATTCTCTTTTTTTATATATTAACGGATATATTATTAACTAATTCATTCAAGTTTAAAATTGGCTTAACGAGAGTGAAATTATTTATAAAATAACATAGCTGTGACAGATAAACATCAAGATGGAAACCTCGATTGCATCCTCTGCCACTATGATGCCGATAACAAATAAAGGTTCTCTTAACATTGTTGTAAGGAACCCTAAAATGACGCCCTATGCAACAATACGCAGCTACGGAAACGTATCGCATGGCGCTAATCCGTCGGAATCGACAAACAAACATACGGATTAACTTTTCAACTGCGGAACAAACGTTGAATTTTTATTTTTGTATGAAGAAATAAACAAAAATTATTCGTGTTTACAATATAACACAAAATAGTATCTTTTATAAACCCTGCTCTCACTTACTGGGAGTGTTAACATTATTCTCAATTTTAGACCAACTCTAAATAGAAATGTTACATATAAAACTCTAAATAGTTCGAAATGTTTCAACTCACGTAGACGCTCCCCACTCTGTCAAAATTGTTTATGTTTCATTCGCGCTTAACTTTTATTGAAATCCTATTTGTTTAACTTCTATTGAAATCCTATCCTATACCTTTAAACGAGCAATTCTTGTATTTATATATATTTCTATATAATCTGGATCTCGGAAACGGCTCGAACAATTTTCATGAAATTTAGGGATACAGGGGGTTTTAAGGTCGATAAATCGATCTAGCTAGGATTCATTTTTAGAAAATGTCGAATTTACCTAAAATTTAAATAAAAATATGACTCCTGCTACTATCTATTGACCAGTAGTTACTACCGAGCGAAATAATTCCTGCTGCCATCTATAATTGGCCAGTTGTAATAATACTACATACAATTGTATGTATGACAGAGTGGGTCGCGTCAATGAGGATTGAAATATCTACTCGTATAATAATTAAATATCTGGGTGACCGAGCTTTGCTCGGTAGTTTAACTACTGGCTAATAGATGGCAGCAGAAGTACTTCGCTCGGTAGTTTAACTACTGGCCATTGTAGTGTAGTGCAGAAACTCCTTGGAGTTTCTGATAATATCGTTTTCTTATAATGAAAGTTGTCATTCGTATTTGTCATTAATTCAATTCAATTTTGTTGATTAAAACCATTATAGTAACGGTTTTATCTTATTTTACAATTTAATCAACAAAATTATAGTTCCACAATGGAAAAATATCTACGTCCGGATAAATTGGACATAGATCCGTCCGAAAACTCCGCCTCACAAGAATGGGAACACTGGAGAAGGACATTCGAAACGTTTCTTTCTTTTAACTCAGATTCCATAAAAAGCGATGAGATGAAATTAAATTTATTAACTAACCATGTGTCTGCAAAAATCTTTTCATACATTGGTGAGTGTACATCTTATGAAATTGCAATTGAAATTTTACAAAAGATATATGTCAAACCACGTAACATAATTTTTGCAAGACATACACTAGCGACAAGGAAACAACAAAGTGAAGAAGATATAGACGCTTATTTAAGAGCCTTAAAGTTGTTAGCATGTAAATGTGAATTCCAAAAAGTAGATGCTGAAACAAATAAAAAAGATTTTATTAGAGACGCATTTATTGCTGGGATAAAATCAAACAAGATTAGACAGAGATTATTAGAAAATTTGACACTAACTCTCGATGAAGCATATAATCAAGCATTATCTTTAGAAATGGCTGAGATTAATTCACAGAGCTATAATTCTTCAAATTTGAATGCCGTTCAAAGTTCAAAATCTGACCAGGACTCAATTGCATCCACTTCAATAAAAAAGAAGTGTTTCTTTTGTGGAGGATCTATCCATCCTAGAAAAGATTGCCCTGCACTTGAAGTGATCTGTCAATATTGTGATAAGAAAGGACATCTTGCAATAGTTTGCCGTAGTAAGCAATACACTAAAAATGTATCATCGGACAAAATGACTAAGAATAAAAACAACGCTGCTTGCATCACAACAGCTGCTTCTCCGGATTACTTAAAGAAGGCGACAGTGACAGCCTACATTAAAGGCATTCGTGCGCAAGCATTAATCGATACTGGTAGTTCTGTTAGTTTCATCGATAAAAATTTCTTTGAACTTTGTGGTTTGAAAAAGAAATACTGTAATCAGACAATTTCTATGGCCTCAACTTCTCTCACGTCTGAAGTAGAAGGGCAGACTTATGCTACAGTTCAACTCGGAGAACATAATTACAAGGATCTCAATCTGCTTATAGTAAAGAATCTATGCGCTGATCTTATTATTGGACACGATGTCTTAAGAAAACATTCCTCACTCGAGTTTACATTTGGAGGACCCAAGGAATCCTTCAAAGTCTGCAGTGTCGCTGCGGCTTCTGTTCCTGCCGTACCACTGTTTTCCAACGTCACTCCCAACTGCAAACCAATTGCTGTCAAGTCCAGACGATACAGTGAAGAGGACAAACAGTTTATTGCAGAAGAAATCAGCAGACTTTTAGCTGAAGGAATAATCGAAGAAAGTACTTCTCCTTGGCGAGCACAAGTTCTTATTTCGAAAACTTCCAATCACAAGAAACGCCTTGTTATTGATTATTCTCGAACTATAAATAGATATACTCAACTTGACGCATATCCATTACCAAACATAGAAGAAATTGTATCACAAATTTCTAAATACAGCGTATTCAGTGCTATTGATTTACAAAGCGCATATCACCAAATTCCAATTTTGCAAAAAGAACGTCATTTCACAGCTTTTGAAGCTCTAGGAAATCTTTATCAATTTCGACGAATTCCATTTGGGGTTACAAACGGTGTCTCAAGCTTCCAAAGAACTATCGATTGGGTCATTCGTAAAGAAGATCTTAAAGGAACCTATGCATATCTTGATGACATAACTATCTGTGGCAACAATCAGCAAGAACATGATGAAAATTTGCAAAAATTCATGGCGGCAGTGCAAAAATATGGTCTTACCATTAATAAAGAAAAGAGCAAGTTCTCGCTGCAGTCCATCAATATATTGGGATACAATATAAAAGATCATTTAATACGGCCAGATGCTGAGCGTTTACGACCGCTTTTGGGCTTACCGCCTCCAAATGATTTGCCGTCTCTTAGAAGAGCGATAGGCATGTTTGCACATTACAGCAAATGGATACCTAACTTTTCAGAGAAAATTTTTGCTCTCGCTCATAATCGTATATTCCCTTTGAAAGATGAACTAATCGGAGCTTTTGAACAACTTAAAACTGACATTGCAAAAGCTACTATTCATGCTATCGATCACAATGCTCCATTCACAGTTGAGACAGATGCTTCAGAACATTCGATTGCAGCAACCTTATCACAAAACGGTCGACCGGTTGCATTCTTTGCAAGAATGTTGAACAATAGTGAACTCAACCACTCAGCTATAGAAAAGGAAGCTTACGCTATAGTGGAGTCCTTAAAGAAATGGCGCCATTTTCTCATTGGTAAACCATTCAGACTTGTAACTGATCAGCGATCTGTCTCATTTATGTTTGACAATAAAGTAACCAGCAAAATTAAGAATGAAAAAATACAACGATGGCGCTTGGAGTTAGCTCCTTTTAAATATGATATTTTCTATCGACCTGGCAAACAAAACGATGTCGCCGATGCACTGTCACGAGTTTGTGCATCAATTCCTCAACGGAATGAAAAACTGAAATGCTTGCATCAGGCATTGTGCCATCCTGGAATTGTGAGAATGTGTCATTGGGTAAAATCCAAAAATTTGCCTTACTCCGTCAAAGAAATTGAAGACATGACAAATTCATGTAGAATATGCTGTGAAATAAAACCGAAATTCTATAAAACAGAAAATAATTCTACTTTGATTAAAGCAACGGCGCCTATGGAGCGATTAAGTCTTGATTTCAAAGGTCCCATACCGTCAAATACCAGGAATAGATATATTCTAACTGTGGTAGACGAATATTCACGTTTCCCATTTGCTTTTCCTTGCCCTGATATGAATGCATCAACAATAATAAAACATTTAAACGAGATATTCACGATTTTTGGCCTACCATCATACGTTCACTCAGATCGAGGCTCGTCCTTCATGTCAACTGAACTCAAAAATTTTTTGCTCTCGCGAGGAATAGCTTCAAGCCGTACTACACCTTATAATCCTAGGGGAAACGGTCAGGTTGAACGCCTTAACGGAACTCTTTGGAGAGCAATACAGTTGGCACTTCGTTCAGAAAATCAACCAATACAGCAATGGGAGTATGTTCTTCCACAAGCTTTAAATTCCATAAGATCATTGTTGTGTACGGCCACACAGTGTACGCCACATGAAAGAATGTTCACTCACACTAGAAGATCGACGAACGGAGTATCTATTCCTACTTGGTTAACTGAATCAGAACGGGTGCTAATGCGCAAATTTAATCGAACAAACAAATACCAGCCTATTGTCGAAGAAGTGGAATTACTTCATGTGAATCCTGACTATTCCTATGTTAGACTCGCTGACGGTCGAGAATCCACTGTCTCAAACCGTCATTTAGCACCTTTAAGACAAGATGGTCAGATTGTCCAAGAAACACCCGAGATACTCGATGAAACGAGAGAATCGACTGATGAAGAATTCTTCGACACTATTAATTCGTCTGATGGTGATGACCAAGCCGATCATCAACAACAATCGGACGAGATTGATCATGGTACAGAACAATCTGCACCTAATGAACAACTTAAATTAATTAAATTCGACATTTTCTAAAAATGAATCCTAGCAAGATCGATTTTTCGCCCCCAAAACCCTCTGCATACTAAATTTCATGAAAATCGTTGGGGCCGTTGCCGAGATCCAGATTATATAGAAATATATGTATATATATACAAGAATTGCTCGTTCAAAGGTATAGGATAAGACAAGGAAAGGTAAGATTAGCAGCTAATAATTTATGATTAAGTAACGGAAGCTAAAACTTTAACGAAATGATGAATAGATATAAAGATCACTGAGCAAGAAAAAAATTGACCACCCGCATTCAATGTAATTCACAAATCCACTGTATCTCAAACAACAATCGAATCTACTAAAAAAAAACTCGGGTCTATAGTCATGGATTATGATCGCTCGGGCGCGGAACCCTTTCTCGAATTCCATTATTGTTGTGAAGCCGCTCATAAAAAAGCTTAAGGCAAGCTACAACACTGAAACTCACTTACTGGCCCCTAAGTGTTGCGGTCATTAATACCTGCTTACATTATACGATACGATTTATTGTGATAACTTGTAACTTCTGTCTAATATATAAGATTTCGTCTCTCAGTGTTTTTAACGAAACTCTTTCGAACGGCTTTACTAGTTTTTTTTTGTGTATATTCAGCAGTAAGGTCTAAGAAGTAGAACGTAAACAAACTACTCATATCTGGCCAAATCTTTATTTTTATAAATTATATCATTAGGCATAATTTTACGGGCAAAATCTTCTTATTGAGATAAACGCCTATAAATAGCCTTCTTTTAGTAATGATCACTATTTAACAGAATAACCAAAATAAACAAATTAACAATAATAATACGACGATCCATTAATAGTTTAATAGGTATAACCAAAGACTTTTATGTAGGTACTAGACACGCTGTGTGGTACTAAATAATTACTCACTGATTTGCGGTGCATGTCCCGCAATTCGTTTAGTCCACTGCGAGCTAGCGAGGAGATCAATGCACTGTTATGTGAGCCGTGAACGTGGTTTTTACAGGGAATGACCAATAAAACAGTGAATATTATTTATGTAAGTAGTTTTTCTACGTATTTTGAAGTTAAGTCAGTATAATTTATTTGGTTTTTGTCTAAAAACAAATATTATCGTAAATAAATACACAGCTCCCATCATGATTATCCATCACGCTTACTCGTTAGTAGAAATACGCGAGAGCGAACGGTACTGCCGACACGTTGACAAAGATTATGAGAATTATTTGAACAGATGTGTTAAGTGACAAAGGGTATATACCGTAGGTATATACGGTAGGAAAATAATTTCGATTGGCATATAATTAAGTACTTAATTATATTTTTTGTGTTTTAGATACATATTGGATGGACTTAAGAAAATGCCGAATTGCATACTAAGGTATAGCAAGAATTCTTTCAGAAAACTTAAAAAAAAATCTGACGGCGTAACTTTTCATCGGTAAGTTTATATTACTTTTATATTTTTTATGATAAAATAATTTTTCATAAGTATTTGTACGTAGCCTTATTTGAGACTTTATTGCACTGCCTTTTTATCCGATTGCGGCGAAATCCAAAAGGAAAGTTATTATATTATGCTATTAATTATTATTCAGGTTGTGTTTGACTTTTATGTGTGTATGTCACTTTGTATGTCACTCGTAAATTAGTAAGGACTAAGTTTTTGCGGCGTATCTTTTCCTAATCTGATGGCTATCAGTGTATGTAAATAAAAATACCTAGACCGACAATAAGGTTTATGTAATAGATTAAAGAATTGGTTGATTTCAATGACAAGTTGTTTTAAGGTTCATACACACGCTGTGGCCTGTGACATATCGGCGTATAAGCGGGAATTAAGTAATTTTGTGAGTTTGTTTTTAGGGTTCCGTACCCAAAGGCAAAAAAAACGGGACCCTATTACTAAGACTGCGCTGTCCGTCCGTCCGTCCATCCGTCCGTCCGTCTGTCACCACGCTGTATCTCGCGAACCGTGATAGCTGTAGACATGAAATTTTCACAGATGATGTATTTCTGTTTCCATAATAACAAAAAATACTAAAAAATAGAATAAAATTACAATTTATGGGGGGCTCCCATACAACAAACACGATTTTTCAGCTTGTTTTTGTGCGATGTTGCTAACGGTAACAGGCAGACGCTTAAAAATTTTTCACAGCATAGGTATATTGTTATATATATTTTGTAATAACCTACAGACAAAATGTTGGTGTGTTGTATCGCTTAACTCAAAAGCTATTGATTTAGTAAAATATTATGGTCTTAGCGATCCCGTTTCTGCAAAATTTACCAATAACTTCACGTTTTAATTTTTTTATAATATTAGTATATAATATTAGTATCATCACTTATAGATTATCACGCACTGTCAAAACCATATTATAGTTGTGTTTTTTGTT
This sequence comes from Coenonympha glycerion, assembly GCA_963855885.1. Taxonomy (NCBI): domain Eukaryota; kingdom Metazoa; phylum Arthropoda; class Insecta; order Lepidoptera; family Nymphalidae; genus Coenonympha; species Coenonympha glycerion. The sequence goes on from OY979645.1 coordinate 505,384, forward strand.
ACCAGATGTTAATATATTTTATTATTAGATGTTAAGATATTTGTATGAATAAAAATAAATATAAACAATCAATGCAAGATTATCTGCGTTTAATTTAATATTTTATAATTTAACACTTCCTTCGTACACATTCATTCAATATTAAATGTTTTTAAGGGTTTTTGCAAAGTTCATAATAACTATAACATTCACATAAAAAATTAAGCAAATTCGGAGAAGTTATTGTCTAAAAATCGTAAAGACGTCAGCTCAGAAATGAAACAGTTTTTAATTTATTATTCAAGTTTCATTATGTCAAATATTGAAAACTTTTTTAATTCTGGTAATTTATCCTTAAAATGTTATTTATCATAATTTAAAATAACAATGTTGAATGATGTGTAGGTATAAATTATTGCAAGCGACGGCCATATCTTTTGCAATTAATCTTTGACCATACGACCACTCATCGACGTGACGTCAATACTTTTGCAAGCAAGTTCCCGCTTTCCAGACTAGATGGCGTTATCAGGTTTGGAGCACAGTTTTTGTTCAACATTGCGTATCTAGTAGGGATACCTACATAGAAGTCTTTGGGTATAACAAATAAAATTTCTTTCACGTAGTTTAAACTTACAGAAATGTATGAATTGTAGAACTCTACCGCTACGATCTGAAAACAGTTTTGCAGAATTCTTGCTACAGTTACGTTAGTAATATTATATATTCGTTGCTACAGTTAAGACATTTTATTATTTACAGGCATGTATGAATTGTCAAACTCTACCGCTACGACCTGAAAACAGTTTTGCACAATTCTTGCTGCAGTTGTTAAATTCTGACGACCGTAGTGCAGCGTATCGTACGAGGTATCGTATCATATAAAAAGCATTAACCCTTGACACGCCATGTCATCAGTCATTCTTACGCCTTCATTGTTATTGGCTTACGCATAAGATGGCTTTATATGGCAACACAAGTTGACTTCATAATTATATTATCACTGACTCTCTAGTATTATCATTAGGTAAAAGCATGCTACACGATTTAAGAAGTCTGGTACAGCTTGATGACTCAGATAATATTTTGAGATAATCTCTATACATCAGCGTGTTGATACTATTCGACAAACATGTAATTATCAGACCTACCAAACATGTACACAAAAAAATTATTAAAAATTGATCAAGCCATATAGGAAGAGTTTTGTAACAAACTTTGAGAAGCGAAATATATATTGGAGAAGAAAGTCAACAAAGATTTATTTTATAATTACAATTACTGTTCTCACATTTGTTTTTTTTTATTTAATATTCTAAGTGAATTGATGTATTTGTTGAGTTTTGAAAGTATTTCAGACGTTGCACGAAACTACCAATTTATCGTGTTTTTTCTTGAATTTACAGCTTTTTTAACACTTTACGGCGGTAACAGGAGTAAGAATCAAACGCTTGTAAAGGAAATGCTAATGCGCAGAGACAAGGGACCTCGCGCCGCGTGTCTGCAGTCTAGGGTTAAAAGCGATTATTTATAGCACAAGATGAAAAATACATTCGTTACATATTATTTGGGGTTTCTTTCGCGTTTTAAGAAAAAATATTACTTTAGGGTTAAGTCATGTGCTTCTATGTTTAACTTCATGGTCACTAATAATATATTTTTTTATATTATTGATTATAAAATATAATGCATGAGGAAACCTGCATGCCGGATAGTTAAGGTATTAAGGGTGTTTTTTATTCTACCACCCAACTCCTATTTTAATATACCTCCATGGCAACAACAGTAGTGTGAGTAATATGATGATATAATTAAGGATAACAAATTCTATCTATTTTTTAATATCTTTTAATACAAAATTATCTCTTTTCAATGTACGTGAGACGATCTGCATAATATTTTTTTATCTAGTACGCTGTTATCATATCCTATCCTATACCTTTAAACGAGCAATTCTTGTATATATATTTCTATATAATCTGGATCTTGGAAACGGCTCGAACGATTTTCATGAAATTTCTAGCTAGGATTCATTTTTAGAAAATGTCGAATTTACCAAAAAAAAAAAATATGACTACTGCTGCCATCTATTGGCCACCGAGCGAAGCTCGGTTACCCAGATATAATAATAATTTGTTTTATTAACCAGCAGTTGCCGTGACATTGTCCAGGTAGCTGTGGTTTTTAATTTTCAGAAAATTTCAGTTACTAGCTTGTATTTTAAGCTAGAACCGTTAAGCATCAAATGATGAACTAATGTGGCATTACAAGATATACTTAGTATGTAATAGTCTGTTGAAATTTGTCTTTAGGTTCGAGTGAAAAATTTAGATAGATATGAAAGTTTTTAATATATCTATCATTGTTATAGATTAAATATGTGCTTATTCTTGTTGACTTAACATTGCTGATATTTGTTACGTAATATAATAATTATTATCTAACAACATTCAAAAATTAAATTGTTGATAACAATAATATGTATTTTATACCTGCAGTTGATAAACAATCAATACAGTAAGCAGATATAATATTAAGTTCAAAATGTCCGCCTTTGCTGAGGGCAGTTTACCTAAACAATGCAGATCAGTTTTCAGCTCCGCCAAGATTGAAAGCAGATTTAACATATCTCAAACACATAATTAATCACAAGTCAATAAGTAGCCGCACCGAAAATAAAATTGCCAGGGTCCATAGGGCTTTCAGACGTGAAGTACTCTTTCCACAACACTTGAAACTCTTCCCATGTTATACTTTTCTTTCCTTTTGTCATGAACTTAAAGGCTGCTTGGCTATCTTCTTTGAGGAGTCCAAAACACTCGTGGACTGTTGAGAATTCCTCGCTATCTATCACACCATCTCCGCTCGCATCCTCGAGTTTGAAGATAAATTTACAGTATAGGTCCTGCCACTCAAAAGGTGCTTCTGGATTCTTAGCATATTCCTCCCACATAGCCTGCCATTCTTCTATAGAGATTTGTCCATCTTTATTCGAATCAGCTACTTTTTCTAAAGCCTCCCATATATCCTTTAGGACCTTTTCTGTCTCTTTATATTTCGGATCATCTGGTGTCCATCCTCTTAGTTTTGCTATATTCTGTGTAGCTACTTTAAAATCTTCTTTGTCTATACTACCGCTTGAGTTTGTGTCGAAAAATGCGTGAAATAAGTACAGGTATTTCAATTTTCGGAATTCGGAAATCATTTTGCTCGTTTCGCGGCTGTATAATGAGTGTGATACTGCAGTTATTGGTTTGTTGAATATTTCGATACGGTTGGTTTATCATATCATTTTCGATACTTTTATAAAGAATCTAATAAGGATAAAATATGATAACAACAATAATTACTGAATGAACAGAACTGATAAGAGCTAGTAACCAATTATTAATATCAATATTTCCTGTGAAATTTATATTAAAACTTCAAAATGAACTATGAGTTTCAAGATATAAAGATACTCGTAAATCTCAACTTAAAGTTGTGGCTCATACGGAACCATCGTTCCACCAGCCGGTAAAACAGAGCTTTTTGATATTCCAAATCATCGTATCAGAGACAAAATAGGAATTTAAAATCCAATTTAAATCTGCGAGCGCTCGTCCCGGGCGCGTCCCGCGAGTCCCGGCGGGGCGCGCCGCCATTGATGATATTGTTCGGCGCGGGAAATGACGACTTGCGCCGGATTTACTGCCAGAAAACATCGGTAAACGTACAATTATAGAACAAGAGACTACGTATGGAGTACTTAGTACTTATTTTTATGAACTACACTGCTCTAGAACAGGAAAATACTCAACAAAAATGGGTCTACTTTCAGCACTGCAGTTTAGCTATAGCCAATATATAGCTGGTCAAGCGCAAGTTGGAAGGTTTCAGGCACATTAAAGAACATTATGAAAAACTTGTTGTTTGTTATTATTCGAAGATTGCGATTGATTAAAGGTTTTTTTTTGCAAATTAAGGTTAATATCTGGGTGACCGAGCTTTGCAAGGTCGTATTTCTACCTACTCACCAATAGATGGCAGCCGGTGTTATATTTTTTATTGGTAAGTTCGGCATTTTCTAAAAATGAATCCTAGCTAGATCGATTTATCGCCCCCAAAACGCCCTCTATATATATATATATATATATATATTTCATGAAAATCGGTCGAGTCGGTTCCGAGATTCAGATTATATAGAAATATATATATATACAAAAATTACTCGTTTAAAGATATTGGATTACAAAAGTTTTTCATTTTATTTGTTAATGTTATGCGCTTGTTGTCATCGGCTCCTGTTTCTGTGTACTGCGTCAGGGGGTTTCGTCCAATAAATGCTGCATGCTGAAGTTTATTTCTCTTTCCGTTTCCCTGTGATACAATCACAAAATATTTGTGATAGAGAACGTCATATTATTTTCAAAGGATTTCAAAATCTTCGCAGACTGATATTCTGACAACAAAAGAATCCAATATTTTGGTTTTTATCATATCGAAAATGCCCGATACAGCTAAAATAGTCTTCATTTCAAAGCTACGTAACAGAATGTGTAATAACGTTGTCGCGAGATCAATTGCTTTTTCCCATCTCAAAAATTATTTACGCGTCTAAAGAAATTTCCACTCTAAAATGTATTTTACTCTTGATTTACCAATGGTTTTTATTAAAGTTTACTAAAACAGTTCCGTCATTTACTTTTTTTACCGATTTATTCAAAAGATTTTTAAATTAAATAACATGTAGGCACAAATTTATCGTTTAAAAAAATCATAATTCAAAAAACATCTACGTTAATTTCACAAAGCTCTTTGATTTTGGCTGAATTTCTACTCTAAGTACAGTAAATACGTATAGGTAGCTACTTTACTTGATTTAACATCATTACGTATCTTTATCCGGCTCCTTGAGCATGGGATAAAAAGTTCGCGAATTCAGTAATTTCGTAAAGCTCGAGTCTCAAAGCTTTTTCTCAGGCGAGTTAATCACGGGCGATGTTTTCATTAACTAATTGAGTTGGGCCGTCAAGTGTACAAGCACCGTTCGAGCAATGAACAGGGTTGTATGCGAACAATATTTTGTTTTCGCCATTTTTAGGGTTCCATACCAATTTGGTAAAAATGGAACCCTTATGGTGAGACTTTCTCCGTCCGTCCGTCCGTCCGTCTGTCACACTCGATTATTTCAGTAACTATCGAAGCTATCGACTTGAAATTTAGAATAGTTTTAGGTAATAGTGACCCAACGCCATTGCAATCATAAAAATTCGAAAATTATTTTTATTTTTATTTAAAAAGGGGGAAAACCTTGGCATTGAATTTTCAAAATGAAATAACAATATCGAGTGGGGTATCGTATGAAAGGGCGTTATTTGTGTATTCTAAAACCGATTTTTATTTATTTTTATGCCTGATAGTTTTTGATTTATTGAGCAAACTGTTGAAAAAAATACCGTCCCCCCCCCCCCTCCCCCTTATCTCCGAAGTTTATGTATCGAAAAATCTGAAATAATTATAATCAATAGACATAAATGTATATTTTACAGAAAAAATAAAATCAACTTCCTAACTATTATACTTTTTTTGATAATAACAATAAACCACCAAAAACAAAGTTACGTTTGCGGTTCGCCAACAAAAGTACCTACATGTAAATTATACTCGTAAATTCATGAACAAAAGTGATTCTTTCAATGTTTTACTTCTTTTATGGTATGGAACCCTCGGTGCGCGAGTCCGACTCGCACTTGGCCGTTTTTTTTACTCTAAGTACAGTAAATACGTATAGGTAGCTACTTTACTTGATTTAACATCATTACGTATCTTTATCCGGCTCCTTGAGCATGGGATAAAAAGTTCGCGAATTCAGTAATTTCGTAAAGCTCGAGTCTCAAAGCTTTTTCTCAGGCGAGTTAATCACGGGCGATGTTTTCATTAACTAATTGAGTTGGGCCGTCAAGTGTACAAGCACCGTTCGAGCAATGAACAGGGTTGTATGCGAACAATATTTTGTTTTCGCCATTTTTATTGAAGTAAAAAGTTCTTTAGGTGCTTTGGGCGTTTTTGAGATAGGAAAAAACCATTGAACTCCCGACAGCCATGCAGCAGACGTACCCATGTTACCGTAACATTAAAGTGTCGGGTTGTTTGAGTAGGGAAGGACTGAATAATAATAATTCAATAATAATTGAATAATAATTAAATTAATATTGACCGAAATGTAATGTTAAATATAACAGGCCAGATACAGAGGCTGTATTGTGAATAGAGTCAAAGTTAAAATAAAGTTATTTAAATTGAGTGCCTATATAGAATTTGCAAAAATTTTTTTGTTTAATTACTAAATTTTGTATTAAGAACAATTTTTTTCTATGAATGATTCACAAAACATACAATTACAATAGCATCTTGTAAGTCGATTAACTTCTTACTTATAGTTGTAGTTTTTCCCATTTAAAATTCCTTTTATGATACTGTCCTCCTCAATTGGAAAATATTTGTTGCAAACGTAAATTCAAAACTGCCTTTAAAATCTTAGATATAAAAGCATAATATACTACGATAAGTTAAAAGTATGTACGCGACGTAAATACGAAAGATAAATATGTCTTGATAGATCAAGAAATTTTGCGCGAGTTCCCCACCGTAACTTGCTTGTTCTTAAAGAAAAACATCTCAAGAATGCTTTGATTAAAATTGCAACATTTCGCAGGATAATTTCCGCGCTCGGCTCAGCCTTGTGTTGTTCAATAATATATACAACACAGCTACAGGGTTTAATGTTCACAGGGAATAGTACTCATGTATTCGGTATAATTTACTAATTAAAAAAAACCTCAAAATCAGAAACCAGAAACAATACTTTTGAACCTGTAATTTGAAATTAAAAGAGATAGTCCTTCAGTTTGTATAAACGATTACTTAGACAATATTTTTTTACACTCTGTTTAAACTCTGATGATTTCTATACATAGCATCGCGCCGGAACGCTAAATTTTTTGACAGTGCCTCTTTGCTGGAAGGGTGTGAACTAGCCAGGGCCAAAGCTTCCCACCACACCAGACCTGAGTCAATTTAGACATTATATAATTTTTCAAGAGTCTCGAGGTGGAAATCGAACCAGCGACCTCCCACTCTAACTGTGCCAGGGAGGTCATCAAAGAAGTTCTAAGACAAACAGATTGTCATCAAGTGATTTTTAAATAATAAAACCCACAGTACACGAAGTGCCTAATATTTTGGTTTGGTAATGGACTGTTTAGATTTGTGATGTTGCTAGCGAACATTTCCCTTTACTTCCTCAGATACCACAGAATGATGACATGTTACGATGTGAAGTACGTGTATCACACCCGGAGCCGTACCACCATCTCTTAAAGCATAGTAATACTGCAGTATTGTTTTAATATTTTCATACAAATTTGTATGAAAATGTCAAAACAATACTGCAACATGACTGCTATAAGAAATAGATGGTGGAACGGCCCCAAGTGTGAGGTCAAACTTCAATATATTTTTATTTCACATAGGCTTAAAATACAGGCTCTTGTAATAGGTCAATATTATATTTGTCACATTTGTATGTTGACAACTCCAAGTCGACTTAAAACTAAGCTTACGAGGGTTCCAACGCGCCATGCACCGAGAAGAAGCCCTCAACAAACTCAGCCGGGTTTTGTTTTCTGTTATCAACACTTCACAAAGGCTCTTAAATCTAATTGAGTACTAACTAGTATATAATTACAGCAGTTCATTCATCCCCGAGGATTTGATTCATGTAAGTAATCCTTAATACTATAGTAAGCTTTATTAATAAGCTTTCGTTTTACAGCAACTTTGAACTTATTGAGGGATAAGTTTAATATTTCATTAGGGAGTTTGTTGTAAAAGCGTATCCCATTGCCTTTAAATGGTGATATGCGTACCCACGGCAGATACAATGCTTCCCAGAACTTTGAATTCCAATATCAGAGGTCACAACTCTACGCACGTTATCCTGATTTCTGAGGCAGTATGTCCTGCTCGACAGTGCCCTTCAAACTGCATACCTATTGCATTAGGTACTCCTTCAGGGCAGAATATTGATACTGCGGCGGATCCCCGATAGATACTCGGGCGGATTCCGCAAGAAGAGTTCACTACTAAAATATAAAACCGCCTGTATAATTGATTTGGGGTATATGTAGACAGGATGTTTGGCGTAGGGTAATTCAGCTTTATCGCCGTTCATTGGGTTTTATGTTAATTTAGACACATTCCCCGATGCGCTTTTAACGAGTAAACACGCGGAGGACGTTAATTTGTTTAATTTAATCCCGTTTTATTTGTTTACGTTTTAAAAACGGGGTGAGCGGCTGCGGTCGCCAAAGTGGCTTTTAAAATACCTTTTTTTGTTAACAATTTAGGAATTAAATGAATTTCAAAGAAACGCGTTAATAATTTCCACGGTATCACCTAAGCTAAAGCTCTGCTTGTTACAGAATTCAATGCTTATTTAGTTTTCAATAGCTAGACGTGGAGGAGACAAGAGTGTTCGAATTCTGAAAATACAACGCTAGAACGCCTATACTTTTTACTAGCTTAATAACTACAATTCAGTACTTTACATACTAAGGATGCTATTCCTATGAAATATTATTAATTTGTATCAAAATTATCGCGCACGCGCTCGGCCAGTTTAACTGCTTTTTTTTCAGAGCCAACTTGAAAAGTATACATTTCCAAGCAAAGAATCTAACGTGGGGCTATACACATCACGATTTCAAGTAAAACTTGAAGTTAAAGCAAAACAATAAGCGAGTAAGTATCAAGTGGCTCCATCCATCAGCGCATCTGAGCCTTAGAAAGGGGGGGTGGGGGGCCGACAATAAAACTAGCCGGGAACTGGCGCGGAAAAGAAATATCTACGGTCAACTTGCATCGCGGGGCTCTTAAACAACGGCTTTAAAGTGTTGACATTATTAATAGATTTAATCAAAATGACAACAAGCTAGAGTTTCATCTGATGCTAAGTGATACGCCTGCTGTGTCAAATGCGGTACATTCTAGGACTTTCCATTGTAATGACGTAATATAATGCATTACAACGCGCTCTTCATGTTGAAACATGATTTCTCAATTCAAATCTCAAAAAAATTCGGCTATAGTGTCCTTCAAACCGAAAATCAGTAACATTATTACTGCTTCATAGAAGACTCAAACTCAAAATATCTTTATTTCACATAGGCCTAATATACAGGCTCTTGTAAAATGTCAGCATCATATTTGTTACATACGTATGGCGATAACTCCAATACTACCATCAGTAACCATTAAGTTACTGAGGATTTATTACATCACTGTCAGTAATCAGTTTAGTAGCTGTACTCCGTTTCAATAACATTAAACACTAAAACAAGAACAACAATTAAATACTTAAACATTTTGACTTAGGAGTCTCAGGACGTTCCTCACTACTTCAACTCAGTAAACTCACTAGTAAGAGTTTATTAACTTAAGACGAATACAACAGCGGAAACCTCGTAGTTCGTGGCCCACGAGCATCCATAAGAGAGCAAGCAAAGAAAGCGAGCATTATCTCTTGCACTGTTTGCCTCCTCGTAATATATTACCAGACGCCGTCTTGACTTTAACGTTATTTAAAAACTCGATATCGGGCAGTGAAATACTGTAAACAGGAGTTTACGAGTGGCTACTTTTTTATCCAGCCTTGACAGCTAAACGGTTAAGAACTAAAACAAAAATAAATCATCGAGGAAATAAGAATATTGGTAATTAAAAAAGTTTGTGAGGGTCTTGCAACACTCGGTTTAAATGAAGTTCACCCACTTCTCGATAGATGGCTCTGTGTCGAGTTAGCTCACGCTAACGAAATTCTCACAAATCATTCAGCTGATCGCATGCTTGCATTTGTAAGATATTATACAATAAATGTTAATGAATTTAGAATATGGGATGGAAAATTGGAAAATTTCGTTATTTATTGGTTGGCATTGTACTATTTCTGTATCATTTATGATTTCGTGCTCATAAACAGTGCAGATTTTAATCTCTCATTCTCTTCATTATGTGTGTTATTAGTTTAATTTTCGACAGAGACTATTCTGGTATTTTGCAATAGTTAACTTTCAAAATATAAATATTTTATAAATTTTTTCACAGCGTTTCTTTTTGCGAGGCACGGATTTTTGTGTTTGTTTGAGCTGACAAATATTATTTGGATCTATAACCGGCATTATAATTACCAGAAAGGGTAGGAATAAGCTTACCTAGTTAGCTACTTTTCTGTATATATTAGAGGTGTTAGATATTATGTTTCAAAATACGCAGTTCAAATACGTCGGCAGCCACTCGTTGCATTAAGCGCTGAGCCAATTTCGCTACATGTGTCCCAATATTAGCTCATACGCTTTCAAGCGCTGTCTTAGCGCTGCATTTAAATGTATGTTTATTTTATAATACATACATATATTTACATACCATGACATGTATATCGGAGATTCGTCATTCCCTCCTGTTTGCGCTTTACGCTAGCATTCCGGTTTATGCTAGGCCTATCGCGTCGACGGCCTGCACGCCCCTCTCCCGCGAGCGGTTTGCGGCCAGCGCCCGCGCGCGCCCCGGCCGCGTTGGCTCGCCCCAGTCCGGTGCAAAATCCCGACGGAGTCGGTCGGTGTGTGTGCCGCGTTCGCCCGCGTAAAGTCGCCCGCCACGCCGCATCGCGCTGTCTTATTATTTGTGAGGAGCTATTTATCGCGTACCATTTTGTTCCGCGTCGCCCGCGTGTTGTTTGCCGGCCACGCCGCCACTCCGAGTCCGTTTCTACAAGCCGACTGGAAAAATCCGCGTTGCCCGCGTGAAATTTGCCGGCCACGCCCGTGTCGTTTAGTTTACGAGCCCCGATTTATTGAGTTCCTTAGTTTGCCGTGTTGGCCGCCGCGTCCTTCTAACGCTGCGGCCCATTTTACTATCAGGAACACTGTTTTTTGTGCTCACGTGCCACCTGGACACCTCGCCGCCGCGGACTCACTTCGCTACCCGCGATTTCGTACCGCCGCCGCGAAAGATCCCTCAAGAAAGGGAGAGTGTGTTCCTATTTGCATTTAACACCGCAGACACCACACACTACATTCATCCTACACGAACACACTCCCCGGATTCCACGTGCTGGCTGTCTCCATGCGCCGGTAAGTACCTAGTAGTAAGTCACTCTGTGCCGCGGGATTAAACCCAGTGCAAATCGCCCTATAAAATTTTTTGGCGGGCCTTTTTCGACCCGCCACCGCCGCTGCCTGTGGGAATCCGCTGGCCTGCTCTGATGGGCCCGGCAGTAGCCCGCTGATTCATCGTGCACAGGCGCGGTGCGTAATCATTATTGGTAGCAACGAGCGCGGTTTGTCTACACCTCGCTTTGCGTTTTGCGCTGGTTTTGCCCGCCGCGCCGTTCATTTTCTGCGCCGCTGGCATAAATCCCGCTTTCCGCCACGCGCCGCGTCGTTCGCCGCGCTGTTAGCGGAAATTCCGCAATCGCCGCCAGTTCCGCTGCGTTAACGCCGCGTTTCGGCCGCGTTCCGCTTATTATAATTATAAGTTTAATCTTTATTTTAAGTTTTGCTTGCGTGCCGGTACCGCCCGCTCGCCGTAATTTAACACGCGTATCTACTACGGTCGCGCCGCTTTGTTCATTGCGACTACGGTACGACCACGACCGCGATACGACTTGTTTACTATTGCTTTAATTTTATTATTGCTTGCACTCGCGCCGCCCGCCGACTTGCCGGCCGCCTTTTCAATTTATTGTTGCTTTATTTTTGCTTTTGTTTACATTTAATTTGTTAGAATGTCCGCGAACATAAAAAAGCTAGCTGTACAGATACAGTCTGAGCTTCGCTGGGCGACGTCCGCCGCGGGTTTGATAGGCCGCGAAGATAGAACCGCCGCCCTATTACACCGAGCGGACCAGGTGCGGACTCGGCAGGCCTCCGTGGAGCAGGCCTTTCAAGACCTGCTCACCCTCGGTCCCGAACAGGAGGTACTGAGGACGGCTCAGGCCGATTACGACCAGTTCTTCGAACTGATGGACTCGGTGGTGGAGGCCGCCCATGGGATCCGGACCGCCGCTGATGAAAGGCGTCGAAGTGGCGCTTTTCGAGACTCCCCAGCCGACCGCCCACACAGCCGGCATTACTCGGGAAACTGCCCACGATCGAGCTGCCCAAATTCGGTGGGCAGCTTCAAGAGTGGATGGGCTTCCTGGCGTTATTTGACAGTCTGGTCCACGCCAGGAAGGACCTGTCCCCCACCCAGAAGCTGACATACTTACTGTCCTCGCTACAGGGCGAGGCCCTGGATTTGGTGCGGCACCTCGACCTCTCGGAGGAGAGCTACACCACGGCCCGGGAATTGCTGGCCAGGCGCTACGAAAATGTGCGCCGGTTGGCCGACGCACATGTAGCCCAGCTACTCGCCTTGCCCGCCGTCACCGGGGTGGCCGGCCTCAGAGAGGCCTTGCTAAACCCTTGCATTGTCGCCACCAATGCTCTCCGTCGATTGGATCTCCCCGTCGACCAGTGGTCCTTCTTGTTGTTGCACATAGTGCTCTCCCGCCTGCCGTCGGAGCTTAAGCTCCGCTTCGAGCAGCGCTTCGGAGGGGACGGTGCAACCTACCTGCCCCCTTTCTCCGACCTCCTGAAGTTTTTGGAGCAGGAGTGCCTCCAGGCCGATAACTCTGGAGTTACCGGCCCTCGAGTGGCCCCTGGGAGGTCCGAGCATGCCCGAGGGGGTGGGGCAAGGACTGGCCCTTCGACGGGGACCGGCCCCAACCGGCGAGGCCGTGAAGCCGACGCCAGAGAAGGTCGCCGGGTGTCACAGTACAGCGGGGCCGTGGCAACGAAGCTCCCCCCTGTGCCTATTGTCGGCACCCCGGCCACCAGGTCTCCTCGTGTCCGCACTTCCTGGCCAAACCGGTTGCGGCCCGGAGAGAATACGTGTCGACACGCCAGTGGTGTTTCTCGTGCCTGGGCCAGCATCTCGTAAGAGACTGCCCGCGCCAGCGGCCCTGCCCACATTGCGGCGGTGCCCATTCGGCCATCTTGTGCGCTAACCGGAGTGGTTCCGGTCGCCGGGACGTTGGGTCGCGCACCCCCCCATGGGCGGGGGCGCTCGATCGCGCACCCCCCCATGGGCGGGGGCGCTAGTCCTGGCCACCCGGCCAGTCCCGTTAGGCGTTCTCCGGTGGACCACCGACCTCTTAGTGGAGGTAGGGGTTCCGCCCCCCGGAGGAGGGCTTCACCCCCCGCGTCACGGTCACATCCCCCTCGCGTCATTACGACGGGGATATCGCGGCTGCCCCATTGAGCGTCGTCCCGCGTCGGTTCTCGCCGCCACTACACGAGTGGCCGCGACTGGAGCGCCATCCACCCACCATAGGTCGAGGCAATCCCTACCGGGTGCCGGACGCTAGCCGCATGGTGCGGCCCCGGATGGGGGCATGGTCTCCGTACGGCATGTTCGTCACCTCTCCGTACGGAATGCCCTCCACCTCTCTAGCGCCGCCCCAGCCGGAGCACCCCCGTCAGTGGGATCCCGCTGGTGAACCCTCGCCGCGCTAGGTATCCGCCACCCTAGCTCCCACCGTGGCCACCTCCCCTGAGACTCTGAACCTACAGCAGACAGTATGTCAGACCATACTTTTGCCGACGGCCTCAGTGAAGGTGTATAACCCTAATGGTGAATCTGTGACCGTTCGTTGCCTTTTGGACCTGGGTAGCCAACGCTCCATAGCTTCGTCTTACTTGGTGGGAAGGCTAGGGCTCCCTTGGAGACCGCGCGAGTGTCGTGTCATCGGTGTCGGTGGCGCCACGCCCGCATCGCACAAGGGAGAGGCTGAGTTAATGTTTAGTCCTATTCGTGGAAACCTGCGGGTTTTGATTATGGTGACCGTCATGGATAATATTTTAGGTCCCCTTCCGCAAGTTCGGGTAACCGACGCCGCAGTGCGCTGTACGTCAGGTTTAGCCCCTGCTGACCCCCACTGGTCCGAACCCGGTCCTATGGACCTTCTTTTGGGTTCCGACGTGCTGGGTCTTATTATAACTGGGGGAGCTAGGGCCCTGCAGACCAATGGCCTTTGCGCTTTGCCCACTATTTTTGGCCATAGCTTCTTCGGTCCGGTTTTATGGTCTAGCCCCTCCCCGGAGCCTGACCCCATCCAGGTCGCAGGCTTGTCGCTGACCGAGGTTGTCCAGCGATTTTGGGAGGTTGAAGAGCCGCCTCAGGCCGCTCGGGTTAGCCCTCTTGAACAGGAGTGTGAGTCCTTTTATAGGAACAACACGGGGCGCCGTACGGACGGACGCTTTGTAACCCGTTTGCCACTCCTGGCGGCACGACCCCCCCTGGGACAATCACGGGCCCTCGCTGAGAAGAGGCTCCTATCAATGGAACGGCGCATGAAACGGGACCCGGTCTTCCGTAGCAAGTATGTGGCCTTCATGCGGGAATATGAAGACCTTGGTCACATGTCGCCGTCCAACTTTGATTGGCGTTCGAACGAGCATTACTTCCTTTGCCACCACGCCGTTTTGAAAAACCCGAATGGGAAAATCCGTGTGGTTTTTGATGGCTCTGTTCCAACGTCCAACGGAGTGTCTCTCAACCAGTGCCTACACTCCGGTCCCAAGTTGATCAAGGATATCTCCGACATCCTCACGACGTTTCGGCAGCACCAGGTGGTCTTTGTGGCCGACATCCGCATGATGTTCCGCCAAACCGTGGTGCATCGTGATGATCGGAGGTACCAGCTGATATTATGGCGCGAGAGTCCGAGTGACCCCATACGAGTGTTCGAGCTGAATACGACCACCTATGGCCTTCGGTCCAGCCCCTACATTGCCATCCGGTCATTACTGGAGTTGGCCGACCGGGAACGACTGAAGTATCCTCGCGCCTCAGCCATTTTGGAGTCGTCAGTCTATATGGACGACATTTGTACGGGAGCTTCCAGTGTTGAGGAAGCCTTGATTTTGCGGGATGAGTTGATTGCCATCCTGAAGTCGGGTGGATACGAGCTGAGTAAATGGCTCTCGAGCTCCCCGCTTGTCTTAAGGGACTTGCCGGGAGAAGATCAGCAGGATCCACACATTTTCGAAAATCCCGAAAATCCTAATTTGCTGACAGTCTTGGGTATACAATACCAGCCCGTGCAGGACATTTTTACTTACCGGGTTAAACTGGATCCCCCCCTAAGACTTGGACCAAACGTACGGTCTTGTCCACGGTGGCACGTACCTTTGATCCAAATGGGTGGATCACCCCCGTAATATTTTTGGCCAAATGCTTCCTGCAGAAGCTCTGGTTGGCTGAAGTCAGCTGGGACGAGCCCCTTCAAGGGAGGTTATTACAGGAGTGGCTCTCCCTTGTGGCCTCACTTCCGAATGTTAATCGGATTTCGATGCCTCGTTGCTTCCTACCGCCCGGAAGGTGCCACGCCAGTCTCCACGGCTTTTGTGATGCGTCCGAAAAGGGGTACGCAGCCGTGGTCTATTTGCGAACTGTCAGTGACACCGGCGAGGTCGCAACCCACCTTGTCTTGGCGAAAAGTAAAGTGGCCCCAATTCGGTCACGTTTGACGATACCCAAATTGGAGTTGTCTGGAGCCGCTCTTTTGGTGCGCCTTCTCAACCATGTGCGTACGTCCCTCCTATCGATTGTTGACCTGACGGACGTGTACGCCTGGTCGGACAGCGAAATTGTCCTTTGTTGGTTGCGAGCCGCTCCCCACAACTTGGAAGTCTTTGTTGCCAACCGGGTTTCCCAAATCCAGAATTCGGAAACCCCGTTGACCTGGAGACATGTGCCAGGGGACCTGAACCCTGCAGATTGTGCTTCCCGCGGATGTGAAGCTTCCGACCTTGTCAACCACTCTCTTTGGTGGGGCCCTGACTGGCTGACTCGGAATGAGTCCGCCTGGCCTCAGAGTAGGTTCTCCGAGCCCGATGTGTTACCTGGCTTGCGAGTCGGAGTTGTGGAAGATAAGCCAGCCAATTCGCTGAGCTATCTTCAGGAACGCTACAGTTCCCTTGATAAATTGATTGGGGTGACGGCTTGGATTCAGCGCTTCACCCACAACGCTCGGAACCCACGCGACAAAATGTCGAACCCGGTCTTGTCGCCCCTGGAGAGACAGGAGGCCCGGACCTTTTGGATACGTTTGGTTCAACTGGAGCATTTTGAGTCCGCTATTGAGACACTGAAGCGAGGTTTACCTTTGAAGGGCTCGCTCGCCCGCTTAAACCTCTTCCTGGATGACACCGGATTGATACGCGTTGGTGGACGCCTCCGGAATTCTGACTTACCCTATGGGGCACGTCATCCCCTGCTGCTTCCGAACAATAGCGCTTTTGTAAAATTGTTGGTGACGCATTACCACGTCAAAAATGCCCACGCTGGCTGCAACGCCCTTTCGGCCATATTGCAGCGCGAATTTTGGATTTTATCGGGACGACGCTCCATCCGAAGCGTCATTTTTAAGTGCATTCCGTGCTACCGCCTGAAGGCCAGCACCATGCAGCCCATTATGGGGGACCTCCCCACCGACCGTGTCGTGGCCTCGCGCCCTTTTTCGGCGGTCGGGACGGATTTTGCGGGGCCGTTCTTCGTCAAGAGCTCCAGCCTCCGCAATGCTCGTTCCCTCAAGGCCTACCTTTGCGTTTTTGTTTGCCTGGCTACCAAGGCCGTACACTTAGAACTGGTGAGTGCCCTCAGCACCGAAGCCTTTGTAGCCACGCTAGGCCGCTTCGTTTCACGCCGAGGTTATCCGCACCTGATCCGATCGGATTGTGGGACCAACTATAAGGGTGCCGATAGATATTTGAAGGAAGTCGTCCAATTTTTGAATGAAAATAAGATAGGCCTCGGCACGGCAATGTCCAAGATGGGGATAACTTGGACCTTTGACCCGCCAGCTTGTCCCCACTGGGGCGGGATCTTTGAAGCCGTCGTCAAGGTCTCAAAGACGCATCTCCGACGCGTGATAGGTGAAACCATTTTGACTTTTGAAGAGCTCGCTACCGTTTTTTGTAAGATTGAGGCTGTCCTCAATTCTCGGCCACTCTGCCCCTTATCGTCCGATCCCAATGACCTGGAAGTTTTAACCCCCGGTCATTTCCTAATTGGTGAACCCCTTAACGCCCTGCCCGAGTACCCCTTCAGGGACGTGAAGGTCTCACGGTTGTCTCGTTTCGAATTGCTACAGCAGATGACCCAAAATTTCTGGCATCGTTGGTATTTAGAATATTTGCATCTCTTGCAGCAGCGCGTTAAGTGGTCCGACAGGACCGACCCACCTAAGGTTGGTGATCTTGTCCTAGTTAAGGAGTCTAATTTGTTGCCTTTGTGCTGGCGTCGTGGACGCATTCTTAAATTGATATATGGATCCGATGGGGTTCCCAGAGTTGCCGAGGTAATGGTCGGAGATTCGGTTTTGCAGCGAGCCGTCTCTTCCTTATCCCGCTTGCCCATTGGTTAGTGGACCCCAAATCCTTGGGTCCACTGGCGGGGGTGTTTGCGCTTTACGCTAGCATTCCGGTTTATGCTAGGCCTATCGCGTCGACGGCCTGCACGCCCCTCTCCCGCGAGCGGTTTGCGGCCAGCGCCCGCGCGCGCCCCGGCCGCGTTGGCTCGCCCCAGTCCGGTGCAAAATCCCGACGGAGTCGGTCGGTGTGTGTGCCGCGTTCGCCCGCGTAAAGTCGCCCGCCACGCCGCATCGCGCTGTCTTATTATTTGTGAGGAGCTATTTATCGCGTACCATTTTGTTCCGCGTCGCCCGCGTGTTGTTTGCCGGCCACGCCGCCACTCCGAGTCCGTTTCTACAAGCCGACTGGAAAAATCCGCGTTGCCCGCGTGAAATTTGCCGGCCACGCCCGTGTCGTTTAGTTTACGAGCCCCGATTTATTGAGTTCCTTAGTTTGCCGTGTTGGCCGCCGCGTCCTTCTAACGCTGCGGCCCATTTTACTATCAGGAACACTGTTTTTTGTGCTCACGTGCCACCTGGACACCTCGCCGCCGCGGACTCACTTCGCTACCCGCGATTTCGTACCGCCGCCGCGAAAGATCCCTCAAGAAAGGGAGAGTGTGTTCCTATTTGCATTTAACACCGCAGACACCACACACTACATTCATCCTACACGAACACACTCCCCGGATTCCACGTGCTGGCTGTCTCCATGCGCCGGTAAGTACCTAGTAGTAAGTCACTCTGTGCCGCGGGATTAAACCCAGTGCAAATCGCCCTATAAAATTTTTTGGCGGGCCTTTTTCGACCCGCCACCGCCGCTGCCTGTGGGAATCCGCTGGCCTGCTCTGATGGGCCCGGCAGTAGCCCGCTGATTCATCGTGCACAGGCGCGGTGCGTAATCACCTCCTTTAAGACAGGGCTTATTATGAAGTATTTCATTCATAGATTGGACTAAACATCAATTTCAAACTTAATTTCAGGGAGGCATTACAGGCCTAGAAAAGTTTGTAAATATTTGATTTACATTATGGCGGGTCCCGCAATATCCTATTTATCCATGGTTTGCCCAACTAGAGATATTTGGCATACCTATAGATATTTCAATCCACGATGACGCGTCCGACTCTGTCAAACTCCATACGAATCGAATGCATCGTAAACGATTTTGATAGAGTGGGGCGCGTCTGTATGAGCATTGAAATATCTATAACTCATTTAGGCCCGGTTGCTTGACTTGACTTTAACCGAAACGTTATAGTTAAATATGGCGGACTGACCCTTATTTCGAAAGTGATAAAGAGTCAGGTCGCCATATTTTACTAAATATGGCGGCCTGACTATAGTTAAATATGGCGGACTGACCCTTATTTCGAAAGTGATAAGAGTCAGGCCGCCATATTTAACTATAACGTTTCGGTTAAAGTCAAGTCAAGCAACTGAGCCTTAGAGTCACATTGATATATTACTCTTTAATAAGGCAAATAAAAGCTATAAATAGTTTATTGGGAACATCGATATAAATGTTACTGGGAACGTCAATAATTTATAATATTTAGAAAAAAATTCAAGTTATATTTTTTATTTAAACTTACAAAATGAAAGAAATTTGACGACCGAATGACGTAGCGGTAGCGAACCTGCTTCTGCGTCGGAGGTCGTGGGTTCGATTCCCACTACTGGAAAATGTTTGTGTGATGAACATGAATGTTTTCCAGTGTCTGGGTGTTTTTCAATATATTATATTCATGTACACAAATGTAAGTATATTTATCTACGCTCATTGCTTAAAGTTCGAATTATGAAATCAAAATGTGTCACATATTGACCTACTTTATTCACAGACTTCTATAATTATTAAAAAGTTATTCATTATAATATCGCTGTACTATGGAAATATCTCTAGATAGTTGAATAATTTCTATTACGATACTCGGCTCTGGGTTCCTGTATTTTTGTGTCGTCATCACAGACCAGGGAATAACTTTCTTTTCTCTGTGGTCGTCATAGCCAAAAGAGAGTGTAGAGCCAATCCTCAATTTTTTTTTTTTTTTTTTTAATATATGGAGTCCACAGACAACATTTTTATAATCATGGAATGGGTCATAATCGACCATAGACAACAATTAATTCACGGAAACAATAATTTTTCCCTGCCTTATATGACTGATTATAAAGTGTTTTCATACAGAATATTGAAAAGAATTATATATCATTTTTGATTATTTAATTATCCACTAAAAATATACTTTATCTGACTTACTTTTATTAAAATGTTACAATAAAACTTATTATTAGCTTATTCTAATTACTATACAAATCTTGCCCGCGTGGAATGGTGCCAAGAATACTGGCTGCATTTCCGCGTTGAACAGCTAGGCTGATACGTTGCGCAAAAAATGAGCCAGCCCTTCTGTCACCAAGTATCAATAACATTATCTGACTTTTATAAATATTTTTCTACTCTTTTTTGTTTCATGACTTTTTCAACAGACTATAATACGCAGTTTACAAGTGAATTTTGGCGCCATAGGTATCTAACTTTTAACATTTCAATGTGTTATTTTTGCTACTTAGTCAAATCTTAGCGCGGAAAATCGTCTAGCAGTGAAACCTACTAAAGAAAATTTAACTCCACCTGACATTTTAGTAATTGCAACAAAAATGACCCAGAATCTTTTACCAACAAAGTGAAGGATTTACGACAAACGTTAGCAAGATTTTATGGTTTGGATTTATGATAATTTGGGCGTAGATAAAGTAGTGTATGAAACTCTACATAGTTAATTAGGTATTAAAACACTCGTATGATACTATTAAAAAACTCGCCTGCGGCTCGTTTTTTAAACTCACACTCATGTTTTAATACCCCCCATTATGCATCCGTTTCATAAACTACTATTATCAGTTATCTAGTACCCATAATACAAGCTATCGCTTACTTTGGGGCAAGATAGCAATGTGTATAAGGTCCTGATATATTTATATTTTAAAAAATCCAAAAACAAAAGATTTTCACGGCTTAAAACTAAGTCAAAGTAAGTTCCAACGTATGGTACGTAATAAGAGGAATCCATTCAAGAATCCCAATTTACTACACACGGTATTTTTTTACTCACACGTCTGACTGACATTGCAGATAGGTACCACCACAGTTTGAGACTTGAGTTATTACACCAAGAAGCTGTAATGTCATGGTACGAGTATTACTGTATTCACACTTAGTAAAAGTCAAGTGCTGACTGCATTTAGAACCTATCGCCAGAATATGGGTTCGAACTTCTAACAACTAGGTTATCTTCGCTGCTTGTTACGATAATAATGGAAGGTGTACAAATTAAAATTCCACCGCAAGCCAAGGTGTCCGTGCGCCCTCTCCACTAAATGGTTCAACGGATTAGCGTCACGTCCGGCACATAATTTGCACCCGTTGCGTCCGGTTCCGGCGTAAATAAAAGCGGACACGTGCCGGACTGAGAATATTAATAATTCCAATACAAATAAAAGATTATTATCATCAAAACTGGTCGTAGGACTCTTCTTGTGGAGTTTGTCCGGGTAGGTACCACCGCGGTGTAAAGAAGATAATAATATAGGTAGATACCTAACTGGCTTGGTTTACATTTTAGTTTGAACATCTTAAGTGAGAAATATATAAGTGTGTAGTCAAAACTATGGTTCCAATGGTTCTAATCACAGATTTCTAATTTAGTCTGCAATGAGAAGAGCCCATGAACAATTCTGGCTATTCCTTTTGATATTTACCATCTCATAAAATCACTTATTATTAAACCGTTTTGCTTTTGTAGCATCGGGCAGTTTTCTAAAAGAGTTTTCAGTAGCTACACCGTGTAACCTTATTTTTGTGTCTTTTATGTTGGTTAAAATAAAACGGATCATACGAAAACTAGTTACCTACAAAAATATCTACGTAGTTACTCCAAAGTTGTGAAGACTTTTGAAGTCTGGAGAGCTATTCACAACTTCTTCAAGAGGGAGTCAGTGTGTTTTTTTGCGATTTAATTAAGTTTCGAAGGATACGTTTATTGATGGGCGAGAGGTTGCTGAGATACGGCCATGAATAAAATGCCGCAAGTTTCCACGGCTTGGCGCTTGGTAATGAAAAAACTTGGCATTCTGTATTTACCGCTCCACTAGTCGCTAGACTACTTGGCGGGTTCCTTGAAATATTTCATTGGTGATTTGATGTTGAAACTAAACAAGATGATAGCGATTCAGTTTTACTCCCTAATGCTGGTTCCCAATATCCATCTATCTTCCATTTGCCCCACCAGAGTAGTCAATGTAACATAAGCTTCATACAAGTTATGTCAAAATATCTCGAGTAAGGCAAACTATGGAAAGATTGAATATTGGGAACCACCATAAATTTAAATTTAAAAATAGAACTTTCTCGGTAAATTCTGTTATAAGCGCTATTTCCCTTTCCACAGATATAGTTATAAAGCAGATTTTTAGACGCTCTAGAGACTCTGAAATTTCTAAAATATACTTATTTCACTTATATTAATTTAGCGCTAATCTTTTCTGTAGGAGAACATTTTCTTAATTTATAGATTAGTGTGATTTAATTTTTAATAAGTACAGCATTTTAAGCTTTACCCTTAAAATGCGTACTTGAAAGGTACCTTTTTCACCATCAGGTAAATACGAAGAACATCCGATTGAATATAAAATGCAAATTTTTCCACTGTGAGAGGCAGATGCGAAATGCTAATTCCGCGGCAGAACGATATGAATGGCGAACGTTCAGGAGGTACGAGGCAACGTAAGGACCCTCCACGAGTCCTTTTGAGTCAGCCCGGCTGCCGCGTCTTAGAATATGCAGATGCGGCTGAATGAGATGCCATTTTATAATCTCAATACATATACAATATGACTAGGTGCTTCAATGGATTCGGGAATAGACTTTGATACAAAAGGTTGTTTATAAAAGCTCTTTACAGATGTTTCGATGCTCGTTACAGATGGTGCGACGCCTTGGGTTCGGTTCCCGGCACGGGCCAATTTGGACATTTTTAAATTAGGTAGGACGTATATGGCTAAGTTCATGGTCTGGTCTTTAACCACTTTGCCGTCAAAGACGTACGGACAAGCGATTTAGGTGCGATGCTAAGTAGCAAAGTCTATTTTGTCTTTATCCGTCATCAGAAATAAGATTCTGAAGAAAAAGACAAAAACGAGTTAAACTATTTGAATAGTTTATTTTACACCTTTATAATGAAATCCAAAGCTTGCTCACTTAACTTAGGACAACGAGCAAGCTTTGATCTCTTACCTGTAGATGTGATACGTTATCTTTGCTCTCATACTAGAATTAAGAGATAGATCGTAGAAAATAAGTAGTAAGTACTTATAATCAGAGTATCTGAGGGCCAAAATTCAAAGTTTGAAAACGTTATAATAATAAAGAAGTGATACAAAAATATTAATGCGGTGTCCACTTAGTTGCGAATTTGAATGCACACAAAAGAGTTTAAAGTTTCCGACCAGACCGCCGCGTCGCCGGAATATTACTACATTGTGTGTTCCATCTTTACACGCGTGCTTTTCACTAGGGTTGACAGTGACTAAAACCGCAAACATAATATCCAGTTTCATTTAATATATTAATATGTATAATAGTAGTATTGATAAAAAATAAATCCCATAATATTGTAGACGTGTGTTGCAAAGAGCAATAGGTATTTACGAAGATTACTTGCTGGTTTCTCTAAAATCCTTTTAGCTTTTAGGGTAGATTTTGTTGTACAATGCCGAACCAAATTGTTATATCAAACAGGGCAAAATTAAATAAAAACTAGTAAGTTTGTGTGTCATAAGCGGCCGTCAGGCCTACTCATATGTCAGAAACATTAATACGAGTACGTCCACAACTATTAAATATTATATCATAGCAAACGTCACGTCGCCCTGAGGATTGGATGGAAGACAACCCGTAATTCATAATATTTGTTTGTATGATATAAGAATGTGTATTATCATAATAGACGTGTATCAAGTTTATTTCATTTAACGACAAACAAAAAACATCGTAAAGAAATACAGGTTGTATAGATCTCAAACGTGTGAAAAACTTACCAAATCTGTGTGGTTGGCTTTTGCCACTATCCTCTTATTTTAGTAAAATACTCGTAGGAAAATCCGTGCAAGAGAGATAATATCTGGTCTGGTTTGTTAAAAAAAAATAAGTACAAAACGAGTACGGCTTTACATCACCTTTACCACGTCGTACGCTATAGTCATGGCCCTTAAATTAAAACACTACACAATAACAACATCGTGCTGGGAACTACCCGGACGGACTCCGCAAAAAACCAAACCAACCTTAAAAACTTGAAATAATATCATGCTGTCTACTAGACAGCCCTAAAGAATACATGCAAATCCGTTCCGAATCGCATCTCCATGTGAATGGCGGAGTTTTCCACGTTTTCTAACCGCGGGCCTGAAACGGCCCGGCTATACAAAACGCGTTTTAGACTAGACTGTATAAACTCCTGGATTTATGCCTAGATTCCGGCATGCTCGCTTTTACAATGCAGGGACTCTAGAATCAGATTCGGGTAGGTAGGCTATCAAAATAAGGGTAAGGTAGAGTTTATAAGGAGATGTTAACTTTCTTTCAATCTTTTACAAATTCCTATCCACCTGAAGGTAAGTGATGATGCAGCCGAAGATGTCGGGACAAAACGTGCAATAAAGAAAATATTAGAAGAATTGTGTGTGGTATTTCATGTGGCCTGTGTTCTTGCATATTTGACCATACAGATTCTTTTCAAGCATCAGATTATATAAAATAAAAAACCGGCCAAGTGCGAGTCGGACTCGCGCACCGAGGGTTCCATACCATAAAAGAAGTAAAACATTGAAAGAATCACTTTTGTTCATGAATTTACGAGTATAATTTACATGTAGGTACTTTTGTTGGCAAACCGCAAACGTAACTTTGTTTTTGTCGGATTATTGTTATTATCAAAAAAAGTATATTAGTCAGCGAGTTGATTTTATTTTTCCTGTAAAATATACGTTAACTTCTATTGATCATAATTATTTCAGATTTTTCGATTGGTAAACTTCGGGGATAAGGGGGGGGGGGGAACGGTATTTTTTTCGACAGTTTGCCCAATAAATCAAAAAATATCAGGCATAAAAATAAATAAAAATCGGTTTTAGAATACACAAGTAACGCCCTTTCATATGATACCCCACTCAATATTGTTATCTCATTTTGAAAATTCGAAGTCCCGGTTTTCCCCCCTTTTTAAATATAAATAAAAACAATTTTCAATATTTTATGAGTGCAATGGCGTTGGGTACCTATTACCTAAAACGATTCCAAATTTCAAGTCGATAGCTTTGATAGTTACTGAAATAATCGAGTGTGACAGACGGACGGATGGACGGAGAAAGTCTCACCATAAGGGTTCCATTTTTACCAAATTGGTATGGAACCCTAAAAATGAACCTGTCCTGGTTATTATGGGTTTTTGGTAAATAACGCAAGTTTCCATTCAATATAAATTAAAGTGGTTAAATGAAGTGAAAGCTGTGAAGATCATTGCAAAATACAATCTGCTCAAAGAAACTACCAACGGGATTGGAAAATGAAATTCACTTTCCAGGGCGAACGCTTCGAATTTGGGGTCGTGTTTTAAATGTATTCGGTCAATTTGAGATAACGGTATTCGGCAAATGAATTCGGGCGAGCGGTTCAATTTGTACCGTTATTAATATTCGGCGTACAAACACGTGCTAGACATAATTTGGTGTCGGTCATCCCTTTAGGTTAAACACCGATCAAACAGATATTTACATTTGTGTAAACGTGCTTTCAAATTTACATAATAACTAGCTGACCTGGCAAACGTTGTTTTTCCCTTAAGGATATAAAAAAAATAGATAAATTGAGATTTAAGCTATCCTATCTTTTAAGTTAGAGCAAACTGCACCCTGTGTGCGAATTTTATTAAAATCGGTTAAGTGGTTTAGGAGTCCATTGAGGACAAACATTGTGACACGAGATTTATATATAGTCATCCCTTTAGGTTAAACACCGATCAAACAGATATTTACATTTGTGTAAACGTACTTTCAAATTTACATAATAACTAGCTGACCTGGCAAACGTTGTTTTTCCCTTAAGGATATAAAAAAAATAGATAAATTGAGATTTAAGCTATCCTATCTTTTAAGTTAGAGCAAACTGCACCCTGTGTGCGAATTTTATTAAAATCGGTTAAGTGGTTTAGGAGTCCATTGAGGACAAACATTGTGACACGAGATTTATATATAGTCATCCCTTTAGGTTAAACACCGATCAAACAGATATTTACATTTGTGTAAACGTGCTTTCAAATTTACATAATAACTAGCTGACCTGGCAAACGTTGTTTTGCCCTTAAGGATATAAAAAAAAAAATAGATAAATTGAGATTTAAGCTATCCTATCTTTTAAGTTAGAGCAAACTGCACCCTGTGTGCGAATTTTATTAAAATCGGTTAAGTGGTTTAGGAGTCCATTGAGGACAAACATTGTGACACGAGATTTATATATATTAAGAAGAAAGATATGTAAAAAGAAACTGACAGATTGGTGCGAGCACCAAACCACTAGACTTAGAAACTCTAAAGGCACACAGGTTCTTTATGATATTTAGGGGTTGGTTCACAAAGAAAGGACAAAACTCACCATCTACTAGGGTGAAACGGAGATGCAAAGTATGTATAGAGAAATACTCATTCACGCCGCAACTACTGAACCGATTTCGCTGAAATTTGGAAAAACAGTTTGTATCCTGGATTAACACATAAGCTATCTTTTCTATTCCGCAAAAATCCATAGTGTTGCTCTATAGTCCATACTATACTTTAAATCTCGTTCTCGTCCATATAGAGAAAATAAATGTATGTAAGTCCTCAGCATACTGATTTCGCGCAGGTATTTGTGGAAAGTAAATTACATTTTGGCATACAACGAAGCACCGACTTCGCAATCTGTGGTAGGTGCGATATACTACGGAATTGTGAAATTATTTTCAATTTCGTTCGGAGAAAAGAAGCCGGTTGAGTAAAAATTGTGTCTAAGTACATCGATTTGTATAGGTAGGTACTTAGGTACCCATTTTCATTTAAATAACATCTCTACACAAATATGTTAAAGAAATAGCATATTAATACTTGTTCATGTTCGTATAATATTGATAACTCAATTTTTTACTAAACACGTGACGATATTTTTAATAAGGGAGTGCCGATATAAGCGAAAACTCAAACATGGGTGTCGCTAACGGTCGCGAGTTCAATGTTTTTTCCCATTTCAAAAATTCCGAACGCTCCTAAAGAATGATAATGATGACCTCCGTGGTTGAGTGGTTAGCGTGCCGGTTTTCAAGGCGCCGCCA
The DNA here is from genome assembly GCA_963855885.1 of Coenonympha glycerion. Taxonomy (NCBI): domain Eukaryota; kingdom Metazoa; phylum Arthropoda; class Insecta; order Lepidoptera; family Nymphalidae; genus Coenonympha; species Coenonympha glycerion. The sequence continues at coordinate 532,282 of OY979645.1, forward strand.
TCTCTGAGGTTCCGGGTTCGATCCCCGGTCGGGGCAATGTAGTAAAATAAGTTTTCTACATTGTCTCAGGTCTGGGTGTTGTGGTACCTTCGTTGCTTCTGATTTCCATAACACAAGTGCATAAGCTAACTATGGGATCGGAGCAATGTATGTGATGTTGTCCTCTATTTATTTATATTTATATAAAAAAGAAGTTTTACTTCATAAAAAGGTTCAATAGACGAAAAATATAAGTCGCATTTATTCTGTTTAAAAACGCTAAAATACGTATGCAAGTTAAAAATAAAAAGTTAGGCGGAAGAATACCCCGGTGGGTGCTGAAAAGTGCGAGCCTGAACGGATGCTAATGCAGTAATATCATTAATTAGCGGCAAATGGCGCGCACCCTGTATAGCCGGCGCGCATTGCACTTTGCAAGTACAACAGCCTGTTTATGTTAATTCAGGGACAGCCTGTGAATCGCTTTATAAAGGGGAAACTTATGCTGCAAATTACGGAGGAGATTTTTGAATCAGTTTTTTAAAGCTTCTACATCGGCCCGAGTTTCTTGCACGTTCTTCTCGGTGATAAACAGCTTTCTTAATATGGTGGTAGGGTCTGTTATTGCATAAGTGCCTATAAATTGCCATGGCCTATGTGAACGAATAAAAATTCTAATTTGATTTTATTTGCCCATGTCTGACGCAGTATACACCACATCTTTGCATTGCAATGTATACGATGCACTGCACTGCACAGCCACAGAATTGTATACTAAAGACAGGGCGAACAGCGCGAAAAAATGTCGCCAGTTTATGGGTGTCATTAGTACCAACAGTCGGCCACGCCGTAGTTCGCTAAGCGGCGGCGGCGGGTATTTTGACAGATAACGAGGTTTACGTAAAATGTTCGGATCAGCCTATCTTTACTATTTTTAGCTATTCTCATATCTCTTAGTTTGGTATCATCATCAAGTCAATCAACTTGAGTGTAATCTCACTCATTAGTATAGGTTTTTTACGAATTTCGAGTCGACTCGCATTGCATAAACGAATCGCATTCCTCCATACATACAGCCAGCGCCATCTATGGACAGTCTGTCAATGGGATGCAACGCGAGTTGACTCGAAATATTCGTACAAAAAACTGTACTAACACCTCTGATGTTAAGTGACAATCCAGCTTAAGGTGCCATAATACTAATTTGGATTGTCACATCGTAAGGCCCACAATATTTAGAAACGCAACTCTACATTTATGGTACATTTTTGAAATAAATGTACGACGTCCCCTCCTTGGTACATGTAAAGTTTCAAAGTGTCCCCTCTGGAGGCGCCACTCGCGGTGTCAGACGGCAGAGAGTAGCGAGCGCGTGAACTTGAGTCTTGATCGCGACACAATGACGTGATACCGGAGTTATGGAATAAATCACGTGACTTGCGGGAAATTGCTGACTCGCACCCGCACGCCGCTCGCTGTAGGGCCGTCGAGACGCGACGATACTCGATATACTTGTTTATCGATAAGTTATCATTAAAAATACATTTTTGAAAACAAGCTTTTATATTATGTGGTATCCGTATTCTCCTGGTATCAGATCCTGTTTAGAATATATAACACCTATAGTCTAGACGAATAAAACGAGTCCAAGCTCGATTGGTTTGATGTGGTCTTCTTCTCAGTGCAGAACGCGTAGGAAAGATATGGTACAATCTGCAGGAGCACTACCCACATGAAATACCACACACAATTTTCTAACACTTTCCTCGACGCACGTTTCGTCCCTCAGGAGATGTTGACTTCATAATGCGAAATCGTAGAGTGACTCTCGTGTCAGCGACGCGTACCCTATCGTAGAGTGAGTGAGTACTTATGTCACGTACCAAAGCTGCAAACCTAGCTGTTTTGATTAAGTTACTGAAGAAAATAGATTTATTGAATTTTAAGCTATTGCATAGCTTCTATCGCGGGCTTTGACGGTGCAGACCGAATCCAGAAAAACCGTAACGAAAATAACCTGGCACTCCTAAAGTACAGCTTTTGGTACTAGGCTACCATGAAAGCAAAGAGCGCAACTCACAAACTAAAAAGTTTGTGAAGTTGCACTCCTTGCGTTCATGGCAGCCTGGTACCAAAGGTTCTACTTTTCGATTAATGGCAAAACTAAAAATAACTTTAAATTCTATGCAATAGCTTTACCGTGGCAGTCTCCGAGTGCCACACGCCTTTTTTTCTTCGTATCTACAACATTGCAGCAAAACTTAAAAGTTTCGTAAACCAAAAATTATATAATATCGATAATAAAACGATAAGGGTCGACACAGCCCTGCTCTAGTCGCCGCGTCATCTAATTTCCGTGGCCCCTTGGTGCGACGAATGCGTTGTCAAACTGCACGATACATTGAGTACTCACCCAACAGGAGGTTCATTTAGTTCTAATATCCTTGAAAAGAAACCTAAGAAGTCACAAAAGGATTTATTCACTGCTACGGTATGCTCTGTGAAAGGATTTATGTAACAAGTATGACTGCTAGGCTAATGCACTTATTTAGAAAGGTGCGCTCAATTTTTCCACTCCCGTTGACGAAGTATTTAATGGCGCGGGCATGTTGCTGTCGCTGGGTTCGCAAAGTGCAACGGTGTGTAAGCAAAATTGAGTTTCAAGAGTTATAATGCATCACCTCGCTGCGTCGCTGCTTTGCTCGTGATTTTGCCGATTTGTTGACTTCGACTCGCTACATAGAGACTCCGATGGTGAAATAAATTGAGTTTGGTATATTTCTAGCACCAAAATAATAATAATAACCTACATAATAATATAAGTTGTTCACAAAATGACTGCCACCGTCCCGCGAGGTGATTGTGTCATACATATACACTTCAATAATGAAGAAATCTCAGTCCCCGGGATCAATAATAGTAGTTTATGAAACGGATGCATAATGGGGGGTATTAAAACATGAGTGTGAGTTTAAAAAACGAGCCGCAGGCGAGTTTTTTAATAGTATCACACGAGTGTTTTAATACCTAATTATGTAGAGTTTCATACACTACTTTATCTACGCTCAAATTATCATAAATCCAAACCATAAAATCTTGCTAACGTTTGTCGTAAATCCTTCACTTTGTTGGTATAAGATTGTGGGTCATTTTTGTTGCAATTACTAAAATGTCAGGTAGAGTTAAATTTTCTTTAGTACGTTTCACTGCTAGACATTTTTCCGCGCTAAGTTCTGACTAAGTAACAAAAATAACACATTGAAATGTTAAAAGTTAGGTATGGCGCCAAAATTCAGTTGCAAACTGCGTATAGTCTGTTAAAAAAGTCATGAAACAAAAAAGAGTAGAAAAATATTTATACAAGTCAGATAAACTATATTTTTAGTGGATAATTAAATAATCAAAAATTATACATAATTCTTTTTAATATTCTGTATGAACACACTTTTTAATCAGTCATATAAGGCAGGGAAAAATTATTGTTTCCGTGAATTAATTGTTGTCTATGGTCGATCATGACTACCAACTAAATGTTGTCTGTGGACTCCTTATATAAAAAAAAAACAAAATTGAGGATTGGCTCTACACTCTTTTGGCTATGACGACCACAGAGAAAAGAAAGTTATTCCCTGGTCTGTGATGACGACACACAAAAATACAAGAACCCAGAGCCGCGTATCGTAATAGAAATTATTCAACAATCTAGAGATATTTCCATAGTACAGCTATGTTATAATGAATAACTTTTTAATAATTATAGAAGTCTGTGCATAAAGTAGGTCAATATGTGACACATTTTGATTTCATAATTCGAACTTTAAGCAATGAGCGTAGATAAAATATTATATTTTTTAATTAAAAAATATTAACACAGCATCATATTGCATAAGCACGTCCACCAGTCAAGCTTATTTTACAATAATCCAAGGTCAACGTTCTTGGTCTACGGTCAAGGTTAACACTATGTATGTAATACGTATGCTCTGTTGGACGTGCTTATGCAACATGATGCGATGTTTTAATAATGTTTAATTAAAAATTAAATATTTTATTGAGCCCGGGGACTGAGATTTCTTCACTATTGAAGTGTATATGTATGACAAAATCACCTCGTGGAACGATGGCAGTAATTTTCTAAACACCTTATATAAAAATAAAAAATAGATAAAAATGTATATACTTACTTAACTTTTAGTCTATAGAAATGGAATAAAAGTTTTTACACTATACATGTTATTAACTACTTGACTGCAAGTTAGCGCTAACTAAGAAGGGGTAAGCAACACACTTCCAACGGTTCCTACACAGTCTCGCGCCGGAACTCTAAAACACTTTATCCAACCAGACCAAACCACCTAGATGTCGGATAAGTCAGGAAGTGCAGATATTTTTCCTTGAAGCAATATTTATAAAGTTATCATTTACTGTACAGCTTCACATAACTTCCGAAGAAACCACGAATTTCCCGTTCCGTTTCCCGCTCTTTTTTTCTCCGATTATTAAAAAAGAAAAACGAATTATCTAAAAAACTCGATTACCAAAAAAGCGTCATAAATCATACTTAGATTTAGCTATAAATCTAAATTAAAGGAAGCTACTTTTACAACAAAACTCTTGAGCGAATACCAATTAGAAGCTTAGATGTTAACATCTCGGTAAATCCTAAACGGAACATTATAAACTGAGATCAAAGAGATGCCACTGCATGCCAGACTTACATGCATTACAGCAAAGACTTTTTTTATTGCCAGTGATTGACCATTGGTTTAGACCGCTGTTTTACATTAAGGAGCAGATGGTTTCAATCCCGTGCCTCTGACTTTTCTGAAACTCTGAAGACTAACTATCAGTTGCTTGCTTTTCATCCCGTATGTTTTTATAGAAATAAAGTTTTTATGAATAAAAAAATCAAATGTTACAATAATCCCATTTGATGTGTAAAATACGTTTATTGGGGCCACAAACCAACCTAGCGCAAAATGGCACCGATGGCGCGCGCTTTCCCGGTTTCCTATTACAAATGTCTAACAAAAAGTATCCAGCAACCTATTCAAAGGATGCTTTACATAAAATAACTCTGAAATTACTCGGTAGAGAATTAGAAAGTAAACATAATTATGTACGACTAGCTGTAACTCGCGGTTCCATCCGCGTGAATTTTGGGTTCTCGCTGATCCTGAGGGAACGATGGATTTTTCCGGAATAACAATAGCTTTCAAAATTTAGCTAATGTTGCGGCATGAAAGAGTACACAACAAAGTTCCATCCATCCATACTAACAAACTTCTACGTTCATAATATATTAGTAGGATTTTAACAAGTAATAGAATTTCTCTCGCGAAAGTATCAGCTTTGCTTTAATGTAAGTCTGGTACGTAATGCCTATTCTGACTTCTCAGCCCACAAGGATGCGTAGGTACAGTATATTTGCACAGTGTAAGTTGTCAACTCAAAGCCAACAGGCGAGGCAAGTTGGCTCGTTTCGCTTGTTTTGAGCGAATGTAACATTAAATACACATGAAACAGGAGTAAATATTATAACGTTTGATGTAACATCAAGCGGGAGGTAATGTTACATATTCTGATGTTATAATCGTGCGAGGCTCGAGTTTGCAGTTGTATTATTGCATAACTTTGAAGGACAAGTCGTTTATACAAGTAGGAACAAGTTTTAAGTGCGTGTTCATTAATATAATTGTTACTGTGTAATTGTCATAAATTATAATAATTATTATTAAAGAGTAGCTAATAGATACACTATGTATTTGTACCAACTTCGTCCGTGTTAAAATAGGATAGTAAAAACGTACAGAAACCATGAGTTTTCTGGAAACAATTTATGGAAAATTTTCAGGATAAAAGTAGCCGCCGTGCTATTCTGCAAAACAGCGACGAGCGTACATCTCTGCATCTATGAATTTGTCAGTTGTAAACGAGTACAATTTTGCATGCTATCTTCGGATTGGCAGCTGTTTTAGAGACGGACATTTTGTAGAGCAGCAGCATGCAGCTTACCGCATAATTATTTTATTTTACTAATCGATAATAATTTTAATAAATCAAGAAAATTAAAAAAAAACATGGTTATTTACTACATGCAATGTATGTATGAGTTTGTGCAGGAGTAAAGTCAATCAACGAGAAAGGTTCATGTTAAATTAGCTCAGTGCACACTCACAGCGGATCGATGCGCTATTCAGTTACTCAATATCTGGGTGACCGAGCTTCGCTCGGTGGCCAATAGATGGCAGCAGTAGTCATATTTTTATTTTTTTTTGGTAAATTCGATTTTCTAAAAATGAATCCTAGCTAGATCGATTTATCGCCCCCAAAACCCCCTGTATACTAAATTTCATGAAAATCGTTCAAGCCGTTTCCGAGATCCAGATTATATAGAAATATATATACAAGAATTGCTCGTTTAAAGGTATAAGATTTACTAATAACTAAATATGGATAAATAAAAATATTCTTTGAAATCTATAAAATATTATAATATTGCCGAGATAATATCATGAAAATCATGTTACTTACTTTTATATTAAAATAAGAACAATTTTACATTATATTTATAACTTTTAACTTATTAACTTATGAAAAGTTAAAACTCTATAGCCTAGTTAGGAAAGCACGTTTGTATCGAGAAGAACTGGCAAGAAAATCGGCAATTGCTTGCGAACATTTGCCTATTGTAATAGGTCTAAAAAAAAAAAAAATTCATTTTCATTTTCATTCTAAAGAAGGAAGTCAAGTCAGCCTTTTCAAATAAGGCATAACGTATGGTTAACTACAAAGTCAATTACTCAGAAAATTATGCAGAACCACTTTTATCAAATGCACTGCTATTAAAATTAGTGTAGTTGACCGCGAGCTAACATGAGCGATGGGGACTATTAGCGTACGTCATAAAAGTCCATCAAGTATTCAGGAACAGGAGTGGGCTATTTGCCAATGTCAAAAGCTGTTTGGTGACTGGTGCATTTTTTAAGCATTATACAAGTTTGTACTTGATTGTCATAACATTATGTTAATATAATGTTAGGGCCTGTTTCACAATCACCAGATAAACTTTATCCAGCAAATATATTTGATGTTGTGATAATTTTTGTATTGAGAATCTGTCAAAGTGTCAAGTTTATTCGTTAGATAAAGTTTATCTGGTGATTGTGAAACAGGCCCTCAGTGTATTAACTTAGAAGTAACTTATGTCTTTCAATTGCTACACAGCGTCGGATGCAACGAAACGACGAAGTTTCCAGCTAGCCAATGGGCCAATATTATAGACATTGTTAAAAAAATAAGATATTTTCCAGTAATTGAACCTGGGTCCTCTTAATTGATCAGCTCGAGATCATCCCTAAAAAAGTTTTAAGTCAACTTGTAGTTGTAATTATACCTATTAGTCACAAATATCATATCGAACTTTTACAAGAGCATGTACGTTAGGCGTATGAGAAATAAAGACATTTTTGTTTGGTTTCATTTCAAACCAACTATGGGATACGGACCATTTCAGATGGTTCACAGCAACACCTATTTGTGGTTGTTTGTTCATACTTTTGCATGACGAGCATGACAGCTATAAGAAAAGGTAATTTCCACTCCTGTCGACCGAATACTTAATGAGCACATGTCCTATAATGTACATTGTACATTGTACAACCTGGTATTTAATGAAATGAAAAATACTAGGCCTTACCGGGCTCGTTTAGTTAATAGGAGGGGCTTTACCTGTGTAAATACATGTAATGAAATGAGTGACATTTCATTCATTTGAATTTGCCGCGCTTCGCGTATCAGCTGTCTGTACCTATGATTAGTGATCTGTGTCGATGATTTAAAATGGCGAGGGACGCTGAAATTGTTTTGTGCATTGTTATCGTAATAAAAACTCATAGAAAGAATGTGATTGAGGACTCGAGATATAGTGAACTTTAAATGTCGTTTCTTTGTTATTTCAGGTGAGATAGAAGTGTAATTGTCGTAACTTGATAATAACTAGATAATTGTAAAATAAAACAAAACTTGTAATAAAACAAAACTTTGTTATTTCAGGGAAACAATTTGTGTTTTATTTTGGAGATCCTCAATGTCTTATAAAACGACATTTTTGTGAACTAAAAGAAGATGGACCGGCTTCAATTTGAGTTTACAATAATAGCCTCAAATGATGGCAAATCAAATGTATTAGCTATAACCTCAATATCTACTGAAGAAGGAAAATGTTATGTTTTACCCGAGGAACTGAAGCCGGTGAGTCATCATACATATATTGTTAAAACGAACACTTTCACAAAAGTAAAAAATAGCATTAAAAAAAGACACCAGAGTAGAAAAGTATGGATAAAGTTGGATGAAAATCTAAAGAAGACATATGTAGATGAGGAAGGTAATATGCAATTTTTAGATCAATATTTAGATGAAGTGAGCACAACACAAGCAAAGGACAAAAATGACACTTTGCAACAAATCTTGGAACAATTAATAGAAACTACAACTAAGAAAGAAGCTGTTAAATATTGGCAGCACTGGCTCATCGGAAAACAATTCACCATTTACTCAGATCACAAACCTCTAGAGAACATGAACATTAAATGCAGGACAGATGAAGAATTGGGTGATCTCACATACTACCTATCTCAGTATGACTTTACCGTAAAATATATACCTGGTAAAGAAAATGTAGAAGCAGACTGTTTGAGCCGAAACCCTGTATTAGAACCAGAAGATAACAGAGAGGAAACATTGAGAATAGTTAATTTAATACAAATAAAAGATATAGTTGGAGACCAAGAGAAAAATGAAACAATAAGGGAAAAGAAACAAAATTTAATACTAAAAAAATAATATCTATTATAAAAAAATAAAGAAACAGGAAAAGATTATCCTCTCAGAAGAATTTAGTAAAAAACTTATAAAAAAGGTGCATGAAGATTTATGCCATATTGGGATCAGACAACTGCAGAAAAAAATAAGTTCAATATATACGGCTATAAACCTAACAAAAAATATCATAAATATTTGTAAAACATGTGAAATATGCATAAAAAATAAATCAAGATGTCAAAAAAAAATTGGATTACTGTCACAACTGGGACCAGCCACCAAACCATTTGAAATAATGTCAATGGATACTATTGGTGGATTTGGAGGATCTAGGTCTACAAAGAAATATCTACACCTTTTAGTAGATCACTACACAAGATATGCATTTATTGCGACTTCGAAAACCCAGAATGCATGTGACTTTATAAATATAACAAAGAAAGTACTAGAGACAGATGAGATTGGAATTATCCTGACAGATCAATATCCGGGCATAAATTCAAGAGAATTTAAACAATTTTTGCAGGAAAATAATATTAAACTAATTTTTACAGCCGTGAATACACCATTCTCGAACGGCTTGAATGAAAGATTAAACCAAACAATACTAAATAAAATAAGGTGTAAAATGAATGAGAAAAATAATAAGAGAACATGGACAACACTGGCAAGAGAATGTATACAAAAATATAATGAAACAGAACACTCCGTTACAGGTTTTGCACCAAAATATTTACTGGATGGTACAAATGTCAGTATTCTACCAAATGAATTCAAAACGATGGAAAAGGAAGACAAGTGGATTGCTGATAGAAGATTGGCATTAGAGAATACAATAAAATCTCATGAGTATAAAGAAAATATTTGATAGAAATAGAAAAATGCAAGAATTTAATGTAGGAGACAGTGTATATGTAGAAAATGGAAATAGACTGAATAGAAAGAAATTAGACGAATTAAAAATAGGCCCTTTCAAGATAATAGAGAAAACATCGAATTCCATTTATAGGATTGATACAGGCAACAGAAAAACAGAATCAACATTATTTCATATAACAAAATTGCAACCTGTCATAACAGAGGCTGAAGAAGATGAAGGAGATGATAATGAATATGAAGATGACTTATAAGTACATTTTACAGATATATTGCTTAGAATTTTCGCTCTTAGGGGGGGAGATGTAATGAAATGAGTGACATTTCATTCATTTGAATTTGCCGCGCTTCGCGTATCAGCTGTCTGTACCTATGATTAGTGATCTGTGTCGATGATTTAAAATGGCGAGGGACGCTGAAATTGTTTTGTGCATTGTTATCGTAATAAAAACTCATAGAAAGAATGTGATTGAGGACTCGAGATATAGTGAACTTTAAATGTCGTTTCTTTGTTATTTCAGGTGAGATAGAAGTGTAATTGTCGTAACTTGATAATAACTAGATAATTGTAAAATAAAACAAAACTTGTAATAAAACAAAACTTTGTTATTTCAGGGAAACAATTTGTGTTTTATTTTGGAGATCCTCAATGTCTTATATACATTATGGTGAACGTGGAACGTACCTGAAAACAAAAAATAATGTTATGAATGTAGTTTTGTGTATTAAAAAATCATGTATGGAATTAATTTTCATAGGAATACATTTTACATTGTTCACAACAAATGATTCTTCATATGAGTTGGTCCCAACATACTGTATTGAATACTGGAATAAAGCATGGGTCACTAGCGGAATTCTATGGTATGTTTCGCTCCAACACTGGGGTATCATCACGGGATGATGCCTCGCATCATCAATATTTGCTTGTTTGAAAAACCAAATAAACCTTTGCAAGGCAACATCCCTTGATGATGTTCCGGTGTCAGGACGAAACATAATTGTCTCTACTTAAGTTTTTATAAGAATTGTGGTAGTGAAAAAGCCATTCAGCAACAATTCCGGAATACAGCAAGAAAATTTTGTAGTTTTTTGATTACCCTTCTCTTTTTTGGGAAGTCGAGTAAAAATTTACCATTTTCTACAGTCGAGTCTACGTAAATAACCTATTTAGTGCATAAAACATGAACAATCCCTGCTGAAGCGCCGTCGCAATGCAATTAGAGCACAAATTAGCCACGTATAAGTAACAAGTCACTCTAACTAGATTCGTTTCGCCAATTTAAACTTTTGCATGTCGCAGACTCCTGCAGATTTGTTTTCTTTTTCACTCAGCTTCGTCACTGTATGGCTATTCTGTATTTACTTAAATGTAGACTCGAACGAAAAACTCGATGTCGAAGTTTCACTCAGGTGAGACAGCGTAAAAAGAAAAACGCATACAGACTCATAGACAACTTCTAACATTTCCGTCAGAACACCAAAGGTGGTAGTAATATAAATATTACTAGCTGTTGCCCGCGGCTCCGCCCGCGTGCAGTTCGTTTTTTTTTACAAAAATGGTTCCCGTGGAATTTCTTAATTTTTCCCAAGATTTCCCGTACAAAATGAGTGGTCCTTGGGTTCTATGGACCCGTAAAGGAGTCTTCTTCCAATCTCTCCTGTCAACGTGCTATCTTCTTTTACACAATTTACCTATCGGCTGTCCCAAACCAAAACCTAGTAAGAACCATTCTAAAAATGTTACAGGAGAAGCAAAACAAACTTTTTTATGTGCCTACCAAGTATTATGAACTTTGATGAACTATACATTCGTGATTTATAGTTGATAAATTATTCTTTACTTACTGAGAATATAAAATACTAAAAACTGCAACACATACCCGTTTAATGTGACATACTAAACAATTTTATTTTTATCGTTATCTAAGATCCAAAATCAAAAACCTAGCAACGTCACTTACTAGGAATTTAAATTGGACGCTTGGAATAATCGAACTAGTATTCGCCATTAAAAACCTGGTAGAAGTTTGACTGACACCAGCTTCTCCAATCTGAGATTAAAATATGATTAGTAAATAATACGAAATTATCTAAAAAAAAATATTTAATTATAATAAAAGACAATTATAGTTATAAGTGCAACAAGACAGCAATGTTTTATTTTTGTTTCAAGTGCCATAATTGAATCCAGTGCAAGCTAAGGATCCTTTAATTTAATCACGAGCATAGCAACCAATTAATGAACTTTTTTGAGCTGATGAGGTAAAGTTATTGCTCTTCTAAAATTTCATCACAAAAAGTAAACAAATCAGTATCATGATTGAGTTCGTTCGAGTATCAGATGGGACATAATTTGGATCTGCAACTAAATCGTCATCACCATCATACAAATAATCAATTTCTGTTTCGTGTTCTGAGTTGCTGTATTGAGTACTAGAAAATACCCGCGGCTTTGCACGCGTAAACTTCAGTTTTCCCTATTCCCACGGGAACCATCGATTTTTCCGGAGTAAAATGTAGCCTTTGTGTTAAAATAGACGAAATCTATCTTCATTCCAACTTTCACCAAAAAATTTTCAGTAGTTTTCAGTAGTTTAGAGTATATTTTCTCCCGCATGAATCTTTGATTATCATAATTTTCTTAGAAACCATGCATTTTACCGGGATAAAAAGTAGCCGATAGATTCCAGGCTACAATCTATCTCCAGTTAAAATTTCAGGCAAATCAATTTAGTAATTGCGGCGTGAACGAATATTTTTCTCGTGTGGATTTCTGTTTTTCACTATTATCATAGAAACCATGAAATTTTCCGGGATGAAAAGTAGCTTTTGTATTAATCCAGGATAAAATCTATCTCCTTTCCAAATTTCAGTATATATCAGTTCAGTAATTACAGCGTGAAGTAGTATTTTTCCCGCGTGAATTGAAATACTATATCAGTTTTCCCTGGAAAACCATGGATTTTTCCGGGGAAAAAGTAGCCTTTGTATTTGTCCAGGATATAATCTATCTCAATTCCAAATTTTAGCTAAATCTGTACAGTAATTACGGCATGAAGGAATATTTTTCCCCGTGCATATCTGTTTTTCAATATTCTTATAGAAACCATGGAATTTTCGGGGATAAAAAGTAGCGTATGTATATTATTTAATCCAGGATAAAATGTTGCATTCATTTACTTCTACTTTAATAAATATTCATTTAACACAGTAAATTAATTACACCAAGTTAAACAAAACATAACACTTCGACGCGATCTCAGTGCGTCAACGACGGTTGCAACGGTCGACCAAGCGAATTCCGTCCCGCACCCCGCTCCCTAACCACGCCCACTTCGCAAGGACTTGCTGTGTTTAAAAAGGGAATCTTTAGGTTTTTACATTAATCACTACATCGTTTTCCAATTTAATAAACCTAGTGAAAGCCAATTCCAAATTCAAAAACCTATTAAGTGCATATTACAAATTCAAAGTCATAGTAAGTCGAAATTCAAAACTCAAATACCTAGTATGAGCACCACTTACGAGGTATTTGAATTTGGAAATGTTGCATGCTAGGGTTTTGATTTTGGTTTCGCAGTGTACTAAGTGGAGTTACTAGGATTGATGGGTCATGTAACTTTGGTATTTAATGAGATAGAAATACAGGTGTTTTTGCAAAAAACGCGGCTCTCCATTCTAGGAAGGAATGTCGCAAAAAAAGGTTTTTAAAAAAAATGGCTCTTACTAGGTTTTGGTTTGGGACAGCCGCTATATCTTCTTTGGTCTTCCTCTACTTATACACTCTGTCGAAATCGCTTATGTTACTCAATTCGCATGGAGTAAGATAGAGTGGGGCGTGTCATCGTGGATTGTAATATCTATACTAACCAAAATTATCTTATTCTGAGATGATACCAACGCCCAGATATTGTAATTAAGCATTCTGATGCGCTACTGTGTACGTAGCAACCCGTTCCTGCTACGTACGGGTTATCTTGTATAGTTATACCTTGTTGCACGATCAAAAGGACGATTCAAACTGTCGATATTTCGACCCCGTTTTGATTGTGCTACGGAGATAAGTAGCTTTAGGTTTTTTTAAACATCCCACGGGTGCTCTTTTTTTCAGGATGAAAAGTATCTTAAATGTTGACCGGGCATATATATGTATAAAGTAGGATCATAAAATTTCATTAAAATCCGTTACTTGAAAGACGCCTGGTAAGTGTTTTTGTAATGTTTTCTTTCCCGCGGGAACTCGATTGGATTAATAAGTTTTACTATATATATATATTTTGTTAAAAAGGCAACATAAGGTATCAGCATAACCAATTTTATTAAATTAAGTTCATTAGTTGTTGTTTACAAAGCTGTTAAATTAATTACAGTTTTTTAACTATCCCACGGGAACTCTTTATTTTACCGGGATAAAAAGTATCCTATATGTTGACCAGGGACATAGGCTACCACCACACAAAATTTCATTGGAATCGGTCCAGCCGTTCCAAAGATTAGCCCGTACAAACAGACAGACAAACAGACAAACAACAGATTTATTATATGTATTGATTGATTTGGTAAAAGAAGATGAAGAACCACACATAAAAAATAACTTATAGTAAAAATAAAACACACTTTGATAACTTTTTTCCACGAAACGTTTCTCATACCATATTTACTCGTATTAGTATATAAGCTGTTCAGATGTTTCAAATCTTGTATTTATTGTTTGAGTATTTTAAAGAAAAAAAATTAAATTATATTAAAAAGTCCTAATCTAATCTTTTTTTTCTGAGAATCCGAAGAAGTTGATGCAAGTGAGATGGTTTAGATAAACGCAGTTGATGCTGCTAGCAAACAGTGCAGAGCGAATCCGAAACTCATGCGGTCGAGTTAAAACAGAGTTTAACAGAATAGAACCATCTAATGTGCCGTAGATATGTAAGGATTGTTGCTCCAATTCAATTTCCTAAATGTTAAGTCAGATTTCAGAGTATAATGTTTTGATATTTTTCTTTTGAAAAATTTTAATGAATTGTTAGCATAAACTAAATTAATGACACTATCAAAAAGATTTAAGTAGATAGGTTTATAATGATGTTTAATCGTCTTTTGTAATACAAATAAATAAATTTATCGCTTTCTTTTTTTATTGAGTCCTTTATCTTTATAAAAATCTCGGTTATAAAACATATTGTTTTATCTCCTTAGTACTTCAGTTACATAAACACCCAGACTGACAGACGATGAAAGCAATCAAGCTATTCACACAAATATTTTCCGGTTGTGGGAATCAAAACCACGACTTCCGTTGCAGAAGGCAGGACCACTACCAACTTGCGCCAATCGGTTGTCAAAATCTGAACAGAACTTTTACTTTCTAATTTCTAATATAAAACAATTCTCGTGTCGTTCTCGTTCGGGTTTATAACGAAGTTCCTCCAATGGCTTGACCGATTTTTATGAAATTTTTAGTCTGCAACCAGTAGGTCTAAGAATAGATCGTAAGGTATTTGTCATACCCCTAAATGACACTGACTCCTCCGAAACTGCTTGACCGATTTTTATGAATTTTTGTCTACATTGGGTAAGTCGTAAGTTATTTTGCGTCTCCTCAGGTAAATGGCAGAACAACGTTAGTCCGGTCAGTTAGTTTAATAATATAATTTTGGTAAAATTTCCCGTGATCAGTCTCACTACGCTATGACAATTTATCACGTCATTATGAATAAGTCGGACCCGACGCGAGCCCCGACCCCGGCCGATCCATCAATTAGACACGACAGCGACCCTAAACGACATTTCATTCCTCGAGATCGGGCAGGTTGGGCAGTGTGTGGGGACCATATCACATTCCTAAGGGATCACGTGGTTCCAAGACCCTTAAGGTAGGGATGATGCATTAATTATGAATGTCTTTTTCAAATATGAAATTTTAATGTCAGTGTTGTTTATGAGAATAAAACGTTAACTATTTTTCAAATTCCTAAGTAACAAATTATTTATATAACAAAAACAGGGTCTGGAAGATCAGCTAGAATAATAATGTAAGAGTGAGGATTTTTCGCCATACTAAGTAAAGATCTGAAATTCGATACCTAGGTTGATATTAAATAATGAATTCATACGGGATACAATGGCAAAGGGCAAAAAACATTACTCACAAAGTAGTTTTCTTGTGCTTATTCCCGGGTTTCCGAAACTATACGCCGTAGATATTTTTTTTTACGCTATACAAGTTAGTACTTGACTGCGATCTCACCTGATGGTAAGTGATGATGTAGTCGAAGATGTTAGCGTACTAACTTGGAAGGGGTAAGTTATGTCACCCCAACGGTTTTTACATAGCATCGTACCGGAACGCTAAATCCACCACCAGACTAGACCTGAGCCAATTTAGAAATTATAAAATAAAATTCCAAAGTGGCCCGTGGCGGGAATCGAACCCGCGACCTCCCACTCGAATCCGAGCGTGCGTCCCCTGCGCCACGGAGGTCATTTAGTATCAATTAATCTCAACAACAAACAATCTCAAATACAAACGGTTTTCACGGTTGCTACACAGCGTCGCATAGGCACTCTAAATAGCTTGCGATAATATATATGCTTAACGGTTATTCTCTTAGTCAGCTTTGGCCGAATCATCTCACCATACCAGACGTGAGTCAATTTAGACAAAATAAAATCCGAACAAACTCCTGCTGGGAATCAAACCCGAGACCTGCCATTTAAAATCAACAACGCTACGCTTTCGAACGCTAGTCCCATACACGTTACAAATAACTCAACCGTGTGGTAGGTGAACCCGATCAATCGATCACCGCAGCACTCTGCATAGGTATAACACCGCTGCAGGTAAGTGGAAACCGCTGTACCCATTGTTCACTACCCTACCTCACTCAGTACCTACCTGCGATTGGGTATCGAACTACCCTACCTCACTACCCGCGACCTGTCGACACCTACCGCTGCAAATTTCCATTCTATCATTCACTATTCACGCTTTAAATAAGGGTCTCATAGTTCAGACATTGAGGACGAAAATAGAAGAGTAGTGTACCTAGTGTTCTACCTTTTTGGTGTAGTGGTAAACATGATCGACTAAAGCTGATCACGAGGTCGATCTTAGGTTTGATTCCCTGGTCGTGCCATTAAATGTAGGATCGTGACAGACAGACAGACGGACAACAAAGTGATCTTTGAAAGGTAAATAAATAAATAGTACCTATTGAGATTTTCTGTCAAGAAATTCTTAGTCCGAACTTAGGTATACCAGCCCGGAATTTGGGAATTGGCGTTGATTCGCCACCGTAACTCCAAAAGCACGTTGAGCCGTTGATAATGATGTGCCTGATCTCTCTCTACTTATGTCTCCTGATATTCTATTGGATTAAAAGTTTCAATATTTTTTTTTCAATCAAAAGTATGCTCCTTCAAGCAAGCAGGATTTTTTCATCTGGTCAAGCTTTAGTCAAGAACTAAGTAATGGTAAATAAAGTTTTACCATTTGAAATACAATAAAATAAAACCAAATTCCACCAGAGTCTGAAAAAACGAGAGCAATAAAACTCCGGACGCTCGCACCTCTATTTTAAATAACTTTGGGCGCAAAAACCTTACGATCCGGTCCCTTATCGGTCGACTAATGGTCGTACAAAGGCTCTAATGCGAAATAAATTGTCGGCCACCTCCCGACGAGAACCGGGGAGTAGAGTTACTGGAATGGCCTGAATAGCATTGTTTTGGTGTTCACAAATAACTTTTATTCATATTTTAAAAGAAAATTATGCTTAACCTCTTTAAATCAGTAGCTGTATAATAACTACTAGTAGGGCGCGTGAAGGCGCGGGCCACATGTGGCCCGCGTGCTGTCTTCCAGCCTATAAAGAATCGCTTTAAAATTCCCCATACATTTTCTATGAAAAAAAATTCCACCATATTGGATTTTTTTTTCTATCCGTCAAATAGACCTTCGGGTGCTGATCACTTCTTGTCAAGAAACCACTCTTCCATCCTTTATACTTTCCGAGATAGACACCGAAGAAGTTTGTATGGCGGCCATCTTGAATCCGCCATTTTGAACTTTTTTTCAGCTCACTGCCAATTGCATGACATTTCGAATGACATTTGGTCGAGCACCCCCCACCTATCTTCGATACCCTCCCCGTGCTCTTTACCCGTCTTCGAAATCCTCCATCATCAGCTCTCTCCGTATTTTTCCTCCGAATGAATTTTTCTCTTATATACGAAGTGATCATTGAAAGAAAATTTTTTCATACAAAATATTCATGTTCAATTTATGTTCAGGATAGGTGATCAATCAGTGAGTTGGTGAGTGAGTGAATCAGCACGAGTAGCTATATATATATATAGTAATTATGGTTTTTAAGAAAGAAATATGAGACAAGCATGGCGTTCAGCTGATGTAAAGAAATACCACAACTTTGCATTGCAATATATTACGACCTCCTGCGCTCATGACCCTGAAATTGTTTTCTTTTACACTAGATATACAAGTTAGTACTTGACTGCGATCTCTCATCTCACCTGATGATGGTAAGTGATGATGCAGCCAAAGATGTTAACTAACTTGGAAGGGGTAAGTAAAGTCACTCAAACGGTTTCTACACAGCATCACACCGAAACGCTAAATCGCTTGGCGGTACGTCTTTGCTGGTAGGGTGGTAACTAGCCACGGCCGAAGCCTCCCACCAGACCAGATCTGAGCCAATTTAGATATTATAAAAAGCGCGACCTCCCACTCGAATCGGAGCGCGCGTCCCCTGCGCCAGGGCGGTCGTCAAAATCGAGATATCAGTCCTCGAGTCTCATGTTGTCCAGTTATCACGTTGGCTACAATGCCCTTCAAAACGAAACACAGTACATTGCTGCTTCACTTAATAATAAGTAACTGACACCGCGTTGGTACCCACCCGGATTTTTTTTTAATAATTAAATATTATAGTGGACAACATCACATACATTGCTCCGATCCCTTAGTAAGTAGCTTATGCACTTGTGTTAAGGAAATCAGAAACAACGAAGGTACCACAACACCCAGACCCGAGACAATGTAGAAAACTTATTTTTCTACATTGCCCCGACCGGGGATCGAACCCGGAACCTCAGAGATGGCGGCGCCTTGAAAACCACGCTAACCACTCAACCACGGAGGTCGTCAAATCAAAAAAAAATCCGCAAGAATAGTCCTAGCACCAGTGGTCCTATTAAGCTGGATTCCCACTTTTTAACCTATCTATCAGCAGAGGAATCAATAACATCTTGTGTTTCATTAAAATATTTTTTTTTCAACATGAGAAGAATTTGGACTTAATAGTACCTAGCGGAAAATTATATTGAAACAGAAAACAGTTAAAGTTACTCAATTGAAACAATTGGTGAGTTGAAAACAAAAGTATAGCTTGACGAAGCACAGAATAAGTGACGTTTCGTGCGCAAATAGCACGGTCGTCGAGCGCTTTCAGTATCAATAAGGCTTCACGGCGATGGCCTACATCCTTTGCGGCTAGCTTTAACAACCGGAACCGGAAGTCGTTTGAGCCTACAGGAAATGCTCGCGTGTTTGTCGCTGAGGCGGTGGCACAATACGACTTAGCTCGTAAGCGTAAGCGTATCGTTATTACGCTAAGCAAAACAATATGACAATTACGCCTACGATTGCGCAACACCGCTTCATTTCGGACATGTTTGAAAATGTTTGTGCTCGTACTGCTCTCGTCGTACGCGAGGATTACGCTACGCTTACGCTACGCTTACGCTAACAAGCCGTGTGCGAAGAGGGTAAGGATGCTAAAATATACTATGGTCACGGATATAAATACAAATGCGAGATATATAAATGTTAACCTACTTCTTCATGACACTTTAGACTATGCCAAACCTTGGGAAAATAATGTCATCCTCTTTAAAAGCACTCTTAGTATGATCTTTTATATTTTGCTGTAAATAGGTAGGTATGATCCGATTGGTTGTTTGATCCACTCGGTTGGCCAGGTTGTGTCTGGGTGAATTGGGCAATCATGGCTAGCAAGACTAACCAATACTAACCAATGAAGATACTTTTGGTGATTTAAGTAACATTCGATGATAGGATCATTTAGAGAAACCGTGGCTTCCATGCTTTTGTAATTTTTTATTTCAACTAACTACGAGTAAATGTCGGCTTCCGCATTATTTTATTTTAGTTGGCATATAGAGAAAAACTTGGTGTGCCACCAGCTTCAGGATAAGCTAACGCCTTTCGTTAGCAACGTTCGCAGTGACAGTTGAGTAGTGTAACGGTAATACCTTACACGCTATCTAACATGCCTCATAAGAATAGGAAAAAAACTGCATTAACTTATTGTATCGCTAGCTTCAGGATAAACTAACGCTTTTCGTTAGCAACGTTTGCAGTGACAGCTGACAAGTGACACTCTATTACCTTATACGTCAGCATACTTCTAGTAGTAGTCATAGAAGAACTGCAGTAGCTCAGTGTATCACCATCTTTAGGATAAACTAACGCTTTTTTCAGCACCGTTTGCAGTGACATCTGAAGATTGTTACGTTGATGGCTTACGTTATTTTCAGACACTTTTTATACTACTGATTTTCAAAAACCGCAGTAATAAGCTGCAAGTTTAGCGGTGCAGAAGGCAATAGGGAAATTTCCCTCTAGGCAGGTGTTGTGCCTGGGGACCGCTTGTGATCCGAGCGTGTGACGTCAGAAGTTGTATTTATAAAACGCTCGTCTAATGCTCTGTCAGCGTGTGCTATTGCGTTTGTTACGCCATCTATCGTTAGCTATCGAAGACCGCTGCATTCAGTGTATCTCCAGCTTGGAATAAGCAAACGCTTAAAAAAAGGGACTCTTCTTGCGGGATTTTTTCGGTTAATTTCCACCACAGTATCAGTTATTCTACCGTTAAACAGTTATATATTTATGTGTTTCCTTTTGAAAAACACTGCACGCCATCGTGATCACTGTGCAAAATGAAACATAAGAACTGATGTCTCTGGATATGAAATGAAATGAAATGAAATTCTTTATTTCACATAGGCTTAGATATAAGCTCTCATGAAATGTCAAGACTCTACCGCTAGGTTCGGAAAGCAGGTTTGCACCGAGAAGAACTGGCAAGAACCTCGGATAGTGAACGCAGTGCAGTGCGTAGGTGTTCGAGACACAATGTCTTACTGTAAAAAGCTAAGTCTTACCGTCAACTACTCGTAGCTATTTTGTTCAGCGCAAATTAGAAAGAACAAAAAAAAAGTAACAAGAATAGAATATTTTTAATTTAGAACACAGCAAGAGAGCACTGAATAAACCATTATGAAGTTACAACGTGAATAAAACATTCCCTCTGTAGCCTGTAGCCTGTATGAAATGAAATGCTCAGTAAAGTGTTATTACAGTAACCGGAGTATAGCATTCTACTCTCGTCATTGTGGAACTAACCTCGCAGTGGCTAAATGAAACCTTATGACTGGAATTAAAACTAGTTACTTTATTAACTTTCTCGTTTTATCACCACATATGTCGAGCTTTGGTCGAGGAACATCATCTCATCTCATCATCATCTCAACCCCTTTTTACGTCCCACTGCTGAGCACGGGTCTCCTCTCAGACTGAGAGGGGTTTGGCCATAGCCCACCACGCTGGCCAAGTGCGGGTTGGCGGGCTTCACACACCTTCGAGAACATTTTTGTGAACTCTCAGGCATGCAGGTTTCCTCACGATGTTTTCCTTCACCGTTAAGCAAGTGATATTTAGTTTCCTAAAACTCACAAAACTCGGAAAAGTCAGAGGTGTGTGCCCAGGATTCGAACCTGCGACCGATATGAGAGGCAGAGGTCAGAACCAGTGAGCTATCACTGCTTTTTTTGCGAGGAACATTGATATATAATACTAAGGATTCCGGGTCAGCGCTGAAAAGTGTCCGAAGTCCGAACCTAAAGAAATCCAAAACGCGAAAAGAGTTCCAATCTTACAATACATACTCGTACTAAGCAAAATTATGCTGGATAATAATAGTTTAAGACATAAATTAGAATGTTTTAGTTTTTTTTAAAACACACATGCATCCTCGTTTATATAAGTTTTCTCGGGACACTTTTTTGTGAATTTTGTATTACACCCGGGGTTCATAGATTTATATGCCAATGTTGAGGTAGCACGAATAGGCTCGATTATATGTGAGTTGCATTAACAGTAATGCGATTTGGCAAAGTTAAATATTTAATCGAAGAAGTTGTGCAGAAGCCAGCAGCAGCTTGGAGTACGTCCGCTGTTACAGATAAAGTTTGAATAGAGAAGGGTTTTTGCAGAAATCCACGTGGAAGTGTACAGTTGGTGTTGTATGCGTAACCCCATAGGTTAGAATAGACATTTTTTTACAATAATATATTATTGTAAGATATTTTTACTAGCAATTCTAATAAAACGGAAAAAGCTGCTGTGATAAATTACGTCCAATAACATTACACATTACATCATACTCGTGTAACGTGACGTCACATTACACATTTACACGTGTCGTGACAAATTACGTGACATTTGTCGTCGTGGAAAAACATGCAGCATTTATATTCCGTAATGAATTCCGTTTCTTGGCGTATGATTAGATACTATTACCAACGAATATATAATATTACTAACGTACTATTACTCAGTCGTTTTGTATTTCTATATAATGCTAAATGACCCGGCAAACGTTGTTCTGCCCGCTAGAGGTATGAAAGTAGCTTACAACCGGCCTACAGTAGGTCTATTCTCAGACCTACTGTATGAGGACAAAAAAATTCATAAGGATCGGTCAAGCCGTTTTGGAGAGATAGATTGAAAATTACGATTAAGTTTTAGCGTTATTTGTTTTAATACTGTTGTATTAGCGCTCAAAATTTAATCTAAATTAAATTTAATCAAAATATCTTTGAGCTAAAATATCTTTGAGCTGAACTTTTTGAAGTTTGCATTTGTCGTTTATCGCATTTATTATTTTCGAAAGCAGTGATAGGTCATTAGACGACCTCCGTGGCGCAGGGGACGCACGCTCGGATTCGAGTGGGAGGTCGCGGGTTCGATTCCCGCCATGGGCCACTTTGAAATTTTATAATTTCTAAATTGGCTCAGGTCTGGTCTGGTGGGAGGCTTTGGCCGTGGCTAGTTACCACCCTACCAGCAAAGACTTACCAAGCGATTTAGCGTTCCGGTACGATGCTGTGTAGAAACCGTTGGGGTGAATTCACTTACCACTTCCAATTTAGTACGCTAACATCTTCGACTGCATCATCACTTACTATCAGGTGAGATCGCACTCAAGTACTAACTTGTATAGCGTAAAAAAAAAAATTGAAACCTTTATTTGGAAGATGATTGATATAAACCTAGTCATTTGGTGTCAGGGCTGCAGTGGGTCAAGAGTGGTGTAAGAGATGTACCTATATTGTGGTTTTGCATGTGGTTGGTTATGGTATTGCTCTCTTGGGAGTTAAGCTTTTTTGCTTGAATGGGAGTGCGCGCGGTGCTTGACTTGTTACTGCATGTTGGATCAAATTCTTTTCAGGTAGCGGAGTATAGTAAAATAATTAAATATTTCTTCTTTATTACGAACTTTCATACAGTAACATCTGCTTCTATTCAATACTTTATCTGGGCATCAAGGGATTGAAATCGAATAACGGGCACGCACCTCTCACTTTTCGGAGTAATAGTGGAAACTAAATATCACTTTGTTTTTGTCAAAGTTTTAGACTATTACTAACAAACCCGGCGAACTCCGTTTCGCCACCAGATGGCTTCGTTTTATGTAACATTTTTTAATTTTATTTTTTATTTTTTCTGAATTTTCTTGCTATAAACCTCACGGAGCCCGAGACCTTTCCAACGAATGCAAAACTATGGAAATCGGTTCGTGCGTTCTGGAGTTATAGCGTCAGGAAGGAAAACCCGACTTATTTTCATATAGTAGATTTTGAATATGTTTGAAGTAATTTTTTATCGCCAATTTTCGGCGACTGTAAAAACCCTTTAACACCATGCAAACGTTTAAAGCCGTTCTAAAGCGGCAGCTACAAGAAGTGTGCTTAGACAATAAAACCCACTTCGGCCCGCGGGTCTGCGCGCCACAATTTGCCAAATTGGTTCCAATGACGCTGCCCGTGAGCTTGCCAAGTTGGCGATGCAAATGTGATTGCCCTGATTACCATAGATAGGGCTGGCATGCCCGTGTGGACATGCGCTGCTATTGTTTAAGACCTACCTATCGGTCTCCAAAAGCTAGACTTCAACCATGTTGTGGTTAACTGAGGAAAATTTCCCCAAATTTACTTTAGAATTAGACAGAAGGCTTAAAAAATTTAAGTTATTTCTAAACACATTGGATATTATATACTTATCTTATATATATAAAAGAAGAAACTGACTGACTGACTGACTCACTGACATATCAACGCACAGCCCAAACCGCTGGGTCTAGAGACTCCAAATTTGGCACACATGTTCCTTGTGAGGTCTAGGGGAGCACTAAGAAAGGATTTTTCAAAATTCACCCTCTAAGGGGATGAAACGGGGGTCCGAAGTTTGGATTTTAGCAAGTTAAAATACTCTTTCACGCCGCAAATACGGAACCGATTTGGCTAAAATTTGGAATAGAGGTAGATTGTATCTTGGATTAGCACATAGGCTACTTTTCATCCCGAAAAAAATCATGGTTCCCGTGGGATTAGTTAATAACCGAAATTCACGCGGAAAAAAAATCTCACGCCGCAAGTACAAAACCGATCTGGCTGAAATTTGAAATGGAGATAGATTATATCCTAGGTTAACAAATAGGGTACTTTTTATCCCGGAAAAATCCATGGGTTTTGCAGGAGAAGGGAAAAACAGATATTCACGCGGGAAAAATACTACTTCCCGCCGTAATTACTGAACTGATATGGCTGAAATTATGAATAAAGATAGATTATATCTTGGATTAATACGAAGGCTACTTTTCATCGCGAAAAAATTCATGGTTCCCGTGGGATTAGTATAAAACCGAAATCAACGCGTAAAAAAAATCTTCATGTCGCAAGTGCACATCCGATTTTGCTGGAATTTAGAATGGAGATAGATTATATCCTGGGTTAATAAATAGGCTACTTTTTATTCCGGAAAAATCCATGGTTTTTGCAGGAAAAAAGAAAAACAGATATTCATACGCGAAAAATACTACTTCACGCCGTAATTACTGAACTGATATGGCTGAAATTCGGAATAAATGTAGATTATATCCTGGATTAATATAAAGGCTACTTTTCATCCCGGAAAAATCCATGGTTTCCGCGGGAAACCTGAAACATTGATGTTCACACGCGAAAAATACTACTTTACGCTGTAATTACTGAACTGATATGACTGAAATTCGGAAAGGAGATAGATTTTATCCCAGATTATTACAAAGCCCACTTTTCATACCGGAAAATTCCATGGTTTCTATGATAATAGTGAAAAACAGAAATCCACGCGTGAAAAATATTCCTTCATGCCGTAATTACTGAACTGATTTGGCCGAAATTTGGAATCGAGATAGATTATATCCTGGATTAATACAAAATCTACTTTTTATTACTGAAAAATCTATGGTGTCCGCGGGAAAACTAAAAAACTGATATTCACGCGGTAAAATTACTACTTCAAGCTGTAATTACTGATCTGATATGACTGAAATTCGGAAAAAATAGATTTTATCCTGTATTAATACGTAGGCTACTTTTCATCCCGGAAAATTTCATGGCTTCTATGATCATACTGAAAAACAGAAATCCACGCGGGATAAATATTCGTTCACGCCGCAACTACTAAACCGATTTGGCTAAAATTTGGAATGGAGATAGTTTATATCCTGAATTAATGCCTAGGCTACTTTTTATCCTGGAAAAATTCATGGTTTCTATGATAGAAGTGAAAAACAGATATCTACGCGGGAAAAATATTCCTTCACGCCTTACTTACTGAACTGATGTGGCTGAAATGCGGAATGAACTAAGATTTTATCCTGGATTAATACAAAGGCTACTCTTTATCCCAAAATAATCCATGGTGTCCGCGGGAAAACTTAAAAACAGTTATGCACGCGGGAAAAATACTACTTCACGCTGTAATTACTGAACGGATATGAGTGAAATTCAAAAAGGGAATAGGTTTTATCCTGGATTAATACATAGGCAAATTTTTATTCCGGGAAAATCCATGGTTTCTGAGAAAATAGTTAAATAGCAGATATTCATGCGGGAGAAATACTGCATCGTGCCGTCACTTCTCAACCGATTGGGCTGAAATTTGGAATGGAGATAAATTATATCCTGGATTAACACATTAACTACATTTTATCCCGAAAAATTATATCCTGGAATCCTAGAATCAACTACTTTTTTCTCGGATAAATCCATTGTTTTCGTGATAATAGGGAAAAACAGATATTCATGCGGGAGAAAATTCATTCCTTCGCGTATAACTACTGAAAATTTTTGGTTTAAAGTAGAAATGAAGATAGATTTCGTGTAAATTAACACAAAGGGTACTTTTTATTCCGGAAAATGGATGGTTCCCGTAGAATAGTTAAAACTAAAATTTACGCGTGCAAAGCCGCGGGTATCTGCTAGTATCATAATATTTACAAAGTGTAGGCAATCTCGAAGTAAAGAGTTAGAATTATTATGATTATCGATTCTGAACAGTTATTTTGCCCCTGCACTTCTTTAACAATCGTGATTTTTGGTGTGAAATAAATTGAGTATACATACGCCCAAAGAGTTTCTAAACTATAGTTTAATGTAACTTTATAAATGTAGTTCCTTTTACACACTACAAGCAAGTACCTACTGGACTGCAGTCTGCAATCATACATGATGGTAAAGGACGATGTAGCCGAAGATATTATTCTAAAGTGGTCCGTGACGGGAATCGAACCCATGACCACGCTTGAAACTGAGCGCCCGCCACTGCCGTCAAAACGTAGAACTATAACAATGAAAGGAGATATTTCAAATTGGGCTAGGTCTTGTACGGTATCTTAAAAAATCAAGAAAAATCTGTTATTTACGGGAAAAATAAAATTATTTAGTTAAAACGAATACTTTCGGTGAACAAAAATGTCTTTTTTCATTAATTTATATGATCTATTTTCAATATGACGTCGCTGGCGTCGTACAATTTGACGTTAACCACGACTCAATCTGTCAATAGTTGACATTTCTGTCAAAGTCAAATGTCAATTCAAAATGAAATACATACAACCGCCATGTTGAATCTTTGTTAAGTGTTGCAATTATATGCAAAAACACTTGTTTTGTACAACCGAAAAAGCCATTTTTGAAGAGAATATGTAGGTAAAAACTTTTTTTGTGATCTGGGCCAGTACCCCAGTACCCCAGTATACCGTACATAGACCTGGCCCAGGGCTCATACATTGATGAAACGTCTCCTTTACAAATCCATTCTCATTTAATTTCCTAAAAGCGTTGCATTGTCATCGGTAGCAGCCCTAGCCTAAACGACCTTAACTTACGTTTTGAGCGCGACAGCGGCGGAATTAAGCTAACTAATGGCTAAAACAGATATTTTACGAGTTCAGACCCGAAGCCGTTCAGCGCTCCATCCGTTCTGATTGCAGAGCATTACGGATGAGTGTGTCACTGGCAGAATACTATTACTGATTTACTGCTACCATAATATTATCTTCTTCATCTACTGAGAATTTTACGAGGTCCGCTAACCCATATCAATTCATTTTTGTCCTCTTTGGCTATTTTACTCCTACTTTCCCGACATCCGGCAACCTGTTAGTATAAGTTGCCACATGCTCGGATTTGAGTGCACGAACGCGGGTTTGATTCTCGTCACGACTCACTTTACGACTGTGTCGGCTGTCCAAATCAGCACTAGCTATCAAGCTAGCGCTTTCGATAGCCATAGCCCATAAGACTTAATATTTAATGATATGGGAGATATATGTCTACAAACCCACTGAAGTCCCCCAATACCATCTCTTTATTAATTGCGAAAGGAATTTAAAAACTTAAGCTTACCGTAATTCCTATAAATTTTTAACATACATATAAAAATAATTGTCGTACTCGGTGGGATTTGAACCCTCGTCCCCTCAGGTAACCTGACGGGAACATTTATAAATTAACTACGAGTACCTCGCCGTAGAATGACGAAAATTAAAGAAGTCAACATAAATATAATAATACATTAGTCAGTAAATTTAAAAAATCATGGCATTAATAAGACCCTCACTTAAATGGAAAGCAAATGAATGATAAGAAAAGAAACAAAAAATTAACTTTAAAATAAAACCTAACTAGTGTAACTAATATTCAAAGAAACTAGGTACTGGGAGTTTCACGGATCCTTATGAAGCTGTTTGGAAAAAACAGTCGTTTCGCTCCTAATTCCGCCATCTTCGCAACTTCTCTGTGGCTAATGACATTACATTGGTAAGACGGCAATGGTTTCCGCCGACGCTTACACCGAATTGAAAGCTATTGTTTTGTTACCGGCACTTTACATTGTTTCCGTAACCAATACCTCTGTATATAAGTAAGTATATTTTTTAGGGTTTTCATTTCCGTCTGCACTCTCGGAGTGCCATATTTTTTTCTTAAAATTGTTTTCATTGCATACCATGATACATTTTGATTATTAAAAAAAATTTGCGTTGCCAATCTGTTCATATTTTTTTAAATATAGTCTTCTAGTCTAGCCAGTCTTCTCTCAAAATATTAATTAAAGGAGTGGATAAAGACGCTAGCAACACATTATTAGTCCTCCAAGTACTACAAAGGTTCCAAAACTCAGCTCCGTTTTCGTTTTTTATTTTAATGATAACTTTAAATGAAACTTTGTAAGTTTTTGTTTGTTAGTGACAATTTGTTTTGTATCATAACAACAGTAACTAGTTTTTTGAATAATTTAGCATTTTTTTTGTTTGCTGCAAAAATCGTGAAAATAAAAATTACAGCTGTAATTTCGGTGTGATAAACATCCCCTGACCACTTCAGCCATTAGCGGTTCGTGTCGCTTAAACCACCTGCAGCGCTGCAGTCCTCAGTTGTTCGCGGTTTTAAAAATTATTATCAGCATAATACCAGCTACCAGCCACTGTGCATTACAAAGGCTAAGGAATGGATACTTTAAATATGCAGAGCTCAAAAGAAAAGCTGTTCTTAGCGCAAACTGAAATATTTTTATTCGGTTGAATTTATTTGAGTACAGCGAGCAAAATGGCTACAATTCCTTCTAGTTAAAAATTCATTAAGTATGTTAGTATTTCATTATTTTATTGGTGTAAAGGATCTGGATCGTAATTTTTAACTAGAGAAGAAAAAATAAAATAAAACAGCATACTTACATTCTGATACAAACCGGCTTATATATAAAACACCCGTTTTAGTACGCGTATTTACAGATAAGTATAATCAGGATGTCTTCAAGGGAAGAGTGAACAGGCACTGACTAAGAAATGGTGCACCAGCCTAGACCTCATTGTTGCTTGCCATAGGGCATGATTGTCGTCAAAACTACAGTCTACTAAATCTATCTATCTTAAAGAGGATGGTAAAAGCATAATGAACCGACGAATGTAGAGACCCGAGAGCAAAATGGAGTTCCGTACAGAAAAGCTTGATTTCATCTGCTTTTATATACTGCAAAGACCGTATTTAAAAAAAAACTATTTAATCAACACTAGTTACATATTAGCCTCAAAAATCCTCAAACAACGCAAACAGCTCTCGAATACCTCGAAATAATTCATCGCAAACCATTAATATACTCTTGTTTCCACGCGATTACCCGTCACCTCCCGCCGACAGCGATCCACGGAATCATTAATGACTGCGAGCGTCAACACACCACAGCATAATACGCACAGAAGTGGCACATCGAGCGGGGCAAACAAAGACCGCGTGCCAGCGCCATAAATAAGATTAGGACACGTCATGATTTCCCGTTAAAAACCATAGCGCAGTCCCATTGTTAGTGAATGCAGGCGCTTTCAATTTGTTCGGCCGTCGGTACGCACTAACCAAACAGGGTGAATTTACGAGTACCGGCATTACCCGGGCCGGTGCGGTGCCGGGTGGGTGCCGGGCGGCGGCCGGAGCGGGGAGCGACCAGACAACGGCCGCATAAATTAAGAGCGGCCACGGTGTTCGAATCGAAAGGGTATACGCAAAGATTATGGACGCAGATGTAGTAATTACTGTTGATCAATCGTTTTATGTGTATCTATAACTGAAACTATCGTGACTTTTACAAAGCGGTTATACATGATGAACGATGGCCTCATACATCACCTGCGGCTGTTTTGACGTGTCGTCAGTTTAATTGGGGATTCAAACGACTCTCTTCCTCAACCTTTGAATATTTACTCAAAATATTATTAAGTTACTGCCAGTGGCCAGCGCCGAGCCTACGAGTAGCTCAAAATGTGAGTAATATAGTAGTAGTAGTTAAAAGAAGTATTTTAATATGCCAACGTATGTATAACATATGTATATCACAAATACAAATTTTTATATAAGAATATAGTTGAATATAAATGGGCATCTCAACTATTTCATTCTTCGCCCTTAAAAGTATGTTAGGAATAAATTTTTAAATCAACATCAAAATGAACTAAGCAAAAAAACCTCGGACGTAATAAAAACTATAAAAACATAAAATGATCGAATTTTATTCCTCACATGTGAATCACAGATAACTATAGTAATTATTTAAATTATTATCTATGGCTTACTTAGTTTTGAGTAAGTAGGTATTTTTTTCTGGTGAAATTCTTATAATTTAAACCTCTGGTTTAAGGCAGCATCAAACACTAAATAAAATAAATTGTCTACCATCTACAATCACGTTTACTGACAAAGAAAACATACTTTGTCATATCTACAAATGCACTAAAATATTCTGTGGCTCGGAGCCAAAACATCTAGGTACCCTATCCAACGCATTGGTATCGCGGAGGGTTAAAAATCGTGAATTATTGCACTCGCCGTCTATCCGTGCTTATTATGAATTATGAGATGGCTCGCTGAATTAGTTAGGCGTTATGCCAGCGTTTAATTGCTGAACGGTAATAAATTAATAATGTTGTACTTACTACGTTGGTAAAGGTAAAAAAGGTTGCACTAGTTGCTAGTACGAAAAGTATACTTTGAATAATTTGTATTTTGAGGCCTCTTTACCTGACATAAGAAATGGAAACTTTAGGGATCTCTTCGTTTTCCATCTGTCACTCTATCTTGTCTAAATTTTTGAATAAGATCAGCGTGTAACTTTTAGTATAGACTCATAAGAAATCACTTTTTACAAATTCAACAAACAACTTTGTATAATGAGCAGGAAATTGCCGCAAACGGTTACTTACATTTGTGTGCTCAAAGAACTCCACAATCTAGTACCTCCTTCACCTTTCTACCATAGAACCGCAAGACGCCGGGAGAAGTGGCATCCTTATGTGGTTGATGTCCAGCAAGCTCGAACGAAACGATTTTCTTCCACATTTCTGATACGTACCGCTAAGGTGTGGAACACCCTTCCAGCTTCTGTGTTCCCAGCCAAGTACAACCTGAGTGCCTTCAAGAGAAGAGTGAATAGGCATTGTCTAGGCAAGCGCGCTCCATCCTAGACCTCATCATTTCTGTTCATCAGATATGATTGTAGTCAAGCGCAAGCCTATCCATAATAAAAAAAAATTCCCTTTTCAAAAACAAAATAATACCTATACTGGTATCTCACTTACTATTGGATACCGAAAATTGGAAAAAGCGAAGGCAAATAACTGATCTTATAACTCTCTTTAAGATCGTTCGCAATAACTTGGATTCCCCTGACCTGCTCCATCAGGTAACAATCAATGTGCCCCGCCGTATACCCAGACATGCTCAACAAAAAACATTCGTTCCAAAACTTGCTAAGACTAATCTAGGACAATTCTCTCCTGTCAACCGAATGATTAACGTTTATAACAAATTGACTAACCCTGACATTGACATTTTTAACGATTCTTTATTTAGCTTTAAGAAAAAAATTTACTTGCATGCATAATTAATTATAGTTATTGGTTTGTAATATGTTTAATAATTTATCACAATTTTAATATTAATATCTCGATAATTTGTTATTTTAGAATATTTAAATAATTAATTTAATTATTGTACTATTTAGAGCTCTCTATTCTTTCAACTGATTATTTTTTATTATTATTCTTAACCGGACAAATTGTTACGTAATGCTGTGTACACCTGTAATGGTTACGGTACTCGTACTCGACATAAATATTGTATATTTTTTTTATAATGATTATACAGTGACCGTTGGTGTATCATTTAAATAAATAAATAAATAAATAAATAAATAAACCCTCATTTTTTATGAAATTTTGAATAGGAAATGTTATCGCCACTTGTAAAACCTCATTCAAGGAAAACGACAAGTAGTTGATGCTGAAGATTCAAACTGAAATATGAAGGGAATGGAACAGAAAAAAAGAGAGGACGATTGGCTCATGTCAGAGGGAGCTGTGTAGTTGATATTGGGAAAATATGTATTAATTATAAATAGTAATAATATTATGTAGTAACCGGATGGTTTGGTAGATATTCTTAATAAAGTTTAAGAGAGTTTTGGGTAAGAGAAAATAAAGGATGAAGGAGTGTACGTGTTCTTAACCCTGTATACCTTAAAGATAGATGATGTGGTGATGGTAAGATATACGGATATTATAGCATGACAAACGGGCTTTGTTCATAGAAAATAAAAGTATTACAAAAACAAAGAATGGTGATCACAATAATTTGTTAAGTTGAATAAAACAAAAAACATGATAATTCAGCCAAGTTACAAAGTCGCCTGCATGGCATCTAAGAATTTGCATCGATATTACTTCTTATTCCCGCTTTGATTTCCTATGTCCACTAAATGGTCAGTTTTCTTAAAAATTAAAAGAGCAAGTGTTGTGTTTTTGCATATTCTTCTTAGTGCTAACCACAGTAAGTATAATAATGTCAACACTGCAATACGTTTTTAGGGTGTGTACATAAGAGACCTATGAGCGATTAAATATATTGCGAAAAACTTGACAAAAACATCCTACTCATTTCTCATAATAAAAATTATTGAGTTTAGTAAAATTTAAATAATTCGAGCATCATTGAATGATAAATTCATCATGATGTTTAACCAAACGTAAGGCCAATCAGATCAAAGCATGTAAAATCTACTCTACCGCTCTATTAACAGGTTATCGTGTAAGTGATCCTCTTGCCCAATTGGCAATATTATCCGGCTAGTACCCGCGGTACCTAAACTCAGTAGCCGGCATTATACGCAGGTTGGATGCAAATCGCGTGGGTCGGCTAATTTATCCACCACGCGTAAATTCGTGCGCCTGGCTAAGCTGCTCCTGTTTCGGTAATGTCACAACATTCGACCTTCAATGTTTTTCTTTGGAAATGAATGATGAGACGATCAAATATTATGTATAAGTCATCTCGTAGCTGTCATGTACGGCACTGTAGCTGGCTATATACCGTCGTAGCTGATCGTAGCAGGATGGATGCAAATCGCGCAGTTGGCTAATTTATCCACCACGCGTAAATTCATGCGACCGGCTAAGCTGTGCTGGTTTCAGTAATTTCATGACATTCGACCTCGCAAATATACTGGCCTGCAAAAGAAAGTATCACACTTTGTATCAATATTTTAAATTTTATGAATCGATTTCATGTCAAATGCGATTTGCCTACGTAAAGCTCAGTTATAGCTAGAACGCTATAAACTTGGCCCTCCCATGGTCTGCGGGACGCGGGGCGGGAGCTACTCAACCACTGATCTCTATTCTATGGATTAAACATTCTATACAATTCAGGCTAGGTTCACTGTGGATCCATAGAACAGGGATCAGTGCACTCTACTAATCAGCTATCAGAGACTGACGTGAATTACGCTACACACGATAATATTAATCTTGCGACGTGGATAATGATACATACTCCAGAAAATACCATAGGCGAATTCTCAAGACGCGAGTCACTACATCGTATAGTTTATAGCCAATTGCACACCCGCCCTGCGTCCCGCAGACCATGAGAGGGCCAAGTTTATAGCGGTCAAGCTATAGCAAGCTATCGGTACTCGTATTTCATTGAAAATGAAAACGAATGAATATTCATATTGCGTTTAAACTTCTTTGCTTATACAGTGTTTTGTCACACTTCAACTGACAGAACTTCTCAAATGTTAGGTCGTTATAAAACACAGTATAACAGTTGTTCCGACATTATTCTACGGTTATTTTTAAGGCCCTTAAGTTCTTCCAAATATTATAAAAGGCGCAGCGGTCTATGGCAACGGAACAAATCTTAGCAGTGGTACCGAATACGTAATATTAATAGGTAGTGGGTATTAAGAAGGGTTACAAAATGACAAAGTAAGCCTAGTATACGGTTAAAACCCTCTACCTTGCCGCGAGTGCGAGTCAGGTGGGTAGAACAGTGTAGGCCCGAGGCAGCGCACGTAGTTAATGAAATTTTCATATGAAACAGATCGCGTCGCCACTTGACCGCTGTTTCCATTTACACTTTTAAGGCCGGGCCTTTATTCGCTTAATTATGGAGTTAAAAACCTTTGTTTATGTTAACGTGTCTACACTCGTGCACTGGTCTGAGAGTTTGTTTTTACTATGTTACAATATCTCTTCTTTCCTTTGCAACGCACGGCACTATAAGGCACTAGCGGGTTAGAATTAAAATTATGACTTTTTGGGTTGGCACTTACTACTAATTTATACCCGTAGCTTCACCGGCGTGATAAATACTCATAAACACATTTGCACTGATTTCTTTCAGTTTTTACGTTTATCATTGAATAATACACCCACTAAAGTAACTATTTCAGTACAATTCTCTGTCAATATTCTTTTTTTATTCGAAATTGTCGAAAAGCAGCTCTTCTCGGTAAACTGGTAAAAATAATACAAAGTGGCAAAGTAGTGGTGACAGGAAACTCGAGAATAATAAGGGTATGTTATTATTTTATCTAAGAAAAGTAGCAAAATATTTTTTTACGGAATTCATAATTTATTACATGTCGTAAGATACTATACGATATTATCATATTATCACTGTGCTAGACGCCGCTAAATCTCCGGCAGCTGTATAAAGTGAGGAACTTTTGCCAATAATAAACTTTTCCCCATCACCGGCGGACAACTCGCTCGGTGATTTGTCTCCGAACTAGTTAGCCTTAATCCGGGTAACCGGACGCTGCAAAAAGTTTCACGGTCGCTTGCGTATTATATAGTTTTTACATAGCCCGATACGATCACGTGTATAAAATGCTATACACACTCTTTTTCGGTTAAAAATTTGTCTTATTCTGAGTTATGACAAGCAGGGATAGCCCATAAGCAAATGAACGGGTAATAATTTTTTTATTTTTTGTCCGTACCTTATTAATAAGTGTTTGATATTACCGGATCGGCCAAAGAAGATAGAGATCGAATGTTTATAAAAGTAAAACATTACAGTATTACTTTGCGATAGGATCGCCTTTCTTTAAAGATAGGATCAAGAGTTTAGATTACTTTTGTTTGGTTAATAGGCCTATAAGAAAGTTATCTATTTTAAGGCTGTTCTTCTCGGTGCAATACTGCTTTTCGAACGTGGCGGTAGAGTGACTGACATTTCGCAAGTGCCTGTAAGTACGTTAGTAATATTATTAAGTCGAAGTAGTAAGTTAGGCCTATGTGAAAGAATGATCATTTCGATTTTGCGATTTTGCATAAATGACTTTTGTACGAGTCTTTCATAGTAATATACAATACGAGTACATAAATCTCTGCAGATGTATAGTAAAAATCAACCGCTGCTACGTTTCAATCTTGATTCGGCAAAAACTTCAAAAAAGGATTAATAGTTTTTGTTGACTTTTTTGTATATTTGAGCTGTACTACAAATAGAGAGCTGGAGAACGTCTTTCCAGATAACAAACCAACTATTTACTGAAACAGCAAACATCAATAAAAATAAAGTATAATGCTGTTTCCACATTAGTGCCTTTAAATTTCCCATCACATTCAAGAACTAACTCGAATTGAATGAAAGAAAACTACAAAATCGAGTTTCCTGAATCGATATAAAATCGTTTTATGCAGGGAACAGCGCAAAACAAAGCAATACATCTCAGTAACGTGGCAGCTACCTGACACAGATAACTTGAATCGGTAAAGTTCGCAACGAATAGTGTCGTAAAGCGATGTACGACAACACAATCACGATCACTGTAACAAAATCGGGTATAACGCGAATTCGTAAAGTATAGAAATTGACGGTTTTTTGACATTCCTTGTTACCATTCGTACCCATACTATTTCTGTCTTACTAGCTGACCCAGCGAGGTTGTTTTGCAATATGAAAAATAGTTAACGTCCTATACTCAGACCCAAAGTATTAAAATTGACAGTTTTTCCGGCCCTCCTTTTCCTGGCAATTCATCTTTTTTTTTTTTTTTTATTTATTTATTAAACTCAGCACAAAAGACAAGATACAATAAAATGTGTGAAAGGTGCAAACAAAAACTCTTGTGAGTTTTTCCGTGCACCCAGCCGTTGTTTCACGTATTGTTTTATTTTGTATTTAAAATTTTTCTTAGTAATAACTTCTCTTAGTGCCGTAGGAAGTTTATTTATTAGATAGGGTATTACGTAAATCAACCGTCTTTTACCATATAAGTTTTTTATATTTAGGTAATTGCAGTCTAAATTGGTTAAATCTTCGAACAGAAGACGTCTTTTGGACTTTTTGAAAATTTTCAGTGAAATAATTCTCAAGTAACAAGTTCAATTCAGTTTTCTCATGTATAGGTATAATTTTACATAAAGCAAATAATTTCCGATAATCATCACCACATGTTCGTTTCATTTTTATGGGGACTAATTCTTTTAAGATTCGTAACTGGAGTGAAAATATTTTGTCAAGGTATGTCTTGAAGGTCCTTCCATAACTCGATAACCCATAAGATATTATAGATTCAGCTAACGCTTTATAGAGTAATAAGAGTGTCTGGTCTGATTGATAGGTTATTCCACATACCAAGGAATAACTTTTATAAGGAATAACCACAAAGTTATTTGAGATGTTTAAATAACATTTGGATGCTTGGTGCTATTGTAATTTTAGATTTCATAATTTGTTTACCATGTTTCACACGATATTCTTATTATTTAGTTTTATTTCAAAAACATTTTGTTTAAAAATAAAAAAGTCAAGCCTCTGGGGGGTTGAGAATTAATTATATTTGTCGTTTTACGAGCAATAAAACGGCCAACTGTATGCTAATTAAGTTTATGCTAAATTGCTTGGCTTATGTTTTACGATTTCATTACGTCGCGCGGTTGCAAAAGGTTACATTGTAATTAATTTTGTACTGAACTGAACTTGAGGAACTGAAATTTTCAACAAAGAGATGCATTTCTTCCTAGAAAAAACTATGTACATTTTCTTATGAAACAGAGTAACAGCATCAGTTTGGAAGTGATCACATTATATTTTTGCAATTTAGCGTTTAAATCTTCAACTTTTTTCTCTCTTAGCACAGCCTACCTGTGTGCTTTTCAGGCTGATCCATCTAGTAGTTTGAGCTATATATACGCCACTCAGTGTGTGAAATCTCTTTTTCTTTTATCGTTACATACTAACGTTTTTCCAACTAATTTCATTATTAAGGTTATTTATCTACCTATATCCATTTCAAATTGTAACCAAATCAGTTCAGTAGTTACGGCGTGAAGGAGCAACAAACAAAATCTTGTGATCGGATGAAATTGGATTGAGAGAAGCAATCTAAAGCCCTTGCACAATATCGTCCAATATGGGTCAATAATTTTCACTCACAGCCTCTCGCACCCCACGTACTCTGTGCCCTGCCGTTCGATCACTGCCATGGTGCAGGGGACACTTTTGTTTGTTTTGATTTCTGCTTATTTAAATCGACGCCCGTTGGGGGATTGTATGGTGTAATGAATTCCAGTAATATCCTATCTACACAAGACAAGCTAGCCAAATACATATGGAAAGAAAAGAAAGAAAGAAATACTTTTTATTTGGTCACAACTTAATGGTTACAAAATAATACTTATGACTATAAGGAAAGACTTAAATAACTAATTAACTCAAGGGCGTGACCAAACATAGGTCTCCACTCAGCATTAAGCTGCAGCAAGCTGCAGCGCTGATTTTCAGTGGAGCCTAAGATGGGTGCGGTCACGGACGAGACCCGCAATCCACGACTCCCCGCAAAATATTAAATGTTAAAAGAAAAACATAGTAACAATTAAATACTCAAAAAAAAAAGGCATGCATAACAATCTGAACAACATTTAAATTATTAAAGTTAAAAAAAAAAAGATTAAATGAAAAAAAAACGATAATATTATTAACGGCGCAATGATACACAAACTTACAGTACAGTAGCAAATACGTACATAAGTGCTGGACTGATCTATGTTATCAGCTTTTGTTGGGCTAAGAGATAGCTTTTAAGTTTGTATTTAAAGGTCCCAACAGAAAGTCCCAACATTTTAAGCGGTGGCGGTAAGTCATTCCAGCACTTAGTAGCCGCAAACTTGAAGCTATATGGATGTTTTTTATTTCGTATAATAGGGCTCTATAGCTGATGGAGCGACAAAACCACTTTTTTTTAACTATATAGCCTTCCGCTTGACCGTCATCACAATTCACACCTGATGTGAAGGGATGATAATATCTAAGGTGCGTTTTTCGACGAAACGCTTATCCATTCTTGATTTGAAGGCACCCAAGATGTAGGGGGTAGGAAAAACAGTGCCTGGGCGGGTATTCCGGACCTTTGCAGTGCTTAACAGGAACGAAGAATGAATCCACTACGTACTTATCTTCGATACATCAACTATGTAGAGGTAGAAGCCTTTTCGATGCCTTGCTGTTCTATGGTAAAAAGATGACGGGGGAACCAAATCAAATAGGTCCTAATATAATTTGGGAAGACCTCTATCGAATATTGGGATGATTATCAAACCAATACAGTCCACTTCTGGACTAAGTTCTCTCCATTTGCACGCTATTCGCTTTTGTTCAGAGTGTGCCATGAATAATATGACAATGCTGTGAAAAAAATTAATCAAGTCATTTATAGAAACCAAATATAAGGCAGTGAATCTCTGGTTTCTTTAGACTATATCGTAATTTTTGTTCAAGTATAGGCGTGTGTAGCTATACCAATCGATATCAACGCGTGAACAAACGTTGGTCGATCGTTTTCACTTACCAGCGTTCGTCGTGCGTTTACGAGTACATTCACAAGTTACGGCAGGGGACACACGAGCAGTTTTGTTTTGTTGTTTGATTTTGATTCGCCCTAACTCGAACGGGCGCCATCGGAAGGGTTCTGATGGAATCCCGTATTGCCTTTGTTTATGAGGTGGAGGGTTTAATTTGATCATCTGGGCTTTGACAATAATAAGAAGAACAAAACTAAATATCTAAAGTTGTCAAAATGTAAACGGGGCAAAAGCTTATATTATTGAAAATTTCGAGTAAGTAAAATCAGTTCTTCACTTGATGGTAAGCAACGATGCGGCCGGTGATGTTATTGTACTAACTTGGAAGGGGTAAGTATCTCCTAGCGGTTGTGCTACACAGCATCGCACTGGAAAAGTAAATCTTTTGGCGTAGTGTACTGTCTTGACAGGTAGATACGATCAGCCAAGGCCAAAACTTCTAACTAGAGCAAACTTGAAAATAACCTCACCTACCATAATTATCCGGAAAACAAATTATTTCTTGCAAATGAATGAAATAAGGCTTCCTAAAGTATTTTTTTAAATCCATTATGCACAGAACACCGCCATCAGGCTCATACATCACGTTGCGTTAATTATATTACACCAATTAAACTCATCCGGGAGCAAAGCGTTTAATGGACTGCATTAAAATATTGTAATCACACAATACTAATTTAATTGCGGTGCTAAATATTGTAGTTAATGATGTTGAAAGTACTTAAGAATTGTAACACAAATAGAACTTACGATAAACTAATTAAATGGTTAGAATTTTCTTACAATAAGTTTGCTTAAAAAGTGTGAGTTTAGCGTATAAATAAATAACATATTTTTCTAAAAAACGTGATTTTACGCTTATAAAATGTAGAAATGTCATTTCTAATAAATCCTAGACGAAACATCTTACTTTAGCCATCCGAACATTTTTAACTACTGAACTATTGCTACAGTGCCATTATAAAGGTTTTACACTCTGCAAGTTGATACTTGACTGTAATTTCACCTGATGGTAAGTGATGATGCAGCCAAAGATGTTTACGTACTAACTTGGAAGGGGTAAGTAAAGTTATCCTAACGGTTACACACAGCATCGTTCTGGAATGTTGAATCGCATGGCACGGGCTTTGCTGGATGAAGCCTGTAGCAATTTATAAATTAAAAAAAAAAAAAAAAATGTTAAGTGGTTCGTTGCGGGAATCGAACCTGCGAACAGTGGTTAAAGCTCGGATCCGACCATGCGCCACTATTCCAAGAAGGGCGCCGAGGTTTTAATCTACTGCGTCCATTTTAAAATCTATAATCTACCAACTCATAAACTACGACTATCTACAGCACCCCGGTGGATGCAAATTAGATAAAATTTAATTAGCCGAGCATCCCTTATCGTAGTTGCGCTTTATTTATTATACGGCGTGGTCCGATCTTTGAGAGAGGTCCGCGTAAAAAAAGGGTGCTCCAATTTGAATAATTAACAAAATTTACATATACAGGCTGCAGATAAGTGATAGAATTTAAACGCTTTGGATTTTTTACGAACTTTATGGCATATTGAGGGATGTGAAGCCTGCGGCTACTCCATAAGTGTGCTAGGAATAGACATATAGCCTGGACAGGGCAGACGGTGTGAAAAATTTTGCCAGTTAATCGGTGCCAAAATTCCTTGTTTTGCCACCAACAGTAAGGCCACGCTGTAGCTCAGCAGCCAGCTATAGAATTTTGACAGATG
Organism: Coenonympha glycerion; assembly: GCA_963855885.1. Lineage (NCBI taxonomy): Eukaryota > Metazoa > Arthropoda > Insecta > Lepidoptera > Nymphalidae > Coenonympha > Coenonympha glycerion. The sequence goes on from OY979645.1 coordinate 573,043, forward strand.
GTGCTACTGTTTGCTTGTACGAAGATTTAGGTAAATCATTCGGATACCCATATCCCGAGTTTTTTCATCAGTGGTGGTAGGCTAAAACCATATCAAGTGTAAATTGGCAGCAATCACTAACTGTCTTATTCTGAGATCATTGCATTTAAAGGTTGAAATAGGCAACGCATGCTTCATAAATTCAAAGATTCTCAATTCTTACATAGTGGATATTTTTTTAATTCAGTTGCGGACAACACTTACTTTTACATTTATTTTATACACAAAATAGTCTCGTAAGTGTGTATTCTATTCCCATCAGTACAGTTAATTTTGCCACGCCACTACTCTGTCATGAAATACTCACGAGTGCCGTAAAAATGCAAGTAAAAAGTGCAAATCACTTGGAGTGTACATATTCTGCTAGGCAGCGTGGCATAGCGTTACAGAGTAATGAAGGTAGGGTAAGTATCGATGAAAAACATTGCATAGATTAGGTTAAAAAGGTAGTAAAATTATGTAAAGCATATATTCCGAGAGCGTTTCGGTATTTTTAACATCCCTGCATACTTTCAAAGTCGTTGGGTATTCTGATTTAATTACCTATGCACGTCCCGTCATTTCTTATTCCGCGCGCGCAGCAAACCGCATCGCTCCCTCGCTAATTATCCGAGTATGCAAATGTCATCAAAACGGACACATCCATTGTTTCGTTTTAATCCCGGAACAATGGTGCGATGCTAAACACCCGGGATCTTTTGTTGGAGAGTTCAACGACCTGTGATTTACGAGTTATGATAATTTCATTAAGGCAGTTACTTTTTACTGCCGGTGTGAGGAAGTGTTTCAGTAATTAAAATAATAATACCTCCTCGACCGAATATTTTGAGGTCAAGAGAGATCGTAGTCAAGTACTAACTACTAGTGTGTATGAATCTATGATAATAACATCAAGATAGGCCCATCCGAACATTTTACGTAAACCTTCTTCATACAAGAAAATGTAGAGCCATGTGTCGAAACTCCAACGAAATACTGCAGTGTCGTGTCGTACAGCTTACTACTGACTTTAGTCTTTGGTATGAATACATTTTTTTGCCAACCGCGGATCGGACCGAGTTTTATTTTTTGTATTAATTACTCTACAAGCTGTTTGCTTGACTGCAATCTCACCAGAATTTAAGTGCAGATGTTAACGTACTAACTTAAGCATGAGTAATCCCTGACGATTGGTACACAACATCGCATAGGAGCACTCAATCGTTTGGAAGCGAGTCTTTGCTAGGTTTATCATGTCTTCAGTAACCAGCCGCGGCTGAAGGTCTAAACTGGCCCGTGCCGGAAATTGAATCCAGGACCTCCCGGTCAAATCCAAAGGAGGGATCCACTGCACCAGGGAGGTCATTAAAGGACATGGCCGAAACTTGTATGGAGCCCTGGAAAAAAAATATTCATGGCGATTGACAAACAGTACGTCATATTAAAGCTTATAATTATGTCTTTACAATCGATTAAGTTTTATGATCAGAAAACAGGCGAGAGACATAATATTAGCATAACAACTTGCTACAAAATGCGCCTAAATATTTTTAATATTATGTCTCTCGCCTGTTTTCTGATCATGTAATTTAAACGATGATTGTAAACACATAATTATTACTGTTTGTCAATGGCCATGAATATTTTTTCTGAGGGCAGAATCCGGCCATGTCATTTCAACATCGACACCTACAATCGATTAGTATGGTAACTATTGGACCCAGTAGTATATTTTTGTAAACTGTACCTATCACTATTAACTCTGTATTTAGTCCACTTTTTAACCTTTGAAAATGAAAGTGTCAATTTCAATAGAAAGATTGGTGCAATACTTAAAAATGTAGAGCGTCTAAAATGAATATAAATTCCCGTCTGTTACACAGCTTTATTTGAAATAACAGTTAGGTAAGTACAATTCCCGGGTGTTATTTATTTTAGTGTTTAAGTCTTGTAGCTTTAAAACTGTGCAAAATTACAGCACCTTTTTACTCCATTGGGAAACATATACAGGAGTTTCTGTAATATTGTTTTGGTGTTTACAAAAGTTTATTATGAAAGGTTATTGCTGGGTTTATTGTACTAAGTTACTTTTCCTGATACCGTTTTCATTATTATTATACGGGATCAGACGCCTTCCGTGGTGGTGGTTCCGTGGTAGCATGACAAGACGAAATATGAAACTTGTGCTAATAAATAAAGTATGAGAAATACATTCAACTTTTTCACCTTACATAAGATAAGTTGTAAGACATTTTCTGTGTTTGGCATCTTAACTACTTAATAAAAATAGACTAATGTAATATTATTTTAATTTTTTTTATCCCATACATTTTGGACTATTATTCACAACATCGCTTAGAATGTCATTTTTTCTATAGGCTCTGGAGTATAGTAGAAACCCATATCTTTAAACGCGCAATTCTTGTATATATTTATATTTAATCTGAATCTCGGAAAGGGCTCTACCGATTTTCATGAAATTTAGTATATTGGGTGTTATGGGAGCTATAAATCGATTAGCGATAGATAGATTTTTAGAAAATGTCAAATTTACCAAAAAATATGACTCCTGCTGCCATCTATTAGTAAATAGTAATAGGTACTACCGAGCAAAGCTCGGTCACTCAGATATTAACTGCGTTAAATGCAGTAAAATAGTTTACAAGTTACAACTCAAAATTCCTAACTTTCTGCATTACTTCGCGCGCTATCATCCCGTAGCCATAAAAAGGTAATAGGATAGAAATATGTTTACTGGATTAATACAAACTGAATTTTTCAGCCTAGACGGAACTCTCAAATCCAGTTGTCTGGACTGAAATAAATCTCGTCCAGCCATCATGGCCCGTCAGGTTTAATTATCCGACACAAAAGTGTAATTGTAACGCGAACAAAAAATCTCCGAGGCGCTGAAAATCATTCGACTTCTGTCCAAAAGTCCAAACACGTCAATAATTCTGCGGGCCGACTGATTCAATATTAGTTTACGTTAACGAGTTGCTTTTATTCCATTTAAAAATGAACCAAATGAGTGTGTAATAAAGTGCATTTTTAAATGGTATTCATACTAATTATTTTATTTAAATATTTGCCAATTACGGCAGAGTAGGATTTGTTTAACGTCGGAAATAATGGGCGGGGGCATTGAGATATGATGAAAGTATTATGACGTTTGCACTTGGTCTGGGCTTTACAATAGAGCACCGCAGACTTTGCATGCGAAGACATTTTTTGCGTAAGTTGAATATAAGCATTTTCTAGCATTTTGAGTAGGAGTGTTATTTAAGCTGGTTGAAGTTCGTGTTGAATTGTAGTGCTTAAAGCTAAAGTCATGTGAGAATGTCGACCAATGCTGACCAGCTTGGCTGATTTATTACGCAAAAAATAAGCAAGCCCTTTACCATCAGATGAGGTTAATAGCCGGGGGAATATGTCTCGAAGGATTAAATGTTAACTTAACTTAATTATATTTTTAAAAATTATATTACAAAAGAACCTTGCAACATACTCGTAGTGTGTATTTTCTCTAATCAAATAATCAGTAGTTGATTGAACTATGTACGAGTACTATGTAAATACTCTCTGTACTGTCCTGTGTCAATTGTGTGTTAATTTGAGTTTTCAGTGTGGTACATTATTAATTTTGTTTATATATTTCTTTTTGTATATAATGTTCTAGAAATGGATCTGGTATAGATCTGGATTTCCGTACTGAATTCTTGTAAGTTTCTTGCGGATTTAAAATATTTGAAAAACGCTTTAAAACAAAATGCTAAATACATGTGCTTTGTGTATCTCGCGGCGTCGTTAGAGGCACGTACGACATGCGTGCGACGACTTCGGAATAACGAGTTCAAATAAACGATTTGACTGCTGGTAGAACGATTTGAGCTCTATTATGAGGATGCTATCTTTGAAACATGGTCTTCAAATATTCTCAAGTAAGTTGTTTTATTTTTATTCAGCTGTCTTAAACTTGAAGTTGAAATATTTTCTATAACATAATTTTTTTTTTGAAGTTTGGGCATTTTTTCTAGTTTCTGGCCAATGGTTTCCTCGCCTATATGAAACAAAGTTTCGTTTTGGACGATATCGTGCGAAAATCCCGTAACTAAGAAAATCTACGAAAATTTAGAATAAACATTGCTCTTATTAGTCAACAGAATGTCCATGAATAAAATGTAGAAAGAGTTTTATAGCAGAAGAATATATTTTGGTATCGGATGTCACTGAAAAATTTTATGTAATTGAAGTAAATACAGCGCAACATATACGAGTAGTATTGGCACTTATTGCGGAAGATATCATTGGTTTATACTTTACAGGCGGGTAATAAAAACCGGTTATATGACCCGGCTAACGACCGCCGCTCTAAACTTGCAGAGTAATATCGAGATATAGAGATATTGCTTAAAATATTTTTATGAATATTCCTGTACAATAAATGGATACGTACGAGATATCAAAGATTAGTTGCAAGTACCTACTAGGTGAAGGCAGAACCATTTATGGCTTCATAAGACAAAAATATCTGTTGTCATAATTTTCTCTTTCATTGAGTACCACTGCTGGGCACGCTACGCTTGGAATTAACGTAGTTGGGCAATAGCCCACCACGCAGAGAGTGCGGGCTGGCAGACTTCGCACACCTTTTAAGACATTATGGTGGACTTTGAGAGCCTATCTTTGAAAATAAAAACGCGACTCACTCAGAGAATTATCAATGCAACCAAAATCCTAGACAGAATGGTATAAAGTTAGAAATATAGATAACTAAGGAATTTGGAAAATTAAATCCATTAGGAGCGATAATAAGACGCCATAAGCGATAATGAGTAAAATAAGGAAATCAGAAATTAATATGACAGATTTTACTGGACAGTCCTGTTAATGCTCTTGTAAAGAATCTCTTAACTTATTTGATGCGTATAAAAATATATCTATCATTTTTGAAATGCACCGCATGGATGTGCAACAGAATTAGCACCAATCTTTCAAATTAAACTGTAAACGATTTGAAATAGTTTTTGATTAATATTGTCGTTTATGCTGCTACGCCGTGTCTACAGCCTCTACGCCGTAGCTAGTCTACGTCTCGATTCGAGTTATTTTTATGCGGGTGTAAACCCCTTTTAGTATACATCTAGATAATCCGTTTTCATTACACGCCGTATAGCAATCTTATGTTTCCTTGCAAATAACTCACATTAATGGGTTTCTGTATATGGAAATGATAATTTAATTAAAGTCAACTACATACTCTTTTCTAATTATATTTTGAACTAGATAAAACTAATATCACCCACTGTACACAGCACTTTACGAGGTTTACCACTTTGTTTCTAATTGACACTCCAGGATATAATCTATCTCGATTCCAAATTTCAGCCAAATCAGTTTAGTAATTACGGCATGAAAGGAATATTTTCCACGCGTGGATTTCTGTTTTTCACTATTATCATAGAAACCATGGAATTTTCCGGGATGAAAAGTAGGCTTTGTAATAAATCGGGATAAAATCTATCTCCTTTCCGGATTTCAGTCATATCAGTTCAGTAATTACAGCGTAAAGAAGTATTTTTCGCGTGTGAACATCAATGTTTCAGGTTTCCCGCGGAAACTATAGATTTTTGCGGGATGAAAAGTAGCCTTTATATTGATCCAGGATATAATCTATATTTAGAATTTCAGGCATAGTAAATACGGCGTGAAGTAGTATTTTTCGCGTTTGAATATCTGTTTCTCTTTTTTGGATTTTCCGGGATAAAAAGTAGCCTATTTATTAACCCAGGATATAATCTATCTCCATTCCAAATTTCAGCCAAATCGATTGTGTACTTGCGGTGTGAAGATTTTTTTCCGCGTGAATTTCGGTTTTTAACTAATCCCACGGGAATCATGAATTTTTTCGGGATGAAAAGTAGCCTATGCGGTAATCCATAATACAATCTACCTCCATTTCAAATTTTAGCCGAATCGGTTCAGTAGTTGCGGCGTGAAGACGTATTTTAACTTGATAAAATCCAAACTTCGGACCCCCGTTTCACCCCCTTAGAGGGTGAATTTTGAAAAATCCTTTCTTAGTGCTCCCTTAAACTTCATAAGGTATCTGTGTGCCAAATTTGGAGTCTCTAGACCCAGTGGTTTGGGCTGTGCGTTGATATGTTAGTCAGTCAGTCAGTCAGTTTCTTCTTTTATATATATAGATTATCAACCACAATGAGCACTTTTCAGTTTTCAGAATGAAAACTTAGGCTTACTCCAGATGTTGCCATAGCTATTTAGATAACTACGCTGGTTAAGTGCGTGTTAGCAGGTTCCACAAACTTTGGAAAACATTGTGCTGATAACTTTCATACTGTATGTAGGTTTTCTCATGATGTTTACTTATAACTTTAAATGAAATGAAATGAAAACTTTAATTCTAAGCCCTGACTTACTAGAAAACAGAACTATTTATTTATTATTTATTTATTTATTAAGCATTAGGTAATTACTTCTTACTTATTTACTTGTGTGAATATTTTATATCATTTGCTTTGGTCAAAATATAATAAAATTTGTTATTAATTTCTTCCGTTTTAGGGACAAAGAGAGGAAATAAAAACACAATGAATCCACAAGCCACCCTTAAGGCGAAGCCATCGAGATGTAAACCTGTAACAAGTAACGAGCCCTTAATGAGGCCCTTGTCGTTAATGACTGACTTTTCGTTCATTTGGTACCCCTGGATAAGCGATTATACTTTTTAATTCGGGAAAAATAAAATATTCAAATCTTGGTAAGGCGTAGATGATGGACAAGTCTAATTTTTAAGGTTTTTTTCATTCCTTCATCAATTTTCAAACACCTCTTTGGTACAAGCGGCACACTGTGGTATTGCATTATCTGAAATGAGTTTGATTCCCGCCACTAATCCCGGGGTTTGTAAAAGTTGTTATAATAATATGTGTAAACGTAAGCTATACAATATGTTTGCGGGAAATAACCGAAAACGTATAACGATATTGATTTTTTACCATTATATCCCATAGTGAAAAGCCAGTTTCGCGGTTTTAAAATAATATAGCGCTGGCAGCGGCGGTGTGTCTTTGCTGGTATAGTAGTGACTAGATACTGCTAAAACCTCCCACCAGACACACGTATTCTGTCTATAATAAAATGATAGTCACAGGCATATATTTGCTTTGAAATATTATAATTAACATTTCCGTGGCAAACCTTTAATGGACAAAAAATATATGCCAATGGTTATCATGTTTTGATAGGTATGCGGAGTTACAGAATACGTGTGTTGTAAAAATTTGGCAAAATTAAAAAGAAGCATCGAACCCGCTAGTCAAAACTGAGCGCGCGCCATTATTAAGGAGGTAAAGGCATTATCTACTATATAAAAATAAGTCGGGTTTTCCTTCCTGACGCTATAACTCCAGAACGCACTAACCGATTTCCACGGTTTTACATTCGTTGGAAAGGTCTCGGGCTCCGTGAGGCTTATAGCAAAGAAAATTCAGGAAAAATTTCAACAGAAAAGCGGGAAAATCTTTTTAGTGGGAAAGCCATCTGGTGGCGAAACGGAGTTCGCCGGGTTTGCTAGTCTACTATATAAAAATAAGTCGGGTTTTCCTTCCTGACGCTATAACTCCAGAACGCACGAACCGATTTCCACGGTTTTGCATTCGTTGGAAAGGTCTCGGGCTCCGTGAGGTTTATAGCAAAGAAAATTCAGGAAAAATTTCAACAGAAAAGCGGGAAAATCTTTTTAGCGGGAAAGCCATCTGGTGGCGAAACGGAGTTCGCCGGGTTTGCTAGTTAGCTAATAAATTAATCTTTGCCGACCACTCTAATTTAATTTCAGGAATTATTCGAGCAGCTATGTAAATACAGCAATAACAAAGCCCCGTTGTCATCTTACACAATCTGCAGAGTTCAGGACGGTGAAGCTAACGGTTACCTGTCAGGTAAACAGTGCGGTTTGCGAGATATAACCGATCTTATTACAGACAAACACATTTAGTACAACAATCGGGGAAACCACTGGCTGACCAGTTAATTTCAAATTCATAGGATTCAAGCTACATTATTGTTTTACAGCGTTAAAGTATAAGATACTGAGTCATATTCTTATTGTAGCTATACGTCTTAAAAATAAGAATAACATGTAACCATGAAATCTTTTTCGATGCCAATATTAATATCTTATACAGCTAAAAAGATGTGTAAATAATTATGAAATAATGATGAAAATAAATAAATCAAGATATTATTACAAGAAATATAAAAAAAGGCGTGTGGCACTCTGAGACTGCCGCGGTAAAGCTATTGCATAGAATTTAAAGTTATTTTTAGTCTTGCCATCAATCGAAAAGTAGAACTTTTGGTACCAGGTGCAATTTCACAAACTTTTTAGTTTTTAGTTTGCCATCTATCGAAAAATAGAAATCTTTTTGATAGATGGCAAACTAAAAACTAAAAAGTTGTGGAGTTGAGCTCCTTGCTTTCATGCTAGCCTAGTACCAAAAGCTCTACTTTAGGAGTGGCAGGTTATTTTCGTTACGCTTTTTCTGGATTCGGTCCACCCGTCAAGGCCCGCGATAGAAACTATGCAATAGCTTAATAAATATGTCATTATAAATTCTATAGAAATTCATCATGGATGTCATAACAACAATTTTAGTAACTTGTAGGTAACAACTAAAGCTTGGCAAAGCTTCTTGACACATGATAGCAGTAAGTCTCAGTTTATTTAAGCACATGTTTAATTTCCTCAAACACACCTCGAGTCTGTGCGACTGGATAATTTCTCGAATACGAGTATATCAGCACTCGCGTCGCTTCGCGAAGTAGCGAGGCGAGGAGGAGTAGCTTTGACTCGTGCACAGAAAGCCGCAGCGGAGAGCATACGAGGCGAGGCAAGAAAAAGAGATATATTTAAATTCTTGCCCTCGTCAAGCCTCGCCGCTCCAGGACGAGAGTGTACAGCCGCCATAGATTTAATAGGTACGTTATACGTCCTCTACGTATATTTCCCTCGAGTCCGGGTAACCCCGGCTGTGGTCGAGGGCGCAGCTGGTAGTGATGAGCTCTCCCTGTTACACCGTGCTCCGTTCTCGGTACACGCTCGAATAGACAAATTTATAGCACCTGGTATCCACCTAAACTCTGTATGCAAATGACTTCATATGATAAGAATTTATTAGAATTATTATACAAAAAATTCACAGTACCAGGCCAGATATTCGAAATTGGCCAATGCCAATAACCCGCCCCAATGGGTCTATCATCCCCATAACTCGGAGAGTACGTAAAACCCGTAAAACGTTCGGTTTTGCAACAAATCTCTCTCCGGTTATATCAGAGCCCATGGAAAGTGGAGGAAGAAACGCTTTATTGCATCCAAACATTACAAAAATAGATACGAAAATATATATAACAAAAAAAATGACAATGGTAGGCAAAGGCAAATAGGAAAGTAAAACTGAAAAAAGGGATAGGGCTGAGTAGTAGTAGAGAGAGTATGAGAATGAGGATGAGGGAAAAAGAGTGCACCTGAGTCGTCTGTGTACAGTTTTATAATATTCCTAGCACAGATGGTAAATCTCTGTGGAGATTGCCCATTGTGGCCGAAACGGTCGAGAGAATATCCGTCGGTTTCACAGACTCATCGTTTCGAATGGAGTGTTACTTGGGTTACTCCAATGTAAGTGCTTAACCTTATCAAAGATTACCAGATTTCACCGGATTGTATCTATTTATTGGTGTCAATCAGAGCAATATTTCTATTCAATTTGTTGCCAGATAAGCTATTGAGGCAAAAAAGTGAAATCACCGACGCGATTGTGTAAATATTACATTTCCTGAGAAATTGTGGGAAAATTCCCCAAAGCCGCGTTACAGAAGAGCGCGCGGGTGTACGATACGAACTTAGAGTACAAAATGAATAAATGGAATGGCTTTTTGTTTGAAAGAAGCCGAATCTTCCATACTAATCTTTAGTAAATATACAAGTGCATATACAATAAGTGTTCCCGTAATTTTTCACTTGATAAACGAGGACACAGTAATTGAATTAATGAAAAGTAAATTATGAAGTTTACTATTATCTTAGTGAATTACATTCCACCAGGTTATATTGAAGTTTAAATTATTTATGATTATATTCTCAGTATAGAATTACTTAGGTTATTTTCATCTATTTTGTTGCCAACATATAGAAATATCTATTTTTTTCTACAAGTCTGTGGGCGCGATGCGATCCGCTAAAGTTCGCATATTGAAAATATTCTTCGGATTATCCGCCTTTTGCGGAAAATGTTTTTAAAATTTCTTGTAAAAGTTATGTAAAGGATTTATGTATAATATGTTTGGTTTTGACGAATTCATATTTTTCGATTGTATTATTCGATAGGCGTTTAAGAATTTATACAAGAGTAAATCTCTGAGTGTCATTATGTTTTTTTTTCAGTTTTTTGTGAGAAGTATAGAAGATCATCATCATGCACCTTGTGAGATCGCAATCAAGTACCTCCTAGCTTGAAATGTTTTTAAAAAAATGACAAAATGTAACTAATTCATTTATGGAAGCATGAAATCAAAAAGTCTTTTTTAATAACCTTTATCATCTTTATTTATTTGTTAAGATGTATCGGGTCAATGATAATCGTGCAGTAGGTATGTCGCACTTACGATTGAATTTGTCGACGATTGGCTATAAATCAATCAAGCACACGCGGTGACAGGTCGACAGATTGTCGACAGACGACAGTTGCGGCTAAACTCTGATTTAATGAGCCAATATCAAATATTAACGTCCAATAAGATCACAAGAAACCAGTGATATTGAAAAGAAACGACGTGATTTAGTTAATTTTATGTAAAATCTAGCCTGTACAGTCAAGTTTATAGTTTTTAAATATTAAAAAAAAACAAAATAATCTCTAGTACCTTATTACTACACAGCATCGCATCGGAATGCTAAACATCTGACCGATACGTAGGTGTTTGTCAATAGGATGCTTAGTAGCCTCCCAGAAATACCTTAGCCAAATCAGTTTTTTTTTTAATTATTTTATTGATAGGCATGCGCTTGACTATACAATCATGTCTGATGGATGGCAATGATGAGGTCTACGATGGAGTGAAATTGCCTAGAAAATGCCTATGCACTCTTCTATTGAAGGCATCTAGAGTGTCTTGGGTAGGAGCACGGAGGCTGGAAAGGTGTTCCATACCTTAGCGGTTCGTATCAGTAATGTAGAAGAAAAACGTTTCGTTCGAGTTCGCTGGACATGAACAACATAAGGATGCTACTTCTTTCGGCATCTTACGGCTGTACGGTAGGAGGTAAGGTATTTTATTATAGATTGTAGAGTTCGTAACTCATGATGGGTCCACGGTAAGAACTAAACCCGGGCTCTTTCGATTGTACCAGAGCATGCAAACTGCACTAAGAAGGTTGTTAGAGCTCCTTTTTTAAGTAATTTTATTTAACAGTTCATTCTAAGCATTGCGCCGTTTATCTCGGGAACTGAATAACCACTCCAATACAACACTGTTAACACGTAATGGCGTCATTAGCCGAGTGTTCCACAATAGTGGATCTCGAAGCGCGAAAACTGAGTTTTCCGCACTTTAGTTCCGCATTTTCCTCCACTTTTCCGCGCAATTGTATGCAATTGAACGCTGATGGCAGCGTGCAGCTTTGTCTCTATCGAACAAATAGTGCGTGAAGTTGGTATAAAATCGTCGTTTCCGATCGAAAAAGTGGGATAGATTTAGCGTTCGAATTGCCACTGCTATGAATTGAAATAAGCTTCTATAACTTTTGTTCGTTATATAAGATAGTTGCCTAGCACTTTTCACTAAGCCTAAAATCTCACGCATTCTAAATTTTTGCTAAATGATTCTAATGACTTCGAATAAATTCTGCAAAGTCTGGGCTTTAAAGTCCACAGTCACACAAGTCATAAATGTAATTATTACAGAAATAATTGACTGTGGCAGGCAGACTGACGGACGGATGAAATCGCACCATAATGGTTCCATTTTTACTATTTCGGTATGGAAGTTGGAACCCTAAAAACGAATGTATGAAAAGTATATCAAGTGAGCTCATCAACAAGTCAATAACAAAGGAAGAGCAAAGTGAAATATTCACGATACCGCATAAAAGCTTAGTTAGTGCTCTCTATAAATGTTTGCGTACTTAAGGCGCGGAGTACAGGCGTCCGGGGTTATATGCCGTGAAACGAGCACTCAGCAACACTTGCTACACACACACTGATAAATTACATGTACACATCGGTGTATGTAAATAAAGCAGAACTTTTCTAAGAATATATTGATAAATGAACAATCTCGCATTGTCAAGTCAACATCTCCTGAGGATGTCCCGGTATCGGGACGAAACGTGCGTTGACAGTGTTGCAAGAATTGTGTGAGGTGTTACATGTGGGTGGTGGTTGCGTTACTACCTTAGGAACTTTGCTTTCGTGCTTGCCTTGTTTCGTGTTTTCACAGAAGACTAACTTACAGGCTCATTTGAAAATTCAATACTCATACCGCCCTTCTCAAGAAACTCGGCACTTGCTCTTTGAAAATGTAATTTTACACAATTTCCTTATATGATATTATGATCTTATCTCGTGGTATACAACGCATAGCTATATACTAATAATATCTAAGATTGCTTTATAACACTACCACTAAAAGCATAACATTATACATACATCTAGTAGTATAGATGTAAGTAAATATAACATGTGTACGGAGAAGATGAGGACAATAATTTCGCGAGTCTCACGTCATCTCCCATTATCATTATCTGCGAGTAAGATGACAGGATATGCGAAAGTAGAAGATAAAATAGACACGTGCAAATTGAAAAAATACATGATAATATTATAATAATGTCAATCGAATTACAATCCTACGTAAGAGTGTTAATTTTGTGAGTTTGTATGTTAGAATGTTCATTGTTATTCTTTCACATCACAATTTCTGAAACGATGGGGCTGATATTTTGAATAAACATGACAGTTTAACACATCACAAGAAAACGAGTATTTTTTTACACGATGCAGCCGAAAATTTTATTGCACCTACTAACTTAAAAGGGGTCAGTAAACGTACGATTTCAACGATTTCACAGCATCGCACTGGAACACTAAATCGATTGGCAGTGCATCTTTGTTGGCAGGGTGGTAATAAGCAACAACGAAAGCCTCCCACCAGACTAGACAGAGTATCCGTGATCTCCCACTCGTACCCGAACTCGCGCCACTGTCGCCACTGTAGCGAAGGTCGTCTGTCTTCGTTTTATCTGTGTTTCTCGCGTTTACTGTCAGAGATGCCTCGCACGCTTCCGCGCGGATTGCCGCACATAACTCAGCATACGACACGAGATCCATCTCGCGCGGCACATTTCTCATTACGATTTATACATTCTTCAACGCCGTTATGAGTGCGAGCAAGTAATATGGAATGCGAGCAAAAAACGACACATATTTTTTAGGTTTCCTTCAGGGATTACTTTCTTATAATATCGTTAAGAGGATATATTGAATTTATTTTTGTCCTTCTCACTTTTATGAATACGTTAATAGGTGCGAAATGCAGCGTTGCGGAAGAATATAAGAGAAAAATGACGATGTACCTCATTACTAAAAAAACCAAGCCAGTTATAAAAATCCATTCCTGAGCTTTTTTGTATATTATTATTACCGACACATTTAATCAAAAAATATAATTACGCCCATAGTAGTTTTCGATAAAAATTAGAAAAAAATGGAAATTTTGGAGCAACTTTTGGGAGAGCTTTCTATCGAGATTTTATCAAATCGTGTTTCACCTTCTGAATCAATTTACTCGAGAGCCCCAAAATACATGACGATCAAATTTGAAAGTAATTTTCTTTATAGTTTTGCTGCTGGTCACTAAAAATCGCTTCAGAACGACCGTTTACGCAGTTAACTCAAAAGTTAACGGCGTAAATTATATTTATGACATATTTGGTACACACATGTATGAAGTTTTTTTTCATGGAATAGAGATAGTTGTGTCTGTAAGCGATCTTTTCATAGAGTCTGGGATAGAATAGTAATACCAAAGTATACTTCTTATTTTAGGATACAAAATCAAATAACTTATCACAGTTAGTGTTTTAGCGAGTGTGGGTGAGCGATGGAGTGTAAATAATTTTGCTTTTAAATAGGTCATGACATTATAGCGATAATTTTCCTTTGAGCTAAAATTACTCAGTTCAAACTGATTTTAATATTTTGGGTCTCACATTAATTTTATTATTAAAAATGTTTATTATGAGTGGAACCATTGAAACGCTTAATTTAGTCAAGCATACCAAAGTAACCTAGAAAGCTGTAGTTCGTGAAGCGGTCGGAAGGGCGCGCCAGATCGATTGTGAATCAAAATCTGAACCAATAGCCTGGATCGCATGTAAATCGGAACTAGTGCCGACTCGGGTATTTGTGTTGTGAAGTTCGTCCGTTTATCTTTCCGCTTTACAATACTCTGAACTACTGTTTATTTAAGGTTTAGTGTGAAACTGCATTACTTATCTTAAGATGTTCAATTACATACAATAAATATTATGTCAGATATAATAGAAATTTTTATGTAAGGGTAGGGTGAACTATTAAGTAAAATATTTGCCGGAGACATGTAGCTAGAGTAAAATATTAAATGTACATTATTACCTAACCGGAGATTACTAAACCTTGGGTCTCGTATCAGAAGTGAATATGAATTCATCAGCAAATCTACAGAATTTTTGGCAAGAATGAATTAAACTATTACGCCATCGAATATATCTAAATCTCTACTTGTACATAATATGTAAAATAATAGCTTAAGAGTCCTGTGAACTACCATGTCTCCCATACAAACGTAATACCAAAATCATTTGTAATTCGTGTATATTTCGATCATGTTGTGGCGTTATTCGGGTTCGTATAGTAATAATCTATGCTCCTGGCCATATCTGGTTCCGAAATACTGTTGTAAAACGAAATTGTAAACGAATTAAGTTTTGCTTATTTTTATCTCAAAGAGGACATGTTTTCTGCTTATTTGTTTTGTAATAAAAACAACACTATCTCACGTCGCATTAGTTCAGGACAGTTTTTATTGTCCAGCTAAAGAAAAACACCAGTTAATAAAGAAAGTTACAAGTTTTCATTCATAATTTTTGGTATTATGGAACTCGACCAAAGTTATAAAAATTTTGATCAAAATTGATTATTATTTTATTTTAAAGAAATATTTCCAAACTAAATATGGCCAGGAGCATAGATTATTACTATATTATTATGAATCCGAATAACACCACAACATGATCGAAATATTCACGAATTACAAATGATTTGGTATTTTGCATTAACGGAGACATCGTAGTTCACCAGGCCCCTTAAAAGGCTTTTAACAATACAAAAGATAATGGAACATGAACAAGGCATCCGCTAGACACAAATATTATTTATATTATTATTTCCCCCAGATTTACTGTATTAGTGATGGGCGATCCTTCTACAGTCTTTACCGAAATCTTTATTTTCTAATCTGATTAAAGATTGTAAGCTATATGTATCGGAGGTGAATATTTTATCTTTGAAATTAATACCCAAACGATCGATCATACCAACAAATACATCTACGATGGTCTTTGAATTAATTAATAATTCGAATTGTGGATAAGTGTATATCACCCCCTCATGGTCACAGCGAGTGTGTTTTGGAACACACCGTGAGTTCCGCATCCGCACAATGCACCAGATGGACGATGTTTGTGGAATCCGCACAATACGCGAAATCCGCAACATTCCTCACATGTTGCTAGCACGTTTGCTGTATTTTAGGAGCTTCACTTGATAGTGCATTGTATTGAAATTAGCTGTATACATTCAGAAGAAAGTAATAGACGAGTGGTAAAAAGCTACTTCAGTTTAACATTTCGGACATCTGGGGTTCAAGACCCGATATAACGCGGTTGGAATGTTTAGCATTTTACATTACTACCATGTGACAAAAATCATTATACATGTACTCTTTTTACTAATTTCTAAGCTAAACTGGGATTAAAAAGAAAATAAAAAAAAACTTTGCTATAAACCTGCCAAAAGAAAAAAATATTCAACATTTAGTAAAAACCTACACTGCGGCTTACCTTCAAAGTTCAAACCCATAAAGAAAACCAAATCCCTAAGTAAACAATGCAACCATCACTGACATCAAAACTTATACACCGCTATCGACGCTCGTTTCTCTCTGACATCGGAACATCCTCAGGAGAAGATGACTTAACAACGTGAAATTTTGTTTCAATCTACTACGTACCCATATTTTATATTTCTAATGCAACTTTTTATATTAGAAAAGGCAAGATACTGTCTCTTATTGTTAAAGTTAAGATGTTAATAAACAAAGAAGCCTTCACAATCGTCGCCCTGTGCCGCTCTGTTTTACTTATTTTAACATTTAGAACAAAGATAATAAACAACAGCGAGAAATTATTTTTTCTGTTTTTCAAAGTGGAAGTTTTTCCGCGTCTCCTTTATCAAAGTTTTATTATAAAGTTGATAGAAAAAGAAATATTGTTAGTAAGCAGTAATTAATTCAACAATAAAGTAAGTTTTTATGTAACCGCTATCATAACGTATATTATAATTTATAAATACTTACTCCTTATTCTAAAATCTATTTTTTTCGTAGAATTGTACCTTCAATAATTCAAGACCGATCTCATTTACTGGATTACAATGATCCCTTCCATTCGTTCGTCGGATCGCATGTCAGAGGTACAGCGGTAAACCACACCAAATAGAATGTACCTGTACCCTGTACCCTGTACCCCCACGCATGTTGTATTGAAGAATTATTCAATTATTCATAGCCCGCAATCACGAGTGTACGGATTTGAATAATTTAATCGACAATTTCGATAAGACGCTCCGGTCTACTCACCTACTGTACGAACTGTTTTATGTAGAATGTTATGTCTACCTAGAGTAAGATGTAAATTATAAATAGAAACCGCTTCACGGGTTTATTCTGGAACTATTATTTAAAAAAAATCCAACATAGAACTTTTTTTACAGCCGACTGCTCTGCATTGTTTCTCAGATTTGGATTGACAGAGATGGATTTCGGCTAAGGGCAGGCCTCACATACCTCCAATAACATTATGGGAGGAAATCTACGGTTTTATTTATTTTACTTCTATGCGCAGTATCCACAAGGTTTCTACTTCAAACAATCGGAAAATCAGATGCCAAACTCTGAACACCCTTAGATTTTAGTCCATGAAGCAACGAATATACAAGGATTAATATTACTAATCATCAACTAAATATAAATTAACTAATAATATTTTCCGCGTGAATTTCAGTTTATCACAATTCCCGTGGGAACTATGATTTTTTCCAAGACAAAAAGTCTATGTTTTAATTCAGGGTATAATCTATTGCCATTCCAAATTTCAGCCAAATTGGTTCAGTAGTTGCGACGTGCGTGTGTATCAAATATACACTATGTGTGTGTGATTTAGAAAGAAGCAAAATACCAACGTACAACAAAATTTCCCCGCAAAATTTCAGCCCGCAGAAAAACAACGGACGACGAAAGGACGGTGTAATAATCGCGACGAAAGCCGATTTTCGACTTACGACGCGACGAATACACAAAACGCATCAGAGTAACACCGTCTCAGCCACATGCGGCTTCCCACGGTACCTATACCTATTCAAATTAGGTGTAATTACACTTCTGTCGTCAACTCGTATCATTGAAGAGTAGAAACAATTTTGAAATACACACAAACGGTCTTATATAATAAAGTTTTCTTGGGAGTTTTTATTCATTAGGGTGCTTTTTGTGCTTGCCACGAGCTTTTTTATTAGTTTCACTTTTGACCTTAAAATATATCGTGGAAAATTTAAATTGCTTTTTCTTGACCTAAAGATGAAATTAGGTTCACTTGCGTATCTTTCATGGTTTTCTTTCACACTCTACAAGTTAGTACTTGACTGCGATCTCGCCTGATAATAAGTGATGATGCAGCCGGAGATGTTATCGTACTAATTTGGAAGGGGTAGGGGTTTCTATACAGCATCACTAAGGTGGTGACTCGCTACGAGGTACTGAAGCCTCCCACCAGAGCAGATCTGAGCCAATTTAGGCAATTATCGTGGCGGTAATCAAACTGCGACCTTCCACAGTTAAAAGAGTTATGAGGATTCCAATGTACGGTAAATTGGTATACTCGTATATTGACAAAAGCCGAAAATAATATAATATAAGTATGGTATTGGTATTGAACTCCATTTATTTATTAATCATTTGGGATTCAGAATGTGTATAATGTATGGCCGCCGAAAAATATTGTACTTACGAAAAACGTTCATTAATTAAGTAGCTTCGTTATTATTTGTTATTGCGGATTTTCTTCAAAAAACAATGGTTCCATTTTGCATTGCAAGTAATGACAAAATGAAAAAAGTCATGTAGGTAAGTTTGTACTAGTAAATATAAAATCACAAGCTAATGAATCGATTTAAAAAATTCATCATCTTTTCGGTGACTAACTTTTTAGTTCGAAACAATTTTTCGTTTTTGATCAATGGATGAAAATCTTCCCAAAAAACTAACTCACAAAATAGTCAATGCTTAGCCTCTACTTTCCTCTGGAAACTTTCAACTCTACAATGAGTTACTAGTTTATAAACTACGAAAAACCAAATTAAATTGGAATATTATGACGAGTAGATTTCGTTCGCCTAAAGATATTGCAGATTATTTTTCTCTTTGTATTTTCAAAGAACTGCAGTTTTTCCGCGATGTTTTTCTACATAACCAACAAGAGCTGAATGTTAATAGATATGCAAATAACATTTTTATTCAAGTGGGTAGGGAGACATATTCCATTGCTTTTGACTCGGGCCTCCTGACCCGACCCCGTTTCTCGATGGCTCCTTTTACTATGCTTTATAAACATTATGCTTTTACCTGGAACGCCATTACTTGTGCTTATGTGTTACTTGTGCTTTGATAGGAACCCACGACCAGTAGTTACAAAACGCATGAATTTGTTTTACAATAAATGAACTATACCTAGAAACAGATTCGATATCTGGTCGGACTGCTGTCTGCTTGCGAGAATACGCCAAAATACCGAATATAGCTAATATTTTCTAATTTATTTAAATTACGCGACACGTTGTTTGTCCGCGATGAACCTTAAAACTACTTGACCGATTTTAATAAAATTTGCACACCATGCGCATTTTAATTTAACTTAAAAGATAGGATACCTTAAAGAATTTATATGGCAGAACAAAGTTTGCCCGGTCAGCTAGTATGCTAACAATTTTAGTTGAGAGTAGAGAGTTTTTCAAGTGTTCTAGCGTTCCAGTAAGATGATGTGTAGGTACCGATTTGAACTTATCTTACTTCTTTGTTCCGCTAGTTACAAATTCCATCAAAATTAACTTATAATAATTATTTTTATAAAACAAGCACGCTACAAATTCGAATTTAACCAATTAACAAATATTGCAGAAATATAATAAGAGAAGTAAACTAATAAACGAACAACAAACAAATAAATCGGGATCAAATAAAATAATTGTTTGCGATTCAGTTGAAAAGTCATAGCTAAGTGGATTTTCCAGCTTTTCATTCTCTCAATAAGCGCGCAATCGAGTGAGGCAAGTTCGAGCGATCGGGGAAATAATAAAGTGGTGGGAAAACTGAAAACATTTAGGAGTTGGGGGGGGATAGTGGACGTGACAAATAAACTATCGAGTGGGAAATGGATTGTCGGGAAGTTTGTCGACTTTCCGAGCTGTTGGAAACAAAATCGCCTAACACTGATTTTTTTAAAGAGAATTCAAGTATCTGATACTATGAGGGTACATGTATTTAAAAGATCTTTTTTACTCACGTTTAACGGATGTAGATATAACCTACATTTATGCAATATACTTTCCATTCTTCCAGAATCCGGATTTCTTTCGATTTACAGCAGGTATTTTTCAAATATATTAAAATGTTACAATGAATCTTATTATTAGCTTATTCTAATTACTATACAAATTTTGCCCGCGTGGAATGGTGCCAAGAATACTGGCTGCATTTTCATGTTGAACCAACGAATATATAGTTATGATATTACAAACGTAAGTTGAACAGCTAGGCTGATACGTTGCGCAAAAAATTGGGCCAGCTCTTCTTTCACCAGTTGAGGCTATTAACCGCGGGGAAAGCTCTCGAAGGAATTTTTTGGCTCTATGACTCCATGGCCCCAGGGTCTCCACGGCAAACGGGACAAATATGTAACTCTCTGATAGAGAGGCATATTTGCGACGCTTACCGGATTCAGCAGTTTAATTTAATTTTTCCAATTGGATTTATATTTGTGTACGTCTCTCTGTAGTTGGCACCCTTAAGTGCCCTGCCTGGCGTATGTTTTTTTTTATCTTAATTTCTTTTAAAAAATAAGCATGCAAAGCACTTACTCCAAACCAACTAACAAACTAAACACCACAAGTATCGCCCATTTCCGAATGCATACGCATATGATGCATATACCTATAATATGTACGCCACTGCGTCGTGCCACTGCGGAAAACATAACGACATAATCAAGCGAGACTACACTTTATTACTATTTCATACAAAGTAAATAATCCCATGCACCGAAAGCAATCTTAAAAAGTTTTTCCGCAATATAAATAATTTAATTGCAATTTTATTTGTATCTAGAGAAAGTTTAAAATAGATTGGATTAAGCAACAGGCCCAAGGCTTGGTGGTGGAAATGCGGGATTTATTCGCCGGTTTTAAAATTCTTTGGTAGTGTAGTGTTGACGGTACGTGCATGTTGGCTGTCGATATCGACAAACGACAACCAGATGAAAATTTCCATGTCTTGTCACTCTTAGCAAAAGAGTCAAAAGAAGATTACGATTCATAGATAGATGTAAAAACATAAATAATTTTAAAGACTTTATAGTTTTTATGGAGTGGAGTTATAGTGAATATACATAAATTCAATCAATAGCCGATGGTTTTAGTTGTGGTGAATACTTTCTATTCACCAAACTTTTTGTTCCAACTGTTTTCATTCTTATATATTTTTTTTATATTTCCGTATTCAAATCCGTGTTGTAACACAACTCTATAATATTATCCGAATATTATAATTTTACTTAATTTTGTAACTATGTTATTTCCTTTGGTTATTTTCGCATCACTATTCAACCGTTTGAAAAATTCTACAACTTCCTATTGTTCAGTTTAAAGCATTTGTGCGGTTCTGCTTCACGCGAGCATTCAGTGTTTTTGTATTCTTGTATCCTTGTAGTCTTGTATTCTTGCATTCTGCATTCAATCTCGCGCTTTCCAATAGTTTGCGAATAAATCCTTGTTTTAAGAAGCGATAAATTTCACGCGCAAGCTTCAGCCCGTAGGAGCGGGAAGCGTTCGCATTTCTATTTTATTAGTTGGGAAACAATAAAGTTTATCGATGGAGAATTGGACAAGTGCAACATCGATTTATAACAGTGTCTTTTATCGAATGTCTTTGTAGTTATCTCAGCCAACCCTCGTCCTTTGCTGGACATGATTGTAAAGTCGAAGCAATTGAATATGTAGAGTAAGTAATACATGGTATGGGTGTGTCTTTTATCGAATGTCTTTGTAGTTATCTCAACCAACCCTCGTCCTTTGCTGGACATGATAGTAAAGTCGAAGCAATGGAATATGTAGAGTAAGTAATACATCCTGTCGGTTGCAATACAGCATTGCAACTAAATCGCTTCGGTACTCTAGCTACAAAGCCTCCCACCAGGGCCCCAAGTCTGCTAATTTAACATTTTTTGGCAATTCAACTGAGATCCAACTATAATGCAAAAAACTTCACTTGTCATTCATCGTTCATCAAGTGACAGATTAATAGTAGAGGAGCCCACGATGCTAAATCGGTAGTTACTCGAGCGTCGTGAGGATTGAACCTGATTATTTAGAATAATATCTGGGTGACCGATCTTCGCTCGGTGGCCAATAGATGGCAGCAGTAGTCATATTTTTATTTTTTATGGTAAATTCGACATTTTCTAAAAATGAATCCTAGCTAGATCGACTTATCGCCCCCAAAACCCCCTGTATACTAAATTTCATGAAAATCGTTCGAGCCGTTTCCGAGATCCAGATTATATAGAAATATATATATACTTATACAAGAATTGCTCGTTTAAAGGTATAGGATTAATGTTCCCCAGACAGATTTCGGTCACCGTGGCTAATCTCCACGGAGATTTAGTCAGAAACACAGGTGCACTCTCTATTTCCTCATTTACATGGCACGGTGGGACGGCAGGTCGACCCAATAAAAGTCAGATGAGGCGCAGGACCGACGGCATAACGTGTTCTCCTAAACACGGGGCTGAAAAACCACCGATTGCACCACCTTAAAACCTTTTACCAAATAACAGGTCAGCAAAGTTTGTAATGTGTTAGAAGAATAAGATGTCGTCATTTTGAGCAGACGTAGAGTTGAGTCAACGCGTCGGAGGACGAGCGGCGCCGGGGGGACGTTCAGCTTTATTGAAGCCACTACAACTGCGTATGATGACTTATAAATGGTGTTAAAAAGGCACCTTCCGGCAAATCAGATAATTAATAATTGAGAGGCCGGTCACTAACCAGCAGCTCGACTCATATTTATGTTCCCATCCATGCGCGAAGTCACATGACCAATTTAGCGACCATTTTCATACATTTTTAATTATTTTTTGATTGCCAAAACGGTCAGTATGGATGAGCGATTCAGGTCGCAAATTGCAATTGTGCTTATTTACCTACGATTTTATTATCCGTTAACTTTCTTTTGCCAAAAAATATAGAGCAGAAATACTTTCCTCAGCCAGGAAAGTATTTCTGGCAAAAAGCACTATTTATAACATCCAATCTAATTTGAACTAAGATTTCAACTAAACTGTAACAAATAGGAGTCCATGTTACAATGGATTTTTTTTTAATTCTTAATTAATCATACCCTGGACTGAAATTTTTTAGGCAACCCACTTGCGATATATTTATTGACATATTAAATTGGATATAAAATAGTTTTCATCCAATAAACAGCTCGGTGAAGGTCGTTGTATAGCGGGATCCTAGACTATTACGTTCTATTTCTATCTTTTCAGCAATCGTAAAAGGTGCGGATGGTCAGGCCAGCTTATGGTCTCCAAGTGCAAACCTTACACGATTGCAAGAGTGGCCTCCAATAGAACCCGGTGAAAGAAACTTACCCGCACGAGATTGTAAAATCACCACGATCTTCAGTAATAAAGGAACGACAATAATGAAAACAAACTCTGCATACACGCCATGCCACCGCTTATTTCGTGGCCCCTCCTGAGTCACCACCTTGAAATAAATTACGAATAAACATTATTGTTATGGGGCGCCATGATCACTATGGGTTTTATCTTATTTTACCCCTCACTCGCTTTTATATACGACTTATAACTTGACAGCAAAATGATGGTAAATGACGAAGTTAGTAACTGTTCTAATTTGAAAGAGGTTGATATATTTTGTATCGATTGCTACACAGCTTCATACCGGAACGTTTACGCGTGTCGGTGACGGCTTTTGTACGAAACATCTACTTGTATTCTTCAGTATTTTGATGAAAAAAAGGCCTCTTAATTACAATAATAATATATTTTTCTAATATTTATGATTTAATTTCCGCCACGCCCTCGACCGCACTCGACGTCCGTTCCATTATTTATTTCATAATGAAAATTGAATTGTATGTAGAGGTGTACGCCTACTGGACAGGGCAGTGAGGTAAGCATATTGTTGTTGAATAAACTTTAACTCGATTATTGATTCGGTTTTGTCATACAATCTTTATGCAGCAAGCAATCAAAAAGTATAATGATATCGAACATTATCACATTATGTACTAACCCCTCAGCTTCTATACGAATTATATCTTTAGGAGAAAAATAATATTATTATACTTACAACACTGTAAGGTACGCTTTGACTTTACAATCATGTGTATCATTTTTATCTTGGTCGTTTCTGTAATCTTAAACTACCATAAACCTCACACGCTTATCATAAATTGTTACAGACAAATTGAAAAATATAGCTTTTTAAGTTTTTATGTAATCGATTTTAACCAATATAAGTGACAAGCCACCAAACAACACATTATTTTTATTAATCCCCTCAATACAATTACAGTCATCTAATTAGGCGTGTAGCGGTCTTCGATAGCTGACGATAGATGGCGTCACTAGCGCAATAGCACACGCTGACAGAGCATTCGAGGAGCGTTCTATAAATACAACTTCTGACGTCACACGCTCGGATCACAAGCGGTCCCCAGGCACAACACCTACCTGGAGGGAAATTCCCTATTGCCCTCTGCACCGCTAAAGGCGGAAAAGGTATCTTTACTGTTAAAGTTGTCTGTACTAGTGGGCGCAGACCTCTATCCCCGCGACACTTGTCCTAACCACTGGACGGGCGTCATTATTTATTTCGAGATGAGAATTAAATTCAATCTAATTATTTATTATGAAGACCGGAAATAGAAGTAACACTTGCGCGGACGTTTTGGTGTGTGAAACCTATTTCCTTTTTGTTCAGCTTTAAAATAAATCCGATAGACTATCCGACATTTCCGACGGCGGATATTTAAATCCAACAGCTTGCAGAAATCGTGATATGTATTAAAACTTTTAAATAAGTGAAAATGAAAACTTGTCGAAACTTTCGTACGACCAATACAAATGTAGCATGGACAGGGCGAAAGGAAAAAATGCCGCCAGTTTATCGGTGCCACAAATGCTTCTTTTGCCACCTACAGTAAGACCACGCTGTAGTTCGCTCAGCAGCAATCTATCTGCGATCTCACCTGATGGTAAGTGATGATGCAGCCAAAGATGTTAGCGTACTAACTTGGAAGGGGTAAGTTATGTCACCCCAACGGTTTCTACACAGCATCGTACCGGAATGCGAAATCGCTTGGCGGTACGTCTTTGCTGGTAGGGTTGTTAACTAGCCACGGCCAAAGCCTCCCACCAGACCAGACCTGAGCCAATTTAGAAATTATAAAATTCCAAAGTGGCCCGTGGCGGGAATCGAACCCGCGACCTCCCACTCGAATACGAGCGTGCGTCTCCTGCGCCACGGAGGTCGTTAAAACAATATGATGACAAACGTATGAGTGCGTCATAATATGACATTGCAATCCTAGGATATACTGCATGACATGGACACTGGACAGGTATCACTTTACATCAGGTGAACGTCGTGCCCTCGTTTTGCCTTGACATAAACAACACTTTGCAAATGGTATCCTCCAACCATGCTATGAAAATCATTTATTTTTCACATAGGCTCAAATAAGAGATGTCTGAAAAGTCAAAACTACCGCCAAGTTCGCAAAGCAGTTTTACACCGAGAGGAACTGGCAAGAAACTCAGCATTTGCTCTTTCCAAAAAGATTATTACACTATATACAACTTCTAATACATACCTATTAGTATGAATCTGTATAACTGATTTTTATGATTAATTTAAGGATAACGTACCTATACATGGTACTGATATACTACTCAGTCGCTAGATATGCAGTGGCAGGAGTGGGCCGCCATTAATATCCTGCGTATCTCAATAGCACTCCACTGTTAATATAATCTGTGGAGTAATAGAGCGGTGCGCATATGGGTCATAAACTCACCATTAGGGCTGCAAACACTGAATTTTTATTATATTTGTATTTTATTTTGTCTTCTTTACAACGTGTTACTACGGGCTTTTATAATAAATTCTTATAAAAGCCGTTTATCATATTTGAATACCCATAAAAATAACTTCATAATCATAAATATTATACTTTTAAATAATAGATGAAAACGTTGTAAATTTATAGTTTATATTTGCTTACATTGCTAAACATAAAATTTTATGTAGGTAGGTCATTTTTCAATAAATTTGTGTGTTACATGGAAATAAATTCACTCAAAATTATTGATTATTACATTTGAAGCATTGATTTATAAACTAAGGATTTGGGGTCAGTGCTAAAAAGTGTCCGAACCGAATGACATACAAAACGCGGAAAGACATACAATCGCACTTCAGTCTCGTGTTTGAAAATAAGGTTGTATAGTAATGATTTAAGACATAAATTACAATGTTTTAGTTTGTTTATAAAAATACTCATGTAACCTCGTTTATACAGGTTTTCTCGGGACACTTTTTTCGTGAATTTTCTATTACACTCGTCGTCCATAGATTTATAAGCCTATGATTTGAAAATATTTTTTTCAGTTTCGTGACACCCCTGGCCACGTGAAGCGTTAATGTCAATAGCAATAATGGACGAGCGCCATCTGTCGGTGGACGCGTGTCACTAATTATCCAGACACGCTTCGGGGGAGGCTCCGATGTGTTTAATTCATTTTTCATTAGTCTCATTAGTCATTACCATTCCTCAGGTATACGTATGCAGATTATTAAGTTAAACAGCACAAGATGTAAATTATCATATTTCAAAGATTTTCTTTGAGACGCGATTTTAATCACGCAAAAATCCATTTCCTCTTGCCACATTAATGCCTAATTTTCGCGATACTTTCCAAAAGTAAAATTTTTCAAAAAAGTTTTGGAATAACATTCATGAGTTCTTTTGTCCATACTATGCGATTTTAAATAGTTTTTAAGTAGTTAGTTTTCAATCTTCGCCATAATTAAGATAGGGATTAGTATTTTTCTTAATTTCTGTTTTGTCTATTTAAGATTTACTGATGTTGATATCAAAGGGGCTGACATTCTGCTTTAATATAAATTAGATTTTAAAAAAAATCTTCGCCATATTGTGACATGAGCTAATGTGGACGGCCACGTCACAAAATGTCGCTGGTTCAAAACCAAACTATTTTAAATTAAACAACATCCCTCATTAAATCAATGGGCGCGTCTATTATTTATTAAAATTAACCAAAATATAATAAAGCTGGCTTTAAAATGACATACCTAAAATAGATTAGATAAGCGATCACATTTTACGATCAGTTTTGGTCACATTTTGCGCTGTCACGCGATTTTGGTGAATTTTAACGTCATAATTAGCTTGTTCTGATAAAATCATCGTTGTTTGCGGTTTTAACGCGATTTTGTGTCATTTAGTGCAATTTAGTGCTAACTGAGTGATTATTATGAATTGACGTGCTTTAGCTGATTATTATTTATCTGGTTAGGTGTTTAATTCACATTTACTGTATACCTAACATTACGAATATCAAATAAGTCATAATTTATAATGAGATGGTGACAAAAATTATATCTGTGCTGATTAATGGCGATTCCCAATTTTCAATCTTTCGATGGTTTGCCTTACTAGAGATAGAAATTTGACAAAATGTCCATAAAAGTTATGTCAAATTTTTATCCCTAGTTAGGCAAATAATGGATAGATTGAATATTGGAAACTGCCATTAATCATTTTATGAACCTTTCCAGCCATGCTATTCTGCAAAACAGCGACGAGCGTACATCTCTGCATCTATGAATTTGTCAGTTCTAATAGAGTACAATTTTGCATGCCATATTCGGGTTGGCAGCTGTCTGGCAGCTATTTCATTTTGTAGAATAACACAGCAGATTTTAATGACGTCCCCGGCACAGTGGAGCACGCTCGAACTTGAGCGGCAGGTCGCGGTTCGATTTCCGCCACAGGCTTCTTTATTATACATATTTTAATTGAAGAAGAGTTGGGAGGCTTCGGCTGTATTAAGTACCACCCTACCAGCAAAGACGCATCGACAAGTCATTTAGCCAGTACTATAACATTTTTGGTTGCATTTTCATATTGTTGCAAATACCATTAGGTAAGATCGCAGTCAAGTACTTATTTGTAGTAGATAAAAAAGTATATTATTGATGCATCAGTTTGAGTTGTTGGGAGAGTATGAGACAATTATTTAGTCCGCAATTTAATGTTTAGTGATTTATCTAGAGACCGGCAAATTTTGTTATCAGTAAGCGACTGCCGTTCGTTTCAGCCGACGACGGACGTCCACAGCAGCTGGACAAAGACCTCCTCAAGTCCAGCAGTTTCCCGCGAGTTGCCAGTCCAGGGTCGGACGTCTGCCAACACTGTGCTTTCCCGTGCGGGGTTGCCGTTTCAGCACTTTTGGTGCCCAGCGTCCGTTGGGTCAACAAACTATGCAATCATCTGCCCATTGCCACTTCAGCGTCATGGAATGTTGGAACCTTTGTCCTTTATAGGATCACTTCGTTGTCCATCTTTCCATAGCCCTGTCGTGCTATTCTGCAAAACAGCGACGAGCGTACATCTATGCATCTATGAATTTGTCAGTTGTAATAGAGTACAATTTTGCATACCATATTCGGGTTGGCAGCTGTCTGGCAGCTATTTCATTTTGTAGAATAGCACAGCTGTTCCTCAGGAACAAATACATCAAGAATTGATTCCTCAAATGAAGCCAATGCAAACATACGGCCATTTTTGTAGTTTTTCTGTATATTCCAAATTGTAAGTCCACTCCAATTTATTTTTACAGTAAAATCCATGTAGTTGTACACCGGTCGTTATCTTTAGGGAAATAAATCGTTTTTAGTGTAATTTCACCGGGATCCCGTCGCTCTTCCAATTTGTCCACTTTTATAAAATCATTGAGAACGCTACGTGCCTTTCCCGGAAATCGGAAAAACAATTATTGAAATTTCGAGCGACTATATTTTTTGAGTGAAATGAAGTTTTTATTCGAATGTTTTTATTTTGAGATTAAATCGAAATAATGCTTAAAATCTAGATACAAAGCAATGCCTAGCACACAGACCATGGAAATAAGTTTTTTTTCTCTGTGGCCTAGCATACAAGTTGTGCCTAATGTCTTTGATTTCTATATTGGCTCAGATCTTTCTGGTGGGAGGCCTCAGCCTTAGGGTTTCAGCGCGGTGTGAAGCAACCGTTAGGGCTTTATTATTATTAACTTGTTAAAACAATATTACCTTCAGCTGCACCTTTATTTACCATGAGACGAGATTGCAATCATGTAGGTAGGTACTTACTAGTATTATGAAAAAAAGTTGATATTCCTTTGCATAACTTCCAAACAAGTGTTTTCACACCCCACTGGATGTTTGTAATAGTCTTACACGTATCACAAGCATGACAGTGTCATCTTCCACTCGAAGGCGTCTCCGATAAGTATGCAAATATTAAATCTCCCCCGACGCTGCTTGCTTGTCTGTTACTTTACTTGTTTGTTAATATATGCACTTGGGGTGAAAGCGGCCCGCGAGGAGTACGTTACTTGGGGACGGTTAATGCAATTTTTGGTATAATTGACTTTAATACTACCTATGTAAATATTTTTAGATTTAGTTAAATTACTAAGTTCCACAATTTTGGCTAAATTTTGTATGTAAGTAATTTTTTCCTCAAGTATCATGAGATATTATATATTATGTTGGATTCATCATACAGAATATTCATGTGGTATTGAGGACTACAGAAAAAAGTATATTTCACAAAATCTTTCAAAAGTATATTATTTTATTAGTAGATATATTTGTGCTTGACGAAAATTATACAGTAAGAACATGTAAAAACAAGGCAAATATGTATGGAACAGGCTAGAAGCCACCGCTGATTTTAATTTAATTTCAATGTAGAGTCTACCTATTATAATATTTGTAGTTGGAATTTTAATGATTGAGAATATATTAAAGCGTCAATTGCAGTATTCCCCGCTTACTCAGCTCGGCATCAGTGCCCCACAGGGACCTGAACTCTTAGTTATTAGCTCATGAGCAGTTCTAGTCATATGACATATTGCGATTCGATATATAGAATGGAACGAAATTAAAAAAAATCAAAATGATCTAAATTAAACGCGTGACCGCTGAAATTAACACCGTGTACCAAATCATATCATACTGCACCATGAAGGTCATCAAACTTTCTAATAATCCATTACGAAAACGCAACTACCTAATAAAGGATAATTACCATGGATGTATGGAATCCTGAACCAAGATGATTAAAATCCAAACTTAATTTTTATAAAAACTGTCTCCGCATTAATTTCTACACTTATTTTTTTTTAATTAAATTCCGGGTATGAAAAACAAAATTCCTAGCGCCAATAGCTGTTCTCAACAAACACAATTTCATTTTCCTATAATAATTTGGTTTTGGTTCATGTAAAAACTTGAGACAAACTTCGCTCATTTTTCTTTGAATAGCCAACCGAAAATCGAATCTACAACAGCCGAAACCCGCATAACGCATATCATAGTTAAAACACGTTTCTTAACCCTAAAATGCAGCATGTCCCAGTTATGGACGTAATCTCTGAGGAGCAGCAAAACTCCGCTCACGTCCTCAGCTGTAACGCGATGGAAATTTCAGTATCCTCTTGCTAGAACAAGTCGTGCGGGATAGGGTGCATTTTATTATAACTGCAACTGCGCCCCGTTGTGGCCTGTTACTCGTGAGTCATGAAGTTCAGTGGAATTCGGTATGACGTGATGTCCGAATTAATGTGACAGGGCAGTACTTGAGGGTTGAGTAGTGCTAAGCAGGGAGCTGAGGGTTCAAAACCCTCTGACTTTTTTAGTTAGGTGCGTCTTATGGATACTAAAGGCGATCAGCGATGAAGATAAGCATTATGGTAAAATCTGCATAACTGAGAATTCACTGACATTATCTCAAAGATTTGAAAAGCCCACTTAAGTGCATTTAGCCGGTTTCGTATGGTGTATCATTTTGACAGGATACCTGTACCAGATTATGGAATATATGAAGGGGTTGAGACGAGTATTAATGAGATTGTGTGATAGAAATTACTCTCATCTCATGTATTTGTATTAAACCGATAAATGTTTTTGAGAGATTTTAGACCTAGCTCTCATAGGGAAGTCAGAGTTTAGAACGTCTGGCGTTTAAAAACTATGTGTTACAAATTTTTATACAATATTTTTTAAAGCGTATTTTTCAAAACTCTCAAAAGATCACCAAATTACTTAGCGTGCGAGTGCTATTTCATTATTATTCAAGTCTAAAAGAAACTTGATGCAGCAGAGGAAATTAAAAAGTCTCATATCCAATACTCTGTAGACAATTTCCACATTGTAGAAGTGTTACCACCCCCCACTCGGGATAGTTCCATAGGGTAATAAAGGGGGGAGTGATAAAACTGTGTGATTGCGTCGTAACGTATTCAGATCAGACACCCAATCCCGACGATCAAAGACGGGGCGTGCTTTGATGGCATTATGATTGATGTATCAGACGTCTTTAACGATATCATGATAATATAATTTCGTGTAAAATACTTAGGCCTTGACGAGATTACCGCAATGTAGAATGTGGACTCAACGATTGTGGTTCCGATAGTAGTTTTATGTAACTTTATTGTAAAGAAAAGTTTCAAAGTTTCAAGAAGCTTTCGCGGGATCAAGGGGTAAATACAGATGGCAGGAGACCTAGAAACGGCATGCATTGTAAGGTCACTCTGGAGCCTTGACCATTGGTAGACTAGGCCCAAAAACGCCACTGCCATGGGTGGCGTTTTTTAATATTTGGTTTTGGAGGGCACTGTAGATGACCTAATTGATGAGAGCAGTACAATGTGTTATCTTTGATATTGCACCCCAAAGTTGTTCATTAAAGAAAAAACAAAAAGCAACAAAAGGAACCACTTAAAATTCAAATTCATCTGGATGGAATTGCATTAAAAGTTTGACACTTATATCGTCACCGCAGACTTTAAAGTGTTTGTCCAAGACAGTGGTGCAGGAGGGGTGGTCCGCAAGAAATTGCCGCCCCAGGCCACCATGTTGACTCGTCATTCACCAAGGGTACGTCTAAGGGCTAAAACTATGTTGCAATACGCCCCCGGCTAGCATAAATTGTTTGTGAATTCTTTGATATTAAGATTAGGGGAGAGTTATTTGTTATTTAAACGTATCGACCGAATGTTTTGCCATAAATTTTACGTTTCTGGTATGCTTATGTTTTCCTGCCCTTTACGAACACTTGGTGCAATGTGAATCAGCACAAAAATACGATACTTATCAGTTTAACAGATCACTATTGGATGCCCGCGGCTTTAGTACTGAAACGAAAATCTCTGAAAAATTTTCCCCCTAAAGAACAATGGTGCGGGCCCATACATCGCTTTCGGTCACGTTACGCTATTGCAACTATAAATGAAAAAATATTTTTTTGGTTGGACCTGCAAGCCTGAACTCAATGCTAAAAGATTTTTCTTACAAAAAAGTGGAGAAAAAT
Organism: Coenonympha glycerion; assembly: GCA_963855885.1. NCBI lineage: Eukaryota > Metazoa > Arthropoda > Insecta > Lepidoptera > Nymphalidae > Coenonympha > Coenonympha glycerion. The sequence goes on from OY979645.1 coordinate 605,428, forward strand.
TAATATTTATTTTCAAAATATTGTATCTGAGTATTATAACAACTGCGACCTCCGCTATGAAGCATCTGAGAGCATAGACAATACACTATATACTCTTTGATAAATACTTGTCACTTGTCCCAGAATTTGTCAATGTCGACAGTTGAGACCATGTAGCCATCATGTAGCTGTCGGACAATGTTGCGAGATGCCGGAATTAAAAAACTCCAATTGACTGAAAGAAAAATCTAATTGAGTTAATAAATTAATATTGAATAACAAAATCACAAATATTCAAACAGTTTATTTAAGTGAGACTGGCTCACACGGAAAAATAATATTCAGTTTTACTCCAACGCAATGGAAACCCCTAAACTAATTTAATCTTTTTATGTAAATATATTCGAATAAAATAAAATGCAAAAAAAGAACGATTGAAATCGACATTTATATTTATTATTTAAAAAAAAAGCAAGTGCCGAGTTTCTTGCCCGTTCTTCTCGGTGCAGTGCTACTTTCCGAACGAGGCGGTAGAGTCTTAACGTTTCGCAAGAGCCTGTAAGTTAGGCCTATGTGAAAGAATACAATTTTTGAATTTTGAAGTTGAATTTTGACACAGTTATTATTGTCTTGTATTCTACAGTCTGATCTAAGAATTAACGTTGTACTTGAAAATAGGTTTTTCTTTAGTATAGTCTGTTACATGTTGTTCTCGTATAAAAGTGGACCGATCGTCAAAAAGATGGAGCATAAAAGTGGAAAAGTTTGGCATCCGGCAACACTAGCAGTCAGGAATGTGGAAACGGAACCTATCAGTATCAATTGAATTTCTTTAAATATTTTATTTTTTGACCCGTCCTTTACAATAACCGGTGATACCTTGAAAAAAGTCTGTTATTTATTAGAATAGTCTTGTAATAAATATTACATCTAGACGCTAAACTTTATTTGTGTACATTTCTGCCCATGTTCTTTTACCTATTACGAGTGGAATTTTCTAGAAATAGTTCTCGAGGGGGGAGATGCTTTAAAGTTTGAGTTGTGCATTGATAGTAAGTCAGTCTGTCAATCACCTTTCTGTTTTAAATACATTATAATTATTGATTTGACGACCGAATAGCGTAGCGGTAGCGCACCTGCCGTCTGCGTCGGAGGTCGTTGGTTCGATTCCCACTACTGGTAAACTGGTAACTGTTTGTGTGAAGAGCATGAATGTTTTCCAGTGTCTGGGTATTTTTCAATATACTATATTTATGTATTTTAGTATGTATGTATATCAGTTACTTAATACCCATAACACAAGCTGTCGCTTACTTTGGTGCTTTATTTATTTATTTATTATTTATTTATTTATAGAGGATGCAAAGACATGTTTGTTTATTTGTTAAAACAACATAGTTACTGAACTAAATGAATAAAATATTATGACGAGTCACCGGCAGCCCGGGGCGGCATTTCCTACGACCGACCGAAGCTCCCCCAAGATGCCCGAGTCTTGGGCAAACATTTTAATGTCTGCGGTTCGTGGGGTTAATGCATTAAGTAATATGCCAACAGGAGAAGAAGTTATAACAGTCACATTTGAGAGCTCGTATAAATAGTTCAACCCATGATGACGTGCCCCACTCCTTCACAATCGTTTATGTTTCATGCGTTTTGTGGATTGAGCTACCTATAACAGTTCGACGATTGCACCCCTCACTCTGATAAACTCATTTTGTCAAGAAATTCTTCACTAAAATGCGTAATCAACGATATAATTTCGAAGTTGCCAAAAAATATGAAACGATAATTTCAAAGATTCTGAGATATATAATAATAATAGTACACAGCTCCCGGCTGTCCTAGGCCATAGATGTAGGCTTATTTTCCCACTCCTGTTAATTGAGTACTTAATGGGTGAGTGGTGACGGTATAACTGTCAATAGCATGCCAGCATCTTGAATATGGGTAATATTATGTGGCAAATAAATAGATAGGGCATAGTAGGGATCTCAAAAGTACAACCATTTCTAAAATTTGGAGTAGCAAAACTTCGATGTTTTGGGTGACTCTCTATGGAACTGGGATTTCAGTCATAATTTGTTTAGATATTTTGTATAGTCTAAGTAATCTCGAGTAACAAAGTTTACCAGACCCGCGAGGGACATAGATTTTCAAGGTTTATGAAGTACATTGTGCTAATTTTTGATACAGCGAAATCGGTTTAGTAGTTGTGGCGAAAAGAAACAAACATCCAAACATAGAAAAGAAACTTTGGTATTTATTGTTTATATGATGGCAAGTCAAATATTTATTTAGTTATAATATTAAATCGATAAACAGATGCTTAGAGAGGAGACTTTAAGTCACATAATTTTTGTAGGGGATTCTAGAAAAGAGAATTTTTATAAAATAGATTCCCTAGCTAAACTAGAAACATGCGAGCAAAGCCACATGCTGCTATAATTATGAAGTTTCACGGCTTTATAATGGGAAAATTAATGGGCTGAAACGTGGTTTGATGATACAGCAACGGGCCTTTAAGGGGAAATTATAAACTTAATTATAACTAATGATTGTGCTGAACGCTCGCCTGCCTTGCCACAGATATAAGTGGCCTGCTATTGTTTGTATTACATACGAGAACATATTATTACTTGAATGTGAAACATTAAACGTAATTTACGAAATTGTTTTAATTAGACTAACAATTTAAGGACAAATAAAGGATAATAAATAGTAAAACATGAAAAAAGTAATTGTTACAGTAAAGTATAATATAAAATAGCATTAGCTGACCTTGCAAACTTTGTTTTGCCTTTAGGGATATAAAAATATAGATAAATTGAGATTTAAGCTATCCTATCTTTAATGTTAGATCAAAATGCACACTGTGTGCAAATTTGCTTGAAATTGCTTAAGTTGTTTAGGAGTAAATTAATAATGTAATTTAATTAATAATTTAGTAATATTATATCCCACCAAAAACATAAATGTAAAAAAGGAAAGCCAAGTTCGAGAGCCGCAAAAAGAATGGAGATCAAAATGAGTGCCAAGTTCTATGTAAAATCGAAATTTGTATTTATAGTTACAAAAAAACAAAATGAACAATTATTAAACTCTATTTCTTTGCTTTATTGGATACCTATAACAATTGCTGTTATTCAAAAATGTGAGATCTTAAAATAGGTTAGATTTGACTTGGCCAGTTTTCATTACATCAGTCATTTTATAAAGTTATACAACATTTTAATTCAGATAAAAACTCGCCAAGTCAAATCTAACCTATTTTAAGATCTCACATTTTTGAATAACAGCAATTGTTATAGGTATCCAATAAAGCAAAGAAATAGAGTTTAATAATTGTTCATATTGTTTTTTTGTTCCTATAAATACAAATTTCGATTTTACATAGAACTTGGCACTCATTTTGATCTCCATTCTTTTTGCGGCTCTCGAACTTGGCTCTCCTTTTTTACATTTATGTTTTTGGTGGGATATCATTACTTTTTGTAAAGAAAACTTTCTTGCGTTTCCGCTGCGTGGTTTTCTTTTTTATACTATTTTCTACACTGTCTTGAAATAAAGTACCTAATGTTGCAATGTCCAAATTAAAGAATCAACTGTTAGACGGAACGAAGTTCGCCGGGTCAGCTAGTACAACATAAGTTTGCTGCTGTCAAATGATGTCAGTATAGCGTTTTCTTACTGGAACTAGAAATGAGTGGCTGAGACAACGCTAAACGCGTGACAGTTGACAGCGGCAAACTTATAGCGAACGAGTTGTATAAAGTATTTATTTATTCATTCAAATCTCATATATATGTACTTCACTTTTATACTATTATTGGTTAAGGCACGAAGAACCTGGTTTTTTAGCGCGTATTACAAGTTTTTTGTATGAGGACACCGCTTATTTTTTATTTTTTTGACTTTTTGATTTTTTCCTACGTTTACACACAATTAACGAGCTGGATTCCAAATTTCATCCTCCTTGGTCATCTGGAAGTAGGTTAAGTTTAGGTACTATATGTCAGTTTGTATATGGGGACACCCCTTATTTTTTGACTTTTTTTTATTTTCTGATTTTTTACTACGCTTACACACAATTACCGTGCTGGATTTCAAATTTCATCTTTCTAGGTCATCTGGAAGTAGATTAGGTTTAGGTACTATATTCTCGACATTTCATGAGAGCTTATATCTAAGCCTATGTGAAATAAAGAATTTCATTTCATTTCATATGTCAGTTTGTATGGGGACACCCTTATTTTTTGACTTTTTTTATTTTCTGATTTTTTACTACGCTTACACACAATTATCGAGCTGGATTTCAAATTTCATCTTTCTAGGTCATCTGGAAGTAGGTTATATTTAGGTACTATATGTCAGTTTGTATGGGGACATCCCTTATTTTTTGACTTTTTTTTTATTTTTTGATTTTTTACTACGCTTACACACAATTACCGAGCTGGATTTCAAATTTCATCTTTCTAGGTCATCTGGAAGTAGGTTAGGTTTAGGTACTATATGTCAGTTTGTATGGGGACACCCCTTATTTTTTCACTTTTTTTTTATTTTCTGATTTTTTCCTCCGCTTACACACAATTACGAAGCTGGATTTCAAATTTCTTTTTTCTAGGTCATCTGGAAGTAGGTTAGGTTTAGGTACTATATGTCAGTTTGTATGGGGACACCCCTTATTTTTTGACTTTTTTTTATTTTCTGATTTTTTCCTACATTTACACACAATTACCGTGCTGGATTTCAAATTTCATCTTTCTAGGTCATCTGGAAGTAGGTTAGGTTTAGGTACTATATGTCAGTTTGTATGGGGACAACCCTTATTTTTTTACTTTTTTTTATTTTCTGATTTTTTCCTACTCTTACAGACAATAACCAAACTGGATTTAAAATTTAATCTTTCTAGGTCATCTGGAAGTAGGTAAGGTTTAGGTACTATATGTCAGTTTGTATGGGAACACCCCTTATTTTTTGACTTTTCTTTATTTTATAATTTTTTCCTACGCTGACACACACTTACCAAGCTAGATTTCAAATTTCATCTTTCTAGGTCATCTGCAAGTATGTTAGATTTAGGTACTATATGTCAGTTTGTATGGGGACACCCTTTATTTTTTGACTTTTCTTTATTTTTTGATTTTTTCCTACGCTTACACACAGTTACCGAGCTGGATTCCAAATTTCATCCTTCTAGGTCATCTGGAAGTAGGTTAGATTTAGGTACTATATTTCAGTTTGTATGGGAACACCCCTTATTTTTTGACTTTTCTTTATTTTTTGATTTTTTCCTACGTTTACACACAGTTACCGTGCTGGATTTCAAATTTCATCTTTCTAGGTCATCTGGAAGTAGGTTAGGTTTAGGTACTATATTATGACAGTTTTTATGGGGACACCTCTTATTTTTTGACTTTTCTTTTTTTTTTTTTGATTTTTTCCTAGGCTTACACACAATTACCGAGCTGGATTCCAAATTTCATCCTTCTAGGTCATCTGGAAGTAGGTTAGGTTTTTGTACTTTATGTTAGTTTGTATGGGGAAACCCCTTATTTTTTGACTTTTTTTATTTTCTGATTTTTTCCTACGCTTACACACAATTACCAAGCTGGATTTCAAATTTCATCTTTCTAGGTCATCTGGAAGTATAGGTTACATTTAGGTACTATATTTCAGATTGTATGGGAACACCCCTTATTTTTTGACTTTTCTTTATTTTTTGATTTTTTCCTACGCTTACACACAGTTACCGAGCTGGATTCCAAATTTCATCCTTCCAGGTCATCTGGAAGTAGGTTAGGTTTTTGTACTATATGTTAGTTTGTATGGGGACATCCCTTATTTTTTGACTTTTTTTTATTTTCTGATTTTTTCCTACGCTTACACACAATTACCAAGCTGGATTTCAAATTTCATCTTTCTAGGTCATCTGGAAGTATAGGTTAGATTTAGGTACTATATTTCAGTTTGTATGGGAACACCCCTTATTTTTTGACTTTTCTTTATTTTTTGATTTTTTCCTGCGCTTACACACAGTTTCCGAGCTGGATTTCAAATTCCATCCTTCCAGGTCATCTGGAAGTAGGTTAGGTTTTTGTACTATATGTTAGTTTGTATGGGGACACCCCTTATTTTTTGACTTTTTTTTATTTTATAATTTTTTACTACGCTTACACACACTTACCAAGCTGGATTTCAAATTTCATCTTTCTAAGTCATCTGGAAGTATAGGTTAGATTTAGGTACTATATGTCAGTTTGTATGGGAACACCCCTTATTTTTTGACTTTTCTTTATTTTTTGATTTTTTCCTACGCTAACACACAGTTACCGAGCTGGATTCCAAATTTCATCCTTCTAGGTCATCTGGAAGTAGGTTAGGTTTTTGTACTATATGTCAGTCAGTATGAATTTTTACGACTTTTTGACCTTCATATCTTTATAACCCTTTGAGCTAGCTTCATGAAAATTGGGCTTCTATATTATGATCTTATGAATATAATTAAACACACGTAGTTTTATGTGTTTACGTTAAATAGGTTTTGAGTTATAGAAGGGTCAAAAGTGGCACCAAGTGGTTCGTGTAAACTTACTCTTGGCGCTAGCTAGCCAGTTCCTTTGCTTGAACTTGGCTTGACACGCTGCCGCGTGTCTTGATATTCGTTAGTAATATTATATTATTCGGTATATAAATAAGTGAAAAAATAACAAACTTTCCGCAATTTTATCAAAATGTGAAAATGTGAAAGATTCTATTTAATACCTACAAACATTATTAAAACTAAGCACTTTCGTTTCAGTTTTCACAGTTCAATTAAGAGGAAATCCACGCTCATTGCTCGTTCCTCCCCAAAATAACAGAAGTAATGTAATAGATGAGCATAATGCGTTCGTTTGCAAATGAAGACAGATTAAGCGAAATAAGGTAATTAGCGAGCGGATTAATCCGCCAAGCGGAATTGCAGCCGACTTTTATTGCCTTACCAAACCGAATATATTCCGTGAGATTTAATTGATGTTAATCAAAAGTATTTATCGTCATTAGCCCATTTAGAAATCATCGTTTTTTTATCATAGCATCGGATTATTATATGTATTTTTGAAGGCAGTTTCGGACCTACCTATACAAAGGTTCAAACAAACTGTCAACAACCATCTTCTAAGTAAGGGTTACTATACAATAAATGAATTTTTAAATGACAAAGACCCTTGGATCTAAGTGTATATTCCGTCTGCTCAAAAGATGCTTATTATAATGTGATATATTGTTTAAAACAAAAATGGGAAATGCTTTCCAAAAAACCAACTTCAATTAATGCCACTACAAAGAGTGAAATAATTTTTATTTAAATTTTAGGTACCTACACCAATTCGAAGTCGGGCAATGTTTCATACAATCCCTAATAGTCCTTCTTACTTAATTGATGTGCGAAGAAATGACAAAGTCATAGACAATCGCCCGACTTCGAATTGGTGTAGGTACCTAAAATTTAAATAAAAATTATTTCACTCTTTGTAGTGGCATTTGAAATTGGTTTTTTGGAAAGCATTTCCCATTTTTATTTTATACTTTTTAGTGGAAAACAATAAAATGCACAAGGCGTTGTAAAATATCCAAATTGCTTGAGGTGTGTTCATAAAATCTGAAGAGATACCTCAAATTCACCAAGATCCCATCATCAGACCCTGACTTGATGACTTTAGTCATCAAATCAGTATCTGCTAGCAAATGCACCAGTAACTATAAAAAATACCCAACTCGCTTCAAGTATACTAGCAAAATTTGAAGAGTTCCCTCGATTTCACCAAGATCCCATCATCAGACCCTGACTTGATGACTTTAGTCATCAAATCCGTATCTGCTAGCATATGCACCAGTAACTATAAAAAATACCCAACTCGCTTTAAGTATACTAGCAAAATTTGAAGAGTTCTCTCGATTTCACCAAGATCCCATGATCAGATCCTGACCTAATGACCATAGAACAACTTGAAAAATATTACTCTTTCTAATAATACTCAAATAGTTTCATGTGTCGATATAAAATTTGAAGAGTTCCTTCGATTTCTCCAGGATCCCATCATCAGATCCTGACCTGATTAAAATGGGACCATCTGGAAACAAAACCCTCTTAAACAAAAAAATTATTTTTCAAATCGGTCCACGCGTCTCCGAGTAATCGGTGAACATACATAGATAAAAAAAAAAAAAAAAAAAGATTCCGACGAATTGAGAACCTCCTCCTTTTTTTGAAGTCGGTTAAAAAGCCCGTTTATTATATTTGAATACCCATACTAAAAAACGTCATAATCACTATGGATATTACACTTTTAAATAAAAAACCAATCAAAAATTTAAGATGAAAACGAAAATTTATAGTTGCTATTTGCTAACATTACTGAACATTAAATTTGATATTGGTAGGTCATTTTTTCAATAAATTTATTTGTTACAGTTACTTAATTCGAAGTAATTTTTTCAGGTTCGTGACAACCCTGACTACGTGAAGCGTTAATGTCAATAGCAATAATGGACGAGCGCCATCTGTCGGCGGACGCGTGTCACTAATTATCCAGACACGCTTAAGGGGAGGCTCTGAGGTGTTTAATTCATTTTTCATTAGTCTTATTAGTCATTACCATTCCTCAGGTATACGTATGCAGATTATTAAGTTAAACAGCAATATTATCATATTTCAAAGATTTCCTTTGAGACGGGATTTTAATCACGCAAAAATCCATTTCCTCTTGCCACATTAATGCCTAATTTTCGCGATACTTTCCAAAAGTAAACTTTGTTTCAAAAAAGTTTTGGAATAACATTCATGAGTTCTTTCGTCCATACTATGCGATTTTAAATAGTTTTTAAGTAGTTAGTTTTCAATCTTCGCCATAATTAAGATAGGGATTAGTATTTTGCTTAATTTCTGTTTTGTCTATTTAAGATTTGCTGATGTTGATATCAAAGGAGCTGACATTCTGCTTTAATATAAATTAGATTTAAAAAAAATCTTCGCCATATTGTGACATGAGCTAATGTGGACGGCCACGTCACAAAATGGCGCTGGTTCAAAACCAAACTATTTTAAATTAAACAACACCCTCATTAAATCAATAGGCACGTCTATTATTTATTAAAATTAACTAAAATTATTATATTTTAGTTAATTTTAAGCTGGCTTTAAACTGACATAACTAAAATAGATTAGATAAGCGATCACATTTTACGATCAGTTTTGGTCACATTTCGCGCTGTCACGCGATTTTGGTGAATTTTAGCGTCATAATTAGCTTGTTCTGATAAAATCATCGTTGTTTGCGGTTTTAACGCGATTTTGTGTCATTTAGTGCAATTTAGTGCTAACTGAGTGATTATTATGAATGGGCATGCTTTAGCTGATTATTATTTATCTGGTTAGGTGTTTAATTCACATTTACTGTATAACATTACGAATATCAAATAAGTCATAATTTATAATGAGATGGTGACAAATATTATATCTGTGCTGATTAATGGCGATTCCCAATTTTCAATCTTTCGATGGTTTGCCTTACTAGAGAGAGAAATGTCAAATTTCTATCTCTAGTTAGGACAATCATTTAGTCCCCAATTTATTGTTTAGTGATTTATCTAGAGACCCTCAAATTTTGTTGTCAGTAAGCGACTGCCGTTCGTTTCAGCCGTCGACGGACGTCCACAGCAGCTGGACAAAAAGACCTCCTCAAGTCCAGCGGTTTCCCGAGAGTTGCCAGTCCATCAGGTCGGACGTCTGCCAACACTGCGCTTTCCCACTGCGGGGTCGCCGTTTCAGCACTTTAGGTCCCAGCGTCCGTTGGGTCAACAAACTATGCAATCATCTGCCCATTGTCACTTCAGCGTTATGGAATGTTGGAACCTTTGTCCTTTATAGGATCACTTCGTTGTCCATCTGTCCATAGCCCTGTTCCTCAGGAACAAATACATCAAGAATTGATTCCTCAAATGAAGCCAATGCAAACATACGGCCATTTTTGTAGTTTTTCTGTATATTCCAAATTGTAAGTCCACTCCAATTTATTTTTACAATAAAATCCATGTAGTTTTACACTGGTCGTTATCCTTAGGGAAATAAATCGTTTTTAGTGTAATTTCACCGGGATCCCGTCGCTCTTCCAATTTGTCCACTTTTATAAAATCATTGAGAACGCTACGTGCCTTTCCCGGAAATCGGAAAAACAATTATTGAAATTTCGAGCGACTATATTTTTTGAGTAAAATGAAGTTTTTATTCGAATGTTTTTATTTTGCGATTAAATCGAAATAATGTTTAAAATCTAGTTACAAAGCAATGTCTAGCATACAAGTTGTGCCTCATGTCTTTGATTTCTATATTGGCTCAGATCTTTCTGGTTCAGCCTTAGGGTTCCAGCGCGGTGTGTAGCAACCGTTAGGGTTTATTATTAACTATGTTTAAACAATATTACCTTCAGCTGCACCTATAATTACCATGAGATGAGATTGCAGTCATGTAGGTAGGTACTTACTTGTATTATGAAAATAAGTAGATTTTCCTTTGCATAACTTCCAAACAAGTGTTTTCACACCCCACTGGATGTTTGTAATAGTCTTACACGTATCACAAGTATGACAGTGTCATCTTCCACTCGAAGGCGTCTCCGATAAGTATGCAAATATTAAATCGCCCCCGACGCTGCTTGCTTGTCTGTTACTTTACTTGTTTGTTAATATATGCACTTGGGGTGAACGCGGCCCGCGAGGAGAACGTTACTTGGGGACGCAATTGTTAATGCAATTTTTGATATAACAGACTACCTATGTAAATATTTTAAGATTTTGTTAAATTACTAAGTTCCACAATTTTGGCTAAATTTTGTATCTATGTAATTTTTTCCTCAAGTATCATGAGATCATATATTATGTTGGATTCATCATACAGAATATTCATGTGGTATTGAGGACTACAGAAAAAAGTATATTTCACAAACTCTTTCAAAAGTATATTATTTTATTAGTAGATATAATTGTGCTTGACGAAAATTATATAGAGTAAGATAATGTAAAAACTAGGCAAATATGTATAGAACAGGCTAAAAGCCACCGCTGATTTTAATTTAATTTCAATGTAGAGTTTACCCATTATAATAATATTTGTAGTTGGAATTTTAATGATTGAGAATATAATAAAGCGTCAATTGCAGCGTTCAATTGATATTCCCCGCTTACTCAGCTCGGCATCAGTGAGACCCACAGGCCCCTGAACTCTTAGTTCATGATGAGCAGTTCTGGTCATATGACATATTGCGATTCGATATATGCAATGGAACGAAATAAAAAAAAAAAACAAAATGATCAAAATTAAACGCGTGACCGCTGAAATTAACACCGTGTAACAAATCATATCATACTGCGCCATGAAGGTCATCAAACTTTCTAATAATCCCTTAAGAAAACACAACTACCTAATAAAGGATAATTACCCTTGATGTATGGAATCCTGAACCAAGATGATTAAAATCCAAACTTAATTTTTATAAAAACTGTCTCCGCATTAATTTCTAGACTTATTATTTTTTTAATTAAATACCGGATATGAAAAACCAAATTTCTAGCGCCAATAGCTGTTCTTAACAAACACAATTTTATTTTCCTAGAATTATTTTGTTTTGGTTCATGTAAAAACTTGATACCAACTTCGGTCATTTTTTCTTTGAATAGCCAACCGAAAATCGAATCTACAACAGCTGAAACTTCCACCCGCATAACGCATATATATCATAGTTAAAACACGTTTCTTAACCCTAAAATGCAGCATGTCCCAGTTATGGACGTAATCTCTGAGGAGCAGCAAAACTCCGCTCACGTCCTCAGCTGTAACGCGATGCAAATTTCAGTATTCTAGAACAAGTCGTGCGGGAAAGGGTGCATTTTATTGTAACTGCACCCCGGTTGCGCCCCGTTGTGGCCTGTTACTCGTGAGTCATGAAGTTTAGTGGAATTCGGTATGACGTGATGTCCGAATTAATGTGACAGAGCAGTACTTGAGGGTTGGGTAGTGCTAAGCAGGGAGCTGAGGGTTCAAAACCCTCTGAATTTTTTTTAGTTAGGTGCGTCTTATGGATACTAAAGGCTGCTCAGCGATAAAGATAAGCATTATGGTGAAATCTGCATAACTGAGTTTAGCGGTGCAGAGGGCAATAGGGAAATTTCCCTCCAGGCAGGTGTTGTGCCTGGGGACTTGTGATCCGAGCGTGTGACGTCAGAAGTTGTATTTATAGAACGCTCGTCGAATGTCAGCGTGTGCTATTGCGCTGGTTACGCCATCTATCGTCAGCTATCGAAGACCACTACATGAGAATTCACTGACATTTTCTCAAAGGTTTGGAAAGCTCACTTAAGTACATTTAGCCGGGTTGGTATGGTGTATCATTTTGATAGGATACCTGTACCAGATTATGGAATATATAAAGGGATTGAGACGAGTATTAATGAGATTGTGTGATAGAAATTACTCTCATCTCATGTATTTGTATTAAACCGATAAATGTTTTTAAGAGATTTTAGACCTAGCTCTCATAGGGAAGTCAGAGTTTAGAACGTCTGGTGTTTCAAAACTATGTGTTACAAATTTTTATACAATATGTTTTAAAGACCAGATGGACTGACGACATTAAAAGGGTCGCGGGAAGGCGCTGGATACAGTTAGCGCAGGACCGTGCGGGCTGGAAATCATTGCAGGAGGCCTTTGTCCAGCAGTGGACGTCCGTCGGCTGAAACGATGTTTTAAAGGGTATTTTTCAAAACTCCCAAAAGATCTCCAAATTACTTAGCGTGCGAGTTAGCTATTTCATTATTATTCAAGTCTTTAAACTTGATGCAGCAGAGGAAATTAAAAAGTCTCACATCCAATACTCTGTAGACAATTTCCATATTGTAGAAGTGTTATCACCCCCCACTCGGGATAGTTCCATAGGGTAATAAAGGGGGGAGTGATAAAACTGTGTGATTGCGTCGTAACGTATTCAGATCAGACACCCAATCCCGACGATCAAAGACGGGGCGTGCTTTGATGGCATTATGATTGATGTATCAGACGTCTTTAACGGTATCATGATAATATAATTTCGTGTAAAATACGAGTACTTAGGCCTTGCTGACGACATTACCGCCATGCAGAATGTGGACTCAACAGTTGTAATTCCGATAGAAGTTTCATGTAACTTTATTGTAAAGAAAAGTTTTAATCAAAGTTTCAAGAAGCTTTCGCGGGATCGAGGGGTAAATACAGAAGGCAGTAGACCTAGAAACGGCATGCATTGTAAGGTCACTCTGGAGCCCTGATCATTTGTAGCCTAGGCCCAAAAACAGTGCTGTCCATGGGTAGCGTTTTTTTAATATTTTGTTTTGGAGGGCACTGTAGCTGACCTAATTGATGATAGTAGTGCAATGTGTCATCTTTGATATTGTACCCCAAAGTGGTTCATTAAAGAAAAAACAAAAAGCAACCAGACGAATTGCATTAAAAAGTTTGACACTTATATCGTCACCGCAGACTTTAAAGTGTTTGTCCAAGACAGTGGTACAGGAGGGGTGGTCCGCAAGAAATTGCCGCCCCAGGCCACCATGTTGACTTGTCATTTATTCACCAAGGGTACGTCTAAGGGCTAAAACTATGTTGCAATACGCCCCCGGCTAGCATAAATTGTTTGTGAATTCTTTGATATTAAGATTAGGGGAGAGTTATTTGCTGTTTAAACGTATCGACCGAGTGTTTTGCCATTACGTTTCTGGTATGCTTATGTTTTCCTGCCCTTTACGAACACATGGTGCAATGTGAATTAGCACAAAAATACGATACTTATCAGTTTAACAGATCACTATTGGATGCCCGCGGCTTTAGTACTGAAACGAAAATCTCTGAAAAATTTTCCCCCTAAATTTTACCTATTACGAGTGGAATTTTCTAGAAATAGTTCTCGAGGGGGGAGATGCTTTAAAGTTTGAGTTGTGCATTGATAGTAAGTCAGTCGGTCAATCACCCTTCTGTTTTAAATACATTATAATTATTGATTTGACGACCGAATAGCGTAGCGGTAGCGCACCTGCCGTCTGCGTCGGAGGTCGTGGGTTCGATTCCCACTACTGGTAAATATTTGTGTGAAGAGCATGAATGTTTTCCAGTGTCTGGGTATTTTTTAATATATTATATTTATGTTTTTAATATGTATGTATATCAGTTATCTAATACCCATACCACAAGCTGTCGCTTACTTTGGGGCTGTATTTATTTATTTTTTATTTATTTATAGAAGATGTTAATGCAAAGACATGTTTGTTTATTTGTTAAAACAACATAGTTACTGAACTAAATGAATAAAATATTAAGACGGGGTATCACGGCAGCCCGGGGCGGCATTCCCTACGACCGACCGATGCTCCCCCAAGATGCCCGAGTCTTGGGCAAACATTTTAATGTCTGCGGTTCGTGGGGTTAATGCATTAAGTAATATGCCAACAGGAGAAGAAGTTATAACAGTCACATTTGAGAGCTCGTATAAATAGTTCAACCCATGATGACGTGCCCCACTCCTTCA